>NC_069470.1:27203236-27225257 GCF_026875155.1 Cherax quadricarinatus
AAACGCAGGTGTTTAAATTCCCCAAACCCCAACCCCCCAAAACCTGTTTACCAGGTTTGTTCCAGGGCCCCTTGTCGCCGTGTCACCTTCCCCATTCCCCCCCTACCCCCGCAAAACCCTCACCCCCGGGTCCGGGGTTTAAAAGGGGAGGCCCTTTGACGCCGGTGCCCCCCTTCCCCACTTCCCAACCCCCCAAAAACCCCCCATCAACCCTCGCATCCCGAGGTCCGGGGTTCCAGGAGTCCACCTGTGTGACGCCGGGGTGCCCCCCCCTTCCCCACCACCCCCCCCAACAACCCCTCGCATCCCCAGGTCCGTGGTTCCGGGGAGTCCCCCTGTGTGACGCGGGGTGCTCCCCCTTCCCCCACCACAACCCCCAACAACCCTCGCATCCCCATCCCGTGGTTCCAGGAGTCACCTGTGTGACTCCGGTGCTCCCCCTTCCCCCCACACCCCCAACAACCCCGCATCCCAGGCCGGGTTCAGGAGTCCCCGTGTGCCCCAGGTGCCCCCCCTTTCCCCAAACACCCCCGAACAACCCTCGCAATCCCCTGGTCCGTGGTTCCAGGAGTCCACCTGTGTGACGCCAGGTGCTCCCCCTTCCCCACTTCCCACCACACCCCCAACAACCCTTGCATCCTCTGGTCCGTTGTTCCAGGAGTTCACCTGTGTGACGCCAGGTGCTCCCCCTTCCCCACTTCCCCCCCACACCCCCAACAACCCTCGCATCCCCTGGTCCGTGGTTCCAGGAGTCCACCTGTGTGACGCCAAGTGCTCCCCCTTCCCCACTTCCCCCCCACACCCCCAACAACCCTCGCATCCCCTGGTCCGTGGTTCCACGAGTCCACCTGTGTGACGCCAGGTGCTCCCCCCTCCCCCCCCCCCCCCCCCCCCCCCCCCACAACAACCCTCGCATCAACAGGTCCGTGGTTCCAGGAGTCCAACTGTGTGACTCCAGGTGCTCAACCTTCCCCACTTCCCCCTCACACCCCCAACAACCCTGGCATCCCCAGGTCCGTGGTTCCAGTAGTCCACCTGTGTGACGCCAGGTGCTCCCACTTCCCCACTTGCCCCTTACACCCCCAACAACCCTCGCATCCCCAGGTCCGTGGTTCCAGGAGTCCACCTGTGTGACGCCAGGTGCTCCCCCTTCCCCACTTCCCCCCCACACCCCCAACAACCCTCGCATCCCCATTTCCGTGGTTCCAGGAGTCCACCTGTGTGACGCCAGGTGCTCCCCCTTCCCCACTCCCCCCACACCCCCAACAAGCATCGCATCCCCTGGTCCGTGGTTCCAGGAGTCCACCTGTGTGACGCCAGGTGTTCCCCGTTCCCCACTTCCCCCCCCACACCCCCAACAACTCTCGCAACCCCAGGTCCGTGGTTCCAGGAGTCAACCTGTGTGACGCCAGGTGCTAACCCTTCCACACTTCTTCCCCCCACACCCCCAACAACCCTCGCATCCCCAGGTCCGTGGTTCCAGGAGTCCACCTGTGTGACGCCAAGTGCTCCCCCTTCCCCCCACACCAGCAACAACCCTCGCATCCCCAGGTACACCCCCAACAACCCTCGCATCCCCAGGTACACCCCCAAAAACCCAAGCATCCCCAGGTACACCCCCAACGACCCTCGCATCCCCAGGTACACCCCAACAACCCTCGCATCCCCTGGTCCGTGGTTCCATGAGTCCACCTGTGTGACGCCAGGTGCTCCCCTTCCCCACTTCCCCCCACACCCCCAACAACCCCGCATCCCCTGGTCCGTTGTTCCAGGATCCACCTTTTGTGACCCCAGGTGCTCCTTTTTCCCCATTTCCCCCCCAACACCCCCAACAACCCTCGCATCCCCTGGTCCGTGGTTCCAGGAGTCCACCTGTGTGACGCCAGGTGCTCCCCCTTCCCCACTTCCCACCACACCCCCAACAACCCTTGCATCCTCTGGTCCGTTGTTCCAGGAGTTCACCTGTGTGACGCCAGGTGCTCCCCTTCCCCACTTCCCCCCCACACCCCCAACAACCCTCGCATCCCCTGGTCCGTGGTTCCAGGAGTCCACCTGTGTGACGCCAGGTGCTCCCCCTTCCCCCCCCTTCCCCCCCACACCCCCAACAACCCTCGCATCCCCTGGTCCGGGGTTTTCCACGAGTCCAGCTGTGTGACGCCGGGGTGCCCCCCCTTCCCCCCCCACATCCCCAACAACCCTCGCATTTCCAGGTCGGTGGTTCCAGGAGTCCACCTGTGTGACGCCAGGTGCTCCCCCTTCCCCACTTCCCCCCCCACACCCCCAACAACGCTCGCATCCCCTGGTCCGGGTTCCAGGAGTCCACCTGTGTGACGCCAGGTGCTCCCCGTTCCCCACTTCCCCCCCCACACCCCCAACAACCCTCGCATCCCGAGGTCCGTGGTTCCAAGAGTTCACCTGTGTGACGCCAGGTGCTCCCCTTCCCCCCCACACCCCCAACAACCCTCGCATCCTCAGGTCCGTGGTTCCAGGAGTCCACCTGTGTGACGCCAGGTGCTCCCGCTTCCCCCCCACACCCCCAACAACCCTCGCATCCCCAGGTCCGTGGTTCCAGGAGTCCACCTGTGTGATTCCAGGTGCTCCCCCTTCCCCACTTCCCCCCCCACACCCCAACAACCCTCGCATCCCCAGGTCCGTGGTTCCAGGAGTCCACCTGTGTGACGCCAGGTGCTCCCCCTTCCCCACTTCCCCCCCCCACCCCCAACAACCCTCGCATCCCCAGGTCCGTAGTTCCAGAGTCCACCTGTGTGACGCCATGTGCTCCCCCTTCCCCACTTCCCCTCCCACACCCCCAACAACCCTCGCATCCCCAGGTCCGTGGTTCCAGGAGTCCACCTGTGTGACGCCAGGTGCTCCCCCTTCCCCACTTAATCCCCACACCCCTAAACCCACGCATCCCCAGGTCCGTGGTTCCAGGAGTCCACCTATGTGACGCCAGGTGCTTCCTCTTCCCCACTTCCCCCCCACACCCCCAACAACCCTCGCATCCCCAGGTCCGTGGTTCCAGGAGTCCAACTGTGTGACTCCAGGTGCTCAACCTTCCCCACTTTCCCCTCACACCCCCAACAACCCTGGCATCCCAAGGTCCGTGGTTCCAGGAGTCCACCTGTGTGACGCCAGGTGCTCCCACTTCCCCACTTGCCCCCCACACCCCCAACAACCCTCGCATCCCCAGGTCCGTGGTTCCAGGAGTCCACCTGTGTGACGCCAGGTGCTCCCCCTTCCCCACTTCCCCCCCACCCCCCACAACCCTCGCATCCCATTTCCGGGGGTTCCAGGAGTCCACCTGTGTGACGCCGGGTGCTCCCCTTTCCCCACTCCCCCCACACCCTCAACAAGCATCGCATCCCCTGGTCCGGGGTTTCCCAGGAGTCCACCTGTGTGACGCCAGGTGCTCCCCGTTCCCCACTTCCCCCCCCACACCCCCAACAACTCTCGCAACCCCAGGTCCGTGGTTCCAGGAGTCCACCTGTGTGACGCCAGGTGCTAACCCTTCCCCACTTCTTCCCCCCACACCCCCAACAACCCTCGCATCCCCAGGTCCGTGGTTCCAGGAGTCCACCTGTGTGACGCCAGGTGCTCCCCCTTCCCCCCCACACCCCCAACAACCCTCGCATCCCCAGGTACACCCCCAACAACCCTCGCATCCCCAGGTACACCCCCAAAAACCCTCGCATCCCCAGGTACACCCCCAAAAACCCTCGCATCCCCAGGTACACCCCAACAACCCTCGCATCCCCTGGTCCGTGGTTCCATGAGTCCACCTGTGTGACGCCAGGTGCTCCCCCTTCCCCACTTACCCCCACACCCCCAACAACCCTCGCATCTCCTGGTCCGTTGTTCCAGGAGTCCACCTGTGTGACGCCAGGTGCTCCGCTTCCCCACTTCCCCCCAACACCCCGAACAACCCTCGCATCCCCTGGTCCGTGGTTCCAGGAGTCCACCTGTGTGACGCCAGGTGCTCCCCCTTCCCCACTTCCCACAACACCCCCAACAACCCTTGCATCCTCTGGTCCGTTGTTCCAGGAGTTCACCTGTGTGACGCCAGGTGCTCCCCCTTCCCCACTTCCCCCCCACACCCCCAACAACCCTCGCATCCCCTGGTCCGTGGTTCCAGGAGTCCACCTGTGTGACGCCAGGTGCTCCCCCTTCCCCCCTTCCCCCCCACCCCCCCAACAACCCTCGCATCCCCTGGTCCGTGGTTCCACGAGTCCACCTGTGTGACGCCAGGTGCTCCCCCTTCCCCCCACATCCCCAACAACCCTCGCATCTCCAGGTCGGTGGTTCCAGGAGTCCACCTGTGTGACGCCAGGTGCTCCCCCTTCCCCACTTCCCCCCCACACCCCCAACAACCCTCGCATCCCCAGGTCCGTGGTTCCAGGAGTCCACCTGTGTGACGCCAGGTGCCCCCGGGGGGTTTCCCCACTTCCCCCCCACACCCCCAACAACCCTCGCATCCCCAGGTCCGTGGTTCCAGGAGTCCACCTGTGTGACGCCAGGTGCTCACCCTTCCCCACTTCCCCCCCCACACCCCCCCCCACCACCCCCATCCCCAGGTCCGTGGTTCCAGGAGTCCACCTGTGTGACGCCAGGTGCTCCCCCTTCCCCCCCACACCCCCAACAACCCTCGCATCCTCAGGTCCGTGGTTCCAGGAGTCCACCTGTGTGACGCCAGGTGCTCCCGCTTCCCTCCCCACACCCCCAACAACACTCGCATCCCCAGGTCCGTGGTTCCAGGAGTCCACCTGTGTGATTCCAGGTGCTCCCCCTTCCCCACTTCCCCCCCACACCCCCAAACAACCCTCGCATCCCCTGTCCGTGGTTCCAGGAGTCCACCTGTGTGACGCCAGGTGCTCCCCCTTCCCCACTTCCCCCCACACCCCAACAACCCTCGCATCCCCAGGTCCGTAGTTCCAGAAGTCCACCTGTGTGACGCCAGGTGCTCTCCATTCCCCACTTCCCCCCCCACACCCCCAACAACAATCGCATCCCCTGGTCCATGGTTCCAGGAGTCCACCTGTGTGACGCCAGGTGCTCCCCCTTCCCACTTCCCCCCACACCCCCAACAACCCTCGCATCCCCAGGTCCGTGGATCCAGGAGTCCACCTGTGTGACGCCAGGTGCTCCCCCTTCCCCCACTTCCCCCCACACCCCCAACAACCCTCGCATCCCCAGGTCCGGGGTTTCCCAGGAGTCCCCCCTGTGTGACGCCAGGTGCTCACCCTTTCCCCCCACTTACCCCCAGACACCCCCATCAACCACCGCATCCCCAGGTCCATGGTTCCAGGAGTCCACCTGTGTGACACCAGGTGCTCCCCCTTCCCAACTTCCCCACCCACACCCCCAACAACCCTCGCATCTCCAGTTCCGTGGATCCAGGAGTACACCTGTGTGACGCCAGGTGCTCCCCCTTCCGCACTTCCCTAACCCACACCCCCAACAACCCTCGCATTCCCAGGTCCGTGGTTCCAGGAGTCCACCTGTGTGACGCCAGGTGCTCCCCCTTCCCCACTTCCCCCCCAACCCCCAACAACCCTCGCATCCCCAGGTCCGTGGTTCCAGGAGTCCACCTGTGTGACGCCAGGTGCTCCCCCTTCCCCCCCACACCCCCAACAAACCTCGCATCCCTAGGTCCGTGGTTCCAGGAGTCCACCTGGTGTGACCCCAGGGCTCCCCCTTCCCCACTTCCCCCCCACCCCCCAACAACCCTGCATCCCTAGGTCCGTGGTTCCAGGAGTCCACCTGTGGGGACGCCAGGTGCTCCCCTTCCCCCCAAACCCCCAACAACCCTCGCATCCCCAGGTCCGTGGTTCCAGGAGTCCACCTGTGTGACGCCAGGTGCTCCCCTTCCCCCCCACACCCCCAACAACCCTCGCATCCCTAGGTCCGTGGTTCCAGGAGTCCACCTGTGTGACGCCAGGTGCTCCCCCTTCCCCCCCACACCCCCAAACAACCCTCGCATCCCCAGGTCCGTGGTTCCAGGAGTCCACCTGTGTGACGCCAGGTGCTCCCCTTCCCCACTTCCCCCCCCCACCCCCCCCACAACCCCCGCATCCCCAGGCCGGGGTTTCCCGGGAGTCCACCTGTGTGACCCCAGGTGCTCCCCCTTCCCCACTAACCCCCACACCCCTACAAACCCAGCATCCCTGGTCCGGGGGGTTTCCCAGGAGTCCACCTGTGTGACGCCAGGTGCTCCCTCTTCCCCACTTCCCCCCCACACCCCCAACAACCCTCGCATCCCCAGGTCCGTGGTTCCAGGAGTCCAACTGTGTGACGCCAGGTGCTCCCCCTTCCCCACTTCCCCCCCACACCCCCAACAACCCTGGCATCCAAGGTCCGTGTTAAAGGGAAGTCCACCTGTGTGAGGGCCAGGTGCTCCCACTTCCCCACTTGCCCCCCACACCCCCAACAACCCTCGCATCCCCATGTCCGTGGTTCCAGGAGTCCACCTGTGTGACGCCAGGTGCTCCCACTTCCCCACTTCCCCTCCACACCCCCAACATCCCTCGCATCCCCAGGTCCGTGGTTCCAGGAGTCCACCTGTGTGACGCCAGGTGCTTCCTCTTCCCCACTTCCCCCCCACACCCGAAACAACCCTCGCATCCCCAGGTCCGTGGTTCCAGGAGTCCACCTGTGTGACGCCAGGTGCTCCCCTTCCCCCCAAACACCCCCAAAAAACCCTCGCACCCCCAGGTTCCCCCCAAAAACCCTCGCATCCCCAGGTACACCCCAAGAACCCTCGCATCCCCAGGTACACCCCAAAAAACCCTCGCATTCCCCTTGGTCCGTGGTTTTCCTGAGTCCACCTGTGTGACGCCAGGTGCTCCCCTTCCCCACTTACCGCCCACCCCCAACAACCCGCATCCCCTGGTCCGTGGTTCCAGGAGTCCACCTGTGTGACGCCAGGTGCTCCGCCTTCCCCACTTCCCCCCCCACACCCCCAACAACCCTCGCATCCCCTGGTCCGTGGTTCCAGGAGTCCACCTGTGTGACGCCAGGTGCTCCCCCTTCCCCACTTCCTCCCCACACCCCAACAACCCTCGCATCCCCTGGTCCGTGGTTCCAGGAGTCCACCTGTGTGACGCCAGGTGCTCCGCCATCCCCACTTCCCCTCCACACCCCCAACATCCCTCGCATCCCCAGGTCCGTGGTTCCAGGAGTCCACCTGTGTGACGCCAGGTGCTCCCCCTCCCCCACTTCCCCCCCACACCCCAACAACCCTCGCATCCCCAGGTCCGTGGTTCCAGGAGTCCAACTGTGTGACGCCAGGTGCTCAACCTTCCCCACTTCCCCCTCACACCCCCAACAACCCTGGCATCCCAAGGTCCGTGGTTCCAGGAGTCCACCTGTGTGACGCCAGGTGCTCCCACTTCCCCACTTGCCCCCACACCCCCAACAACCCTCGCATCCCCAGGTCCGTGGTTCCAGGAGTCCACCTGTGTGACGCCAGGTGCTCCTCCTTCCCCTCTTCCCCCCCACACCCCCAACAACCCTCGCATCCCCATTTCCGTGGTTCCAGGAGTCCACCTGTGTGACGCCAGGTGCTCCCCCTTCCCCACTCCCCCCCACACCCCCAACAACCATCGCATCCCCAGGTCCGTGGTTCCAGGAGTCCACCTGTGTGACGCCAGGTGCTCCCCGTTCCCCACTTCCCCCCCCCACCCCCAACAACTCTCGCAACCCCAGGTCCGTGGTTCCAGGAGTCCACCTGTGTGACGCCAGGTGCTAACCCTTCCCCACTTCTTCCCCCCACACCCCCAACAACCCTCGCATCCCCAGGTCCGTGGTTCCAGGAGTCCACCTGTGTGACGCCAGGTGCTCCCCTTTCCCCACTTCCCCCCCCACACCCCCAACAACCCTCGCACCCCCAGGTCCGTGGTTCCAAGAGTCCACCTGTGTGACGCCAGGTGCTTCCTCTTCCCCACTTCCCCTCCACACCCGAAACAACCCTCGCATCCCCAGGTCCGTGGTTCCAGGAGTCCACCTGTGTGACGCCAGGTGCTCCCCCTTCCCCCAAACACCCCCAACAACCCTCGCATCCCCAGGTACACCCCCAACAACCCTCGCATCCCCAGGTACACCCACAACAACCCTCGCATCCCCAGGTACACCCCCAAGAACCCTCGCATCCCCAGGTACACCCCAACAACCCTCGCATCCCCTGGTCCGTGGTTCCATGAGTCCACCTGTGTGACGCCAGGTGCTCCCCTTCCCCACTTACCCCCACACCCCCAACAACCCTCGCATCCCCTGGTCCGTGGTTCCAGGAGTCCACCTGTGTGACGCCAGGTGCTCCGCCTTCCCCACTTCCCCCCCACACCCCCAACAACCCTCGCATCCCCTGGTCCGTGGTTCCAGGAGTCCACCTGTGTGACGCCAGGTGCTCCCCCTTCCCCCCACACCCCCAACAACCCTCGCATCCACAGGTCCGTGGTTCCAGGAGTCCACCTGTGTGACGCCAGGTGCTCCCCCTTCCTCCCCACACCCCCAACAACCCTCGCATCCCTAGGTCCGTTGTTCCAGGAGTCCACCTGCGTGACGCCAGGTGCTCCCCCTTCCCCCCCTTTCCCCCCCCACACCCCAACAACCCTCGCATCCCCAGGTCCGTGGTTCCAGGAGTCCACCTGTGTGACGCCAGGTGCTCCCCCTTCCCCACTTCCCCCCCCCCCCACCCCAACAACCCTCGCATCCCCAGGTCCGTGGTTCCAGGAGTCCACCTGTGTGACGCCAGGTGCTCCCCCTTCACCACTTCCTCCCCACACCCCCAGCAACCCTCGCATCCCCAGGTCCTACTACTGCTGCTGCTACTACTGCTGCTGCTACTACTGCTGCTACTACTGTTGCTGCTACTACTGCTGCTGCTACTACTGCTGCTACTACTGTTGCTGCTACTACTGCTGCTACTACTGCTGCTGCTACTACTACTGTTGCTGCTACTACTGCTGCTGCTACTACTGCTGCTGCTACTACTGCTGCTGCTACTACTGCTGCTTCTACTGTTGCTGCTACTACTGCTGCTGCTACTACTGCTGCTGCTACTACTGCTGCTGCTACTACTGCTGCTACTACTGCTGCTGCTACAACTGCTGCTACTACTGCTGCTGCTACTACTGCTGCAGCTGGTACTACTGCTGCAACTACTGCTGCTGCTACTACTGCTGCTGCTACTACTGCTGCTACTACTGCTGCTTGCTACTACTGCTGCTACTACTGCTGCTGCTACTACTGCTGCTACTACTGCTGCTGCTACTACTGCTGCTGCTACTACTGCTGCTACTACTGCTGCTGCTACTACTGCTGCTGCTACTACTGCTGCTACTACTGTTGCTGCTACTACTGCTGCTGTTACTACTGCTGCTGCTACTACTGCTGCTGCAACTACTGCTGCTGCTACTACTGCTGCTACTACTGCTGCTGCTACTACTGCTGCTACTACTGCTGCTGCTGCTACTACTGCTGCTACTACTGCTGCTGCTACTACTGCTGCTGCTGCTACTGCTGCTTCTACTGCTTCTGCTACTACTTCTGCTGCTACTACTGCTGCTACTACTGCTGCTGCTACTACTGCTACTGCTACTACTGCTGCTGCTACTACTGCTGCTACTACTGCTGCTACTTCTGCTGCTGCTTCTACTGCTGCTACTACTGCTGCTACTACTGCTGCTGCTACTACTGCTGCTACTACTGCTTCTACTACTCCCTGCTGCTACTACTGCTGCTGCTACTTCTGCTGCTTCTACTGCTGCTGCTACTACTGCTGCTGCTACTACTGCTGCTACTACTGCTGCTGCTACTACTGCTGCTACTACTGCTGCTGCTACTACTGCTGCTGCTACTACTGCTGCTACTACTGCTGCTGCTACTACTGCTGCTACTTCTGCTGCTGCTTCTACTGCTGCTACTACTGCTGCTACTACTGCTGCTGCTACTACTGCTGCTACTACTGCTGCTACTACTGCTGCTGCTACTGCTGCTGCTACTACTGCTGCTACTTCTGCTGCTGCTTCTACTGCTGCTACTACTGCTGCTACTACTGCTGCTGCTACTACTGCTGCTACTACTGCTGCTACTACTGCTGCTGCTTCTACTGCTGCTACTACTGCTGCTACTACTGCTGCTGCTACTACTGCTGCTATTACTGCTTCTACTACTGCTGCTGCTACTACTGCTGCTGCTACTTCTGCTGCTTCTACTGCTGCTGCTACTACTGCTGCTGCTACTACTGCTGCCTACTACTGCTGCTGCTACTGCTGCTGCTACTACTGCTGCTGCTACTACTGCTGCTGCTACTACTGCTGCTACTACTGCTGCTGCTACTACTGCTGCTACTTCTGCTGCTGCCTCTACTGCTGCTACTACTGCTGCTACTACTGCTGCTGCTACTACTGCTGCTACTACTGCTGCTACTACTGCTGCTGCTACTGCTGCTGCTACTACTGCTGCTGCTACTGCTGCTGCTACTACTGCTGCTACTACTGCTGCTGCTACTACTGCTGCTACTACTGCTGCTACTACTGCTGCTACTACTGCTACTACTGCTGCTGCTACTACTGCTGCTACAACTGCTGCTGCGCTGTGCTGCTAACTACTGCTGCTCCCTACTGTGCGGACTACTGCTGTGCTGCTACTACTGCTGCTACTACTGCTGCTACAAACTGCTGCTACTACTGCTGCTGCTAACTACTACTGCTGCTACTACTGCTGCTGTTACTACTGCTGCTACTACTGCTGCTGCTACTACTGCTGCTGCTACTACTGCTGCTACTACTAGTACTACTGCTGCTGCTACTACTGCTACTACTACTGCTACTACTACTACTACTGCTGCTACTACTGCTGCTACTACTACTACTGCTGCTACTACTGCTGCTACTACTGCTGCTACTACTGCTGCTACTACTACTACTGCTGCTACTACTGCTGCTACTACTACTACTGCTGCTACTACTGCTGCTACTACAGCTACTACTACTGCTGCTACTACTACTGCTGCTGCTACTACTGCTGTTACTACTAGTACTGCTGCTGTTACTACTGCTGCTGCTACTACTGCTGCTACTACTGCTGCTACTACTGCTGCTACTACTACTACTGCTGCTACTAATGCTGCTGCTAGTACTGCTGCTACTACTACTACTGCTGCTACTACTGCTGCTGCTAGTACTGCTGCTGCTACTACTGCTGCTGTTTCTCTCAACTGTTTAAAGCACCACCAAGAATTTTTAAGTTACACTTCTAAAAGTTCTGAAGAATTCCTGATTCTTCTCGCATGCTATACAAATATTAATATAATAAAAACCAAACTTAAAATACCTGTCTAATATGTTAAAAAACTAAACATTGAGACTATAACCATAAAATAACCTACACATATTTACAAAATCATAAAGAATAATAAGCACAAGTGATATTTAAAGATAACGCCGACCGTCAGTGTCCCCTGGGGTGATGGTGGGGGGGGGGGTAACCCCTATTACCCTCCCCCCCCACCACCACCCACTACCTGATATATCTCACCTGTATAACTATATGGTTTGGCAGGTAGGTAGGGAGGGAAGGAGGGAGGGAATTAGGGAGGATAGGATAATTGTTGCAGTTCTTGAAGACAGGAAGGGAACAATTTATAGAAGTAGGTCGGTGAGTAATAAGGTAAGGAGGTCGCTTGACTATGATTGTAATTCTTGTTAACAGAGAGTTAATAAGTGAGGTAAGGAGGGATGTAGGTCGAGACCAGGATGTAGGTCGACACCAGGATGTAGGTCGAGACCAGGATGTAGGTCGAGACCAGGATAGAAGCATTTTTGCAATTCTTGTAGGTAGAAAGGTAGTAATTTATGGAGTGTAGGAAGGAAGTAGGTATGTAAGTGGATACGTGGGTGAGATGGGGATACCCTTTGTAATTCTTTATTATAGGAACGTAGAAGATAGGAAAGGAGGGAGGCAGGTAGGAAACTAGGAGGATAGGAGTATTATTACAGTTCTTTTAGGTAGGAAGGTAGGATTCCAAGGACGGAGGGAGGGAAGATAGAGAGGAGCCTTACAAAACCCTTTGTTATTCTTGTAAGTAGGAAGGTAGGGAGAGAGAAAGGACGGAGGGAGGTAAGAGAAGTATATGAGTAATTGTTAAAGCTCTTGTAGGTGGGAAGGCGGCAGTTTTAAAGAGGGAGGAAGGAATTGGATTGGGGCCATGGAGGAGGCTGAATACATAGTAATTCTTGTTAGTAGAAGGGCAATGAATGAGGAAGGACAAGGAAGGTAGGGAGAAGGAGTTATTTTGAAAATCTTATAGGTTGAATCTTAATTATTTAGGGAGGAGGCAGGGAGGCATGTAGGTAGACAGGTAGAGAGGACTCCAGAGGTATCCTTGAATTATAATAAATTGGGAGGTAAGAAGAGAGGTAAGGAAGGAGGTAGGTACGAAGAGTGAGGATAGAGAATTGTTGCAATTCTTGTAGGTAGGAAGGTAGGAATTTAGGGAGGGACGTAGGTATGTGGGTTGGGAGGCAGGCAGAGATGAGTCTTCCAGTATTCTTAGTATTCTTGTAAGTGGGTATATATCAAGAGAAGAAAAGAGGGGATAGGGAGAGGGGGAGAAATAGGGCGCAGGCTTGTGGTACTTCGTAATTCTTATAAGTAGGAAAGTTGGTAGCTAGGTAGGTAAGTTGGGAAGTACGGGGAGGCTTTCAGGATCCTTCTTATTAATGTAAATACGTAGGTAGGGAGAGAGATGTAAGGAGGTAGGTATGGACGGAGGAGGATGGGGAATGTTGTTGTAATTCTTGTAGGTAGATAGGAAGGCAGAAATATTGGGAGGGAGGGAGGAAGCTTGGGATATCCTTATTCTTAAAGAAGGAATGCAGAAAGAGAGGTAAGGAGGGAAGTGGATAGGAGAGTTTGTGTTTCCTTATTATTCTTGTAAGTAGCAGCGTCAGTCTTTTGTACGGGAAAGTAGCAGCGTGAATTTTGTGTACGGGAAAGTAGCAGCGTGAGTCTTGTGTACGGGAAAGTAGCAGCGTGAGTCTTGTGTACGGGAAAATAGCACCGTGAGTCTTGTGTACGGGAAAGTAGCAGTGTCAGTCTTGTGTACGGGAAAGTAGCAGCGTGAGTCTTGTGTACGGGAAAGTAGCAGCGTGAGTCTTGTGTACGGGAAAGTAGCAGCGTGAGTCTTGTGTACGGGAAAGTAGCAGCGTGAGTCTTGTGTACGGGAAAGTAGCAGCGTGAGTCTTGTGTACGGGAAAGTAGCAGCGTGAGTCTTGTGTACGGGAAAGTAGCAGCGGATCTTGGTACGGAAAAGTACAGCGTGATTTCTTGTGTACGGGAAAGTAGCAGCGTGAGTCTTGTGTACGGGAAAGTAGCAGCGTGAGTCTTGTGTACGGGAAAGTAGCAGCGTGAGTCTTGTGTACGGGAAAGTAGCAGCGTGAGTCTTGTGTACGGAAAGTAGAAAGCGTGAGTCTTGTGATAGGGGAAAGTAGCAGCGTGAGTCTTGTGTACGGGAAAGGTAGCAGCGTGAGTCTTGTGTACGGGAAAGTAGCAGCGTGAGTTTTGTGTAGGGGAAAAAGTACAGCGTGAGTCTTGTGTTACGGGAAAGTAGCAGCGTGAGTCTGGTTACGGGAAATAGCAGCGTGAGTCTTGTTTTACGGAAAGTAGCAGCGTGATCTTGTGTACGGGAAAGTAGCAGCGGAGATCTTGTGTACGGGAAAGTAGCAGCGTGAGTCTTGTGTACGGGAAAGTAGCAGCGTTGAGTTTTGTGTACGGGAAAGTAGCAGCGTGAGTCTTGTGTACGGAAAGTAGCAGCGTGAGTCTTGTGTACGGGAAAGTAGCAGCGTGGTCTTGTGAAACGGGAAAGTAGCAGCGTGAGTCTTGTGTACGGGAAAGTAGCAGCGTGAGTCTTGTGACGGAAAGTAAGCGGAGTCTTGTGTACGGGAAAGTAGCACGTGAGTCTTGTGTAGGAAAGTAGCAGCGTGAGTCTTGTGTACGGAAAGTAGCACGTGAGTCTTGTGTACGGGAAAGTAGCAGCGTGAGTTCTTGTGTACGGGAAAGTAGCACGTGAGTCTTGTGTACGGGAAAAGTAGCAGCGTGAGTCTTGTGTACGGGAAAGTAGCAGCGTGAGTCCTTGTGTACGGGAAAGTAGCAGCGGTGAGTCTTGTGTAGGGAAAAGTAGCAGCGTGAGTCTTGTGTACGGGAAAGTAGCAGCGGAGTCTTGTGTACGGAAAGTAGCAGCGTGAGTCTTGTGTACGGGAAAGTAGCAGCTTTGAGTCTTTTGTACGGGAAAGTAGCAGCGTGAGTCTTGTGTACGGAAAGTAGCAGCGTGATTTTGTGTAGGGGAAAGTAGCAGCGTGAGTCTTGTGTAGGGGAAAGTAGCAGCGTGAGTCCTTGGTACGGGAAAGTACAGCGTGAGTCTTGTGTACGGAAAGTACAGCGTGAGTCTTGTGTACGGGAAAGTAGCACGTGAGTTGTGTACGGGAAAGTACAGCGTTGAGTTTTGTGTACGGGAAAGTAGCAGCGTGAGTCTTGTGTACGGGAAAGTAGCAGCGTGAGCTTGTTACGGGAAAGTACAGCGTGAGTCTTGTGTACGGGAAAGTAGCAGCGTGACTTGGGGTACGGGAAAGTAGCAGCGTGGTCTTGTGTACGGGAAAGTAGCAGTGTGAGTCTTTTTGTACGGGAAAGTAGCAGCGTGAGTCTTGTGTACGGGAAAGTAGCAGCGTGAGTCTTGTGTACGGGAAAGTAGCAGCGTGAGTCTTGTGTACGGGAAAGTAGCAGCGTGAGTCTTGTGTAGGGAAAAAGTAGCAGCGTGAGTCTTGTGTACGGAAAGTAGCAGCGTGAGTCTTGTGTACGGGAAAGTAGCAGCGTGAGTCTTGTGTACGGGAAAGTAGCAGCGTGAGTCTTGTGTACGTGAAAGTAGCAGTGTCAGTGTTATGCAGGGTTCTCCATGACATCGTATGTACATATTAGTGGGGAAGTGTGCCATAATAATATGAATATTGTAGTTGTAAGGAATAATTTTATAATTCATAATGTGCTTTTGGAGGTACTGTAAAGTACTCTAACTATAATTATAAAGAATGGAGTTAGTGATTTATTTTCCAAGGATGTTTGGGTACGCAGAGTAAGCGTGGGGGAGGAGGTCACGTGACGTTAGGATGGCGGTTTGAAGCGGCGTCGGGGATGTTTGTGTATTTTTAAGTTAAGTTTGCAATAATACACTCATTTTTTTTATCCAATTCAAGCCATAGGCTTCATATGGCTACCCGTATGTTAACCCAGGCTCTGACATGGTCAGGGTGCGTGGAAAGAGTGATGAAGTAAGAAATGAGGTTTGTGGTGCCCCTGACGGCCCGACGCTGACGAACCTAGTGTTATGGTGGCTGAACCTCCAGCCAGCTGTGTGTACCTTCATTTGGGCGTGTAGAATTAAGGTTTTTATGTTATGGTGATTAAATAGATATATTTTCCTAATTGGGATTTTTGCCTAACCCTCTGTTAACCAACCCCTTGAAGTAACATACTGGTTTAGCGCTTTCTGTTTTTTTTACTGGGATAGCCCTGGGTGGCCTGTTTATGCCTGAGTGGTGTGTAACTTTTACCTTTACCCTTAGACCAGGCTCAAGCCCCCAGCTATCCCACATTTTTGCGTAACAGTCAGTCTTGTGTACGGGAAAGTAGCAGCGTGAATTTTGTGTACGGGAAAGTAGCAGCGTGAATTTTGTGTACGGGAAAGTAGCAGCGTGAGTCTTGTGTACGGGAAAGTAGCAGCTTCAGTCTTGTGTACGGGAAAGTAGCAGCGTCAGTCTTGTGTACGGGAAAGTAGCAGTGTCAGTCTTGTGTACGGAAAAGTAGCAGCGTCAGTCTTATGTACGGGAAAGCACAAGTGGTGAAATGTTGAAGGCCATCAGTTGAGTTATTTTCCAGTTATGGCGCGGATTTCAACGATTCCAAATTACTTTTATTATTTTGCAACATCAAATTTCCCTGGATGCAAATAAAAGTTAATGGCCACTTTCCTGGCATTAACATCCACCAGACATTAAATGTTGGAGTCGTTCAGAAGAGGTATTCTGAAAATTATTAAATACGGTTAAAGAGAATAAATAATCTGGCTGCTTTACACATAAAATGGTCAGATCTGGACCGACACATGTAAGTTTCACTCATTTCTGTCGTCGAAGCTTTTAGTAGACTTTAAGGTCTTGAAGCTCAACCACTGAGAGTTTTGGAAGCTGTTTGAGTAATTCCATGATGATGGAATTAAACTAGTTACCATCTGTACCTTTGTTGTCACACATTTACTACTACTGACTTATTGCCCAAACAATTGTAACTCATAATTTGCAAAACATACAAATATAACTAACTTAGCAACCAAATAATTAGTACTAGTATCGTTATTATTATTATTATTATTTCTTCTTCTTCTTCTTCTTCTTCTTCTTCTTCTCCCTTTTTCTTTCTTCTTCTTACTTCTTCTTTTCCCTTCTTCTCTTCTTCTTCTTCCTCTTATTATTATTAATTATTATTATTATTATTTACCAACTTCAAACATTTGAACGTTTTTTTTTTTTACTCTAGCGGACACCTGTGGATAAGGACACGTGTGTAAAGTTCAGGGAAAAGTTTCACAACGAGTGACTTCATCAGAACACATGAAGTCACTCGTGGCAATACGTAAACCTTTTAATGAATATATAAACGTAAACAGAACGTGTTTTTACCACAACCTGTCCGTATCACTATACCTACTTCTACATCGGACAATGTGATACCACCTACGACTGCTGCACCTCTCCTGCCTACAGTATATAAGCTACTTCTCCGCACATATGCTGTATTCTTTTCAGATTGAGGGACTGACCACATCGACTCAAGGTGAGGGATGATTTCCTTTAACTCCACCTGTTCCTTCCCATTTTTCTTTCTATGGACTGATGAAGCCCCTGTGTGGCGAAACGTTTCCTCATTAAAGATACCCAAGTGTTGCACGTGTCTAATTTATCAACTTGTCGGCTCTCTGAACCATTCATCTACAACACTAACCATCAACAACTCTTGTTTTGCACACATCAATCATTTGTTCAATCTTACACTGATTTGTATTAAAAGTTCATTGAATAATTTATATTAGAGTCGCAAAGGTTGAAAATGTACAGTATAAAATTTAAGTTATTTTGCTTGGCACCTCAGTTTATACAGAGATAATAAAGTGCATATTTAAAATTTGGTAACAGCTTCTCACTACAATTTATGTCACGGTTCCTGAATCTAGCTAATCCATGTTCGGAACTTTTTCTAATTTCAAAGAGCAGAATGGAGGACAAATCATCATTAATTCTGTTAATATGTTAAGCACAAGGACATGTGAGCAACTACCGAGACGTATTATTGTTTTTGTCAAATTTATACAAACAGTACAAAGACACAGAGGCTATATACAGTATATTTAACAAAATATTGTGAGAAAGCATAAGCATCAATCCATCCTATTGGTGGTGGTAGTAGTAGTAGTAGTAGTTTTAGTAGTAGTAGTAGTAGTAGCAACAGCTGTTATGTGATGGTATAGTCAAATGTACTGTGTAGAACTCGTGGTAATATTTGAGAGATGACGAAGCTGCCTTTATCCTGTTTAATAATGTCTGAAATGAAGATTAAATGCGAAAATGACTTGAGTTATCTTTAATCACTGAAGTAAAGTATTAGGACGAGTTGCCCTTAAAAAATAAACCCCGCCAGTACATAGTAACCAACTACATACACTACTACAACATACACGACCCCCCACCACCACCACCACCACCACCATCACCATCACCATCACCACCATCACCATCACCACCACCCCCACCACCACCACCACCACCACCACCACCTCCACCATCACCACCACCACCACCACCACCACCACCATCGCCACCACCATCATCACCACCACCATCACCATCACCACCACCCACCACCACCATCGCCACCACCATCACACCACCACCATCACCACCACCACCACCACCACCACCATCACCATCACCATCACCACCATCACCCATCACCACCACCACCACCACAACCATCACCACCACCACCTCCACCATCACCACCACCCCCCACCACCACCACCACCACCATCGCCACCACCATCATCACCACCACCATCAAACCCTCAAACCCACCACCACCACCACCACCACCATCACCACCACCACCACCAAACAAGTCTGTGTAAATAACAACCCCTCAATAAACTTTGAGAGAAACATGGTCAAGTTATGAAAATCAATTAATTATAAATGGACTTGTATTTTAGTAAATTTAAGCTTTTTACTAAGTGAACAGAAAAAATGAATATGGAATCACAAACTACAAGACATCAGGTCTCAGTAATATTGTGATCAGTAGTTATGAGTATAACTAATTATTTAAAATAATTTTTTTCTTGAAAATAATACAAAGCAGAGTACAAATTACAAGACCCTTTTCGAAGAAACTTTTCATGTTAAAACTGTTCGATCATCAGTGTTTTGTACTCCTTGACAAGTGTAAAAACGTGTTTTCCCACTTGAAAATCATTCAGCAAAATATTATCTTATAATAAAAAATGGAATTAAACAACATCATTTGTGGGGGACGTTTGAGAGGTGTGAAGCCCAAACACAGCATTTCCTCAAGAGAAAATTAACTTGTCAAATGCAGCAACACCATATGATATTACAATACAAGTGTTGAAATATCAATATATACAACCAGATGTAATTACTAGGGAGGACACACAGAAATCTGCGCCCAGTAAAAAACATCCGCCGGTAAACTAGAAACAAAGTCCAGCCAGAAGAGAAGAACTCCTCTACCTAACCGCCATGGGAAGGCCACTTATTGTTTATTTTAGTCGTCTATTTAAGTGTCACAACTTAAATTTTGTTCTTATTTGTGTTTTTTCTGCATTTTCCTTCATGTGAAAGTGTGATTTCTTCATGTTTCTATATGTAACTTCTTTATCTTTGTATCAAATTTGATGCTATATATAACAGTTTGATTTTTGTATTTCTGGTGTTGTTTTTAATGCAGTGTTGGGTCCTTTTACCTCCAAGTGATAAAAATTTTTTTTTACGCACTGCATTATTTTCCCCTTTGAGCGCTGAAGATTTTGAAAAGGGGTTAGGTAGATAATTTTGTTAGGGGCGTTAAAACCCCTAATGGGTTCATGTTTAAATTTATAAAAAAAATTATATTTTAAAAAATTATAATATTATAAATTATATAAAAATAATAAAAAATATATATTATATAAATAATATAATTATTACCTTTTTTTATAATTTTATATTGCTTGTTTTGCGATAATAGCAAATCGTAAATTTTTTGCTTTTTATTGTATTTGTTTAATTCCTTTGGAGGTGGAAAATGAACATTTTATGTCTCTTTTTCAAGCTTGACCTGAGCAAACCACCGGCCCATATAGGCAGGCCCCCCTAAAACCCCCGACCCACAAAAAACCCCTCCCCAACCCCACCTTCTATCCATCCTGGAATAAGCTTTGATAACCAGCACTATTAAAGAGGGTACGAGGAGTAAGTACCTGGTCCATCACCAGGGACTGAGCCCGGCCACACCGGGCACTGAGGGAGCTGAAGCACCAGCCATCCCAGAGCACCGGGGGAGCTGAAGCACCGGGCCCCATCCCCAGGAACCGAAATGAAGCCCCTTTGGCCATCACCAGGGCACGGGAACTGAAGCACCGGGTCCATCACCAGGGCCCCGGGGGAATGAAGCACCTGGCCATCACCACACCATCCATCATTCTCTCTTTAATTGAATAATTGATTTCAAATGCCCTCCCCTCTTTTGATACCCATATTGTCTCTCTTTTGACCAATGAGATTTTTTTTAATCTTTTGTTCACTTTTGGATCATTTTTGTTAGATTCTAATTTCCCTTCCCGGGAACAAAAGGTGTCGGGGAGCTAAATTCTCGAAAAACGTCACTTTGGAAAACCAAGATCACCTACCTGCCCCAACCCCAGGCCCCATCTCAATTTGGCCCACCCGGAATTTTTTCAGTCCCAGAAGTCGGCCAAGTGAAAATTTGGGACAGAGATTTGATTGCAGTTATCTGGGGCAACCCCATGAAATAAAAAAACAAAGTTTTTTTGTGATCATTTCCCCCCAAGCTCCTCAAAAACCTCAAGATTATTAATTATTGAATCTTTGTTGGCAAAACCAAGTCAAGAAAATTGCTTCCACTATTTGGTTTTTCCCACAACCTTTCTAAAAAGCAACCTGAACCTATCAAGAAAGTCACTAGACTCAAGATTTCCTTCATAGTTCCATCAATTTGTCTAAAGTTAAAATCCCCCTTATCACAACATTTTCATACTAGAGCCTTATGAATTTCGTCCCATAACCCTTACTGCACCCCCTCAAGTTTTGGGGGGCCTATAAATCACACCCAAAATTTATTTGTCACGCCCCTCGAGAAACTGTAGCCAAAAAAATTCGTTTCGATGTTTTAATCTTATATCAGTCAAAAAACAAATTTTAAATTTTTTTTGACAACATCGCCACACCACCACCCCCGATTAAATCAAAAGGTATACAAACCGACAGGTTGGAGGGGAAGAACATAGGGAACAGTTTGGGAACTTTATTCCGAAAGTTTTGCCAAAACAAAGGCTTCTTTAGTCGAATCGAAATAGGCAGGAACGAAGATGTGAAGACGATGAACATCCATCACCCTGAAGTCGTAAATTTGAGGTTGTCAGTCCCTCAGCCGGGGAAGTTCAGTTTTCCCTATCAGGAACACCTGACATGGAAATGAAGTCATGGCAGTGGCACCCCTGAGGTGCAACCCCAGTTTCTTTTGTTTTTTTCTTTCTTGGTGTGGGTGAATGGTGAAGGGGAGATTTCCGCTGGTCAGTTGCTCTAGCAGTGGGTGCAAGCGGGGATGGACCCATTTGGGGGGGTTTGCGACTCTCAGTGGTCTCTGATTGGTCCATCTCTTGTCTAGTGGAGGTTTGACAGCGGGTGGAGCAGCGGGATGCTGGTAATATTTGATAAAATTTTTTGGTCCAGTGGGGGTGGGATCAGGGAAAGTAGGCCCGGGATATTATTTAGTTTTAAAAATTCATTGGGGGTGGTGTTTTAAGGGAAACCCGGCTCAGCTGCATTCTGTACATGGACATAATGAATAAAAATCTTGGTGGAGTCGGCAGTAGGGCTGGGAAGGGAAATGGGGGACACTTTTTGTGGGATGTAATACTTTGGGATGCCAGAAAACTTGTGATAGCAGATATGTTTTTGCTTGGGCTGGGTTTTTTTTTTTTGTTTTTGTTTTTTGAATTCCTTCTGGGTAGGGCAACCTGGCAGCAAAAGATGGTGGGATTTTTTGCAGTTCAAACAAATTTTGGGGTGAAGCGTAGTGCAATTTTTGAAATCATGGGCCCCCCGGCCACAGGTGGAGCAGAAATTTTGCCTTGGGAGGACAATCATTTTGGTGTTTTAAAATATAACAATTATAGCACTGGAGATTTTGGAATTTTTTCTCTTCGTGAAGCTGGGTTGATGTGGAAGTATGAAAAAACCCCCCCGGGGGAGGGGGCGCCATTTACTCACGAAAAGGGGACCTTTTCCCGGGTGAAGCATTTGGGGGTTTTTGTAATGAAATCCACCTTGCCAAAGGGGGTTTTTTGCTTTGATAGATGACTTGATTTCTTTTAGTGGCCTTTTCAGACAAACAAAGGGCCCCTTTTAGCGATAAAATGCATACATTGACTTTCAGCCTCCCTAACGACATCAAGTGTAGTTTGGAAAGACCACTGGGTTTTGGCCCCCGCTGGGTTTTATCTTTACCGTTAGAGTAATGCATCTTTGGGAAGCGGCCTGGTTTGGAAATCAACATATAGTTGTATAATGTTCGCCAAGACCCCTGTCCTGGCACGGGGCTCAATCTTGCGATGACCCGCTTGGCTCCCGAGGGGGAAAGTTTTTTACAATGATGCACAATGCTGTTCAAGATTTTTGGC
>NC_069470.1:27225757-27228257 GCF_026875155.1 Cherax quadricarinatus
TGGGGGGGATAGTTGTGTATCTTTATACGTATTGTTCTAAAATGTTGTATTCTGACACCTCGCAAAGCTGATAATGTGTGAGTTTGATAAAAGTGTTGAATGATATGAAAGTATTTTCTTTTTGGGATTTTCTTTTTTTTTTTGGGTCACCCTGCCTCGGGGGGAGCGACCCGACTTGTTGAAAAAAAAAAAAAAAAAAAATTATATATATTTTATATATATATTATATATATATATATATAATTTATATTATATATATATATATATATATTATTGTGTTGTGTGTGTGGTATGTGTATGTGTGTGTGTGTGTATGTGTGTGTATGTGTATGTGTGTGTGTGTGTGTGTGTGTGTATGTGTATGTGTGTGTGTGTGTGTGTGTGTGTGGTGTGTGTGTGTGTGGGGTGTGTGTGTGTGTGTGTGTATGTGTGTGTATGTCTAGCTGGCTGTTTTTCCAGCTGTTGATTCTAAGCTCCTGGACCCACGTCTTTACTCTTACTGATGTTCAGGATGAACATCCCTTAACAAAAGTTAAACAAAGTAAGGAAACTGTTGCAGTTTTTTTTTTGTTGTTGATAGTGTTGCAAATGTGCAGTACAGCAACAAACAAAGAAACGAATTTAAAAAGTTGCAGGAGAGACTACTGAAATGTTTTATATCAACATGTCGAGATTTACCATGTTTGGTCGATTTTTCACAGGTCGAGACTACCATGATGGTCGACTTTCAACAGGTCGAGACTACCATGATGGTCGACTTTCAACAGGTCGAGACTACCATGATGGTCGACTTTCAACAGGTCGAGACTACCATGATGGTCGACTTTCAACAGGTCGAGACTACCATGATGGTCGACTTTATCCCCAGAGAGTTATTATTTTTTGTGTATTTGTTGTTTATAGCAATATTTGTATTAGTATCACATGGGGAAGATTAGTGTGGATGAGAGACGACTGTGGTGACTGAGATGTATTCAGTGAATATTTTGGGAAATCTGAGTCAACATAATTGTTTTAGGAGATATTAATAGATTGCCTCTACTAGTACAAGTATGTCTATGAGAATGTGTATACATGTATGTATGCATGAGTATTCTTGGCATGGGATTTGGAGTGAGATGTGTGTGCTAATGTGTGCGTGACCTCATACATGTTAGAGTGAGAGGAGAGAATTGTGTGCATTGTATGCATGTGTACGTATTTGTAATACACATAAAAACATAAAAAACACTTGTATGCATAACACACTTGTATGCATAAAAAAGACATACATACAAGTGAATGTATAATGGTGTATGCGTAAGGTGCGTGTGTTGAGACGTACAAATGTGTGTAAAAATAATAATATATGTGTATGTTTGTGAGCTTGTTAGCCGTTGAGTGTCAAATGAAAAAGACGAATAAGTAAATAAAAATGAAAACAAAGTAACATGTAATACAGTTTTGATGGAGGTGGACAAGTTCTTCAACATGACTCAAGAAATCGTAATGACACGATTGCAAATAAACGGCAGTGAAGGGACTTGAGCTAGAGTTCGTCACGGCCACGCTAGCTGGAGATTCGTCTGTAAAAACTTGCATTTGTGGTCACAGAGGTGCCTGTGCTAACTTTCCTATGGTGTAGAAATATACCTAGTTGGATGAATCTTATTGTGGCTAGCTGGTCTAGTGGCTAACGCGACGGGCTGGAGTTTTGAGACTCTATGACCGTGGGTTCAATCCCGGCCGGGGGTATGGTTTAAGTTCTTCAACACTCGGACATTCATCTACGTAAAATAAAACACTTACAAATATTTTTAAACAGTTAAATAAGTAAGAAAATTCTTGTACTAAGTATAAATTCATATTGTAATATAAAAGGAATTCCAAAAATGTTCTTAATTAGCCTCTCCGAGGTGGCCGAACTGTGTGGCAGCTTGGTGGCGTCCAGCTGGTGTACGGTCGCGGCTGTCTTGGTGGCTGGAATTACTGAACGCAGTTTTCTGTGTGTCCCCTCCAGTAACTCCACCCACCTGGACAGTCTCTACCGTAGACCAGCTAGACAAGACCAAGTTTCCATGCAGCAAGATCACTGAGGGTGGTAACCGCTGACTCTGGGGAACACATCCGGGAACGAACGGATGGATTCCTGGATACGTGAACTTGAGGAAGGTTGTTGTTGAGGCTGACCTAGGGTAAGTGGGGAAGGGGAGACATCCGGCGGCGGATGGATGGATTCCTGGATACCTGAACTTGGGGAAGGCATGAATACTAGCAGTTGAGGCAGACCTTGGGTAAGTGGGGAAGGGGAGACATCCGGCGGCGGACGGATGGATTCCTGGATACCTGAACTTGGGGAAGGCATGAATACTAGCAGTTGAGGCTGACCTTGGGTAAGTGGGGAAGGGGGGAGACATCCGGCGGCAGACGGATGGATTCCTGGTTTACTGAACTTGGGAAGCTGAATACAGGTTGAGGCTGACCTTAGGTAAGTGGGGAAGGGAGACATCCGCGGCGGACG
>NC_069470.1:27235757-27266576 GCF_026875155.1 Cherax quadricarinatus
TTTCGTGTGTCCCCTCCTGAAATTTCCACCCATCTGGACGTCTCTCCCGTAGACCACTAAACAAGGGCCCTCGTTCTCATCTGGCTAGACACGGAGGATACATAACCGGGGGAAGGTGAGGCTGGAAGATTCCTAAGGGAAGTGAGGGGGGGGGAGACACCGGGGGCCCGGATGGATTCTGGAACTGGCCCGGGGGAAAGGCAAGGATCCCTTTGGGAAAGTGGGGAAGGGGGGGAATATTGAGGCGGACAGATGGCCCCTGGACATAGGACCGGGGAAAGAGGAGAATGGTTGCTAATGGAGCCCTTGGGGAAAAGTGGGGAAGGGAGAACATTGAGGGGCACAGATGGATCCGGGGGACAAGGACCGGGAAAGGCGGGAAATTCCCTTTGGGGAAAGTGGGGAAGGGGGGAAATTTCTGAGGCGGACGAGGGCCCCCCTGGACTATGGCCCTTGGAAAGAAGGAGAAAAATGGTTGCAAAAGGCGGGCCCTTGGGGAAGGGGGGGAAGGGAGAAATTGGGGGGGGACACGAGGATCTGGACACTTTGACCTGGGAAAGGAGATACGGTTGAAAGGCAGACCTTGGGAAAGGGGGGAAAAGGAGGAACATCTGAGGGGACACGATGGACTCCTGGACACAGGACCTGGCTAGTCACGGGGGGTCATAACCTGGGGAAGGCTGAGGCTAAAAGATTCCTAAGTGAAGTGAGGAAGGGGAGAATCCGGGGGCCCCCCGGATGGATTCCTGGCACATGGACCTGGAAAGAAAAGGGGGAATCCCGGGGGGAAAAGGGGGGGAAGGGGAATATCGGGCGGACAGATGGATCCTGGACATGGACTGGGAAAAAAAGGGATACGGTTTGCAAAGGGAAAAACCTTTGGGAAAGGGGGGAAAGGGAGAACATCTGGGGGCCCACAGATGAACTCCTGGACATGGACTGGGAGGGGCGAGATACGGGGGGAAAGGGGAAAAGGGGGGGAATATCGAGGCGGACAGATGGATTTCGGACACAGGACCGGGAAAAGGAGATATGGTTGCTAAGGCGACCTTGGGGAAAGGGGGGAAGGGAGAAATCTGAGGGGACCAGATTTACTCCAGGAAATGGTTGGAAAAAAGCGAGAATCCCTTGGGGGAAGTGGGGAAGGGGGAATATGAGGGGGAAGAGGGAACCTGGCACAGGACCTGGAAAGAAGGAGATAGGGTTTTAAAAAGGCAGCCCTTTGGGGAAAGGGGAAAAGGGAGAATATCTGGGGGGTCACAGTGGACACGGACACTGGCCCGGGGGAAAAAAGCGAAAAAATATTTTGGGGGGAAAGTGGGGAAGGGGGATATCGAGGGGACAGTGGACCCCTGGCAAGGGCCCTGGGAAAGGGATATGGTTGTTAAGGAAGCCCTTTGGGAAATGGGGGGGGGAGAAATCTGGGGGGCACAGTGGCTCCTGGAACAGGGGACTGGGAAAAAGGAGATACTGGTTGTTGAGGGCCTTGGGAAATTTGGGGAAAAAGTGGACTCGGGTTTCACATGGCCCTGGGAAAAAGGGGGTGGGTGGCCCTTAAAGACGAACCGGGCGGGCTCCCGTGGCGGTCGGGTAACTCAAAGAAAAAACTGTGAGGCTGCGTGGTCGCAAATAAAAAACGACTAATTAGTTTTCTTATAAACTGACAGTAATTTTTTTAATTTTTCATTTTGGTAGTTTAAAAAGGAATTTTTTTGGGGTTCGACACTGTTTTTTACATTTTACGATTATTATACAAGGAAAATCGTATTAGCTTAGATTTTTGGGGATTTGATTTCCTTTTATTTTTAGGAGTTATTTTTGTCCCTTTATTCCTCTGAGGTTAAATTTAAAAAAAAAAAAATAGCGAAAAGGCATGAAAAGAGTGTAATCCAGACCTTTGAGAGTGGAACAGCAGAGTCGTCCCCCCCAATCTGCTACAGTAATTTGGGGGAGGTGTCTGCCCGGTAAAGAGTCTTGATCCTTTTCCCTTTTTCGAATTTTTCTTTATTCATCAACACATTTATAAAAATTTTCCCTGATCAATAAACTTAACCCCCCAGCTCTCGCAAAATGTTAACCAAATAAAAAAGCACTAATTTTTTTTCTTATTTAGTGTTTTAATGACTGATAAAACGGGCTCAGGGGAAAACTCATGGAAAATGATAAACTTCTTCAAAACAAAGAAAACAGATTTAACCCGATGGGAAAAAATCCTTAAATTGATAAAATTTTTAAATATGTAACATGTATTTTGATTAATTAGAAATTATAAACACTTTACTCCAAAGTCACAAAATGATTCTTTTTCACACTGTAGGGAAAAAACAGCGACGAGGGTTTTTGAAAAGTTAAGGTGGGGCACTGTTGGACGATTCGTGAGAATTTGTGGATGAACCGAAATAAATGGTTGAAAGTTAGTTAAAATGGTATGGATGAGGGGAATTTTGGAAATTTATGGTTGAATTTTTGTGATAGATGGTTGATGGTAAATTGAAGTTGGTTTAATGTTAATTTGTGAGTTGTGGCAGTGAAGTCGATGGGATATGTTTAAACTTTGACGAGTTGAAAATACTGATGATTGATGGTGAGTGTTTTAAATTTTGCAATGTGTTGTGGTGTTAAAATGTTTGTAGGTGGTTATAGTGGGGTTGGTTATGATTAGTTGAAATTATGCGGTTGAGGGTTAATATTGGTGATGGAGAGTTAATAAATTGTTTGTTTATTCTTTGTGTCCGTGATTTTTAAAGACATGTCTTAAATTTGTGCTTTCCCTTGGTTTATAATTTGTCATTTTTCTGGTGTTTTTTCCCGGTTAGAATCCTTTCCCTGTATGTCAAGTATGTCTTAGAAAAAAAATGAAAGTGACCAGAATAGACCTAAAATAAAATATATACTCAGGGAATATATTTTGTCAGTATTGCTTAGTGGAACAGTAATGAAATGTAGGTTTAAAAACCCAATATAAAAACAAAAAAGACATATTTCTTGCCTCGAGGTGCAAGAATTAGTGAAGGCCATGAGTAACCACACAAGGAAGTTATGAGGGACCATGAGTTAACCCCCAAGGAGTTATGGGGACCCTGAGTAACACACAAGGAATTAGTGGAAACCATGAGTAACCACAAAGGAATTAGGGGGGACCATGAGTAACCACACAAGGAAGTTATGATGGACCCATGGAACCACACAAGGAAGTTATGGGGCCCTGAGTAACCCACAAGGAAGTTTGATGGACCCCTGAGTAACCCCACAAGGGAAATTATGGGGACCCCTGATAACCACACAAGGAGTTATGATGGACCCCTGAGTAACCCCACGGAATTACGAGGGACCCAGAGTAAAACAAGGAAATTATGAGGGACCCCTGAGTAACCACACAAGGAAATTATGAGGGACCCATGGTAACCACACAAAGGGAAATTTGAGGGA
Source organism: Cherax quadricarinatus (assembly GCF_026875155.1). Taxonomy (NCBI): domain Eukaryota; kingdom Metazoa; phylum Arthropoda; class Malacostraca; order Decapoda; family Parastacidae; genus Cherax; species Cherax quadricarinatus. The sequence goes on from NC_069470.1 coordinate 27,239,187, forward strand.
CCCATGAGTAACCCAAAGGAAGTTATGAGGGACCCATGAGTAACACAAAGGAAATTATGAGGGACCCATGAGTAACCACACAAGGAAGTTTTTGAGGGACCCAGAGAACCCCACAAGGAAAATTATGAGGGACCATGAGAACCCCAAGGAAAAATTTTGAGGGACCCCCTGAGTAACCAACAAATAAGTTTGAGGGACCATGGTAAACCCCAAAGGAAGTTTTGAGGGACCAATGAGAACCCCAAAAGGAAATTATGGGGACCCATGAGTAACCCCAAGGAAGTTATGAAGGACCCCTGGGGGTAACACACAAAGGAAATTATGGGGGACCCCTGAGTAAACCCCCCAAGGAAGTTTTGAGGGCCCTTGAGTAACCACCAAGGAAGTTATGAGGGACCCCGGTTTAAACCCCCAAGGAAATTATGAGGGGACCCATGAGTAACCACACAAGGAAGTTATGATGGGCCCGAGTAACCAACAAGGAGTTTGAGGGACCCCTGAGTAACCCCACAAGGAATTATGAGGGGGCCCATGGTAACCACACAAGGAAGTTATTGGGGGCCCCGAAACCACAAAAGAAGTTATGAGGGAAAATGAGAAACCCCACAAGGAAGTTATGAGGGACCCCTGAGTAACCACACAAGGGAAATTATGAGGGGCCCCCGAGTAAACCCCACAAGGAAGTTATGAGGGGACCCCTGGTAACCACACAAGGAGTTATGAGGGACCCCTGAGAACCAACAAGGAAGTTATGAGGGGCCCTGAGTAACCCCCCAAGGAAGTTATGGGGACCCATGAGTAACCACACAAGGAAGTTATGGGGACCCCCTGAGTAAAACCCCCAAGGGTTTATGGGGACCCCCTGGTAACCCACAAGGAAGTTTTGAGGGACCAGAGTAACCAAAAGGAAATTATAGGGACCCCTGAGTAAAACCACAAAGGAAATTTGAGGGACCCCTGAGTAACCCCACAAGGAAGTTATGAGGGACCCATGAGTAACCCCCCAAGGAAGTTATGAGGGACCATGAGTAAACCCCAAGGAAATTATGGGGACCCCTGATAACCCCAAAGGAAGTTATGAGGGGACCCATGAGTAAACCCTGTAGAATAAAATTGGGGCCCATGTTAAAAAAGTAGGAAGTAAATAACAAAAAGGGACAATACTGTGACTGGCAATACACAAATAACCGCATATGGGGGGAAGTTTTCCACGCGTTTTTGGTCCGATTGGCCATTTTGACGTAGAACGTGAGGCCGTGAGTCTTCTTGGGTTTACTGGTTGAATTCTGTATACCAGCATTCTTCTTTTTTTTTTTTCTTTTAAGATTTTTTTTCTCGAATTTGGGTTTGAAAAACCCCACTCGTAAGAAGGATACCCCGAGGAGCCTCACAAGTGACGGAAACCCTTTAAAACAGGGGATACCCCGAGGAGCCTCACAAGTGACGGAACCCCAACACAGGGGGGTACCTACGGGAGCTCACAAGTGAGGAACCCTTTAAAACGGGGATCCCCCGAGGGGCCTCACAAGTGACGGAACCTTAACACAGGGGTACCTCGGGGCTCACAAGTGACGGAACCCAAAACGGGGATCCTTTCGAGGAGCCTCACAAGTGACGGAACCTTAACAAGGGGATCCTCGAGGGGCCCCAAAGTGACGGACCTTTTAAAACAGGGGGTACAAAGAGGGCCCCACAAGTGAGGAAAACCCTTTAAAACGGGGATACCACGAGGGCCCCAAAGTGACGGAACCTTACACAGGGGATCAAAAAGAGGAGCCTCACAAGTGAGGAACCCTTAAACCCAAGGGGATACCCACGAGGAGCCTCACAAGTGAGGAACTTAAAACAGGGGATATACGGGAGCCTCACAAGTGACGGAACCTTAAAAACAGGGGAACCTATGAGGAGCCTCAAAAGTATTTAAATTTTTCTCAAATTGTTAAATGTTTCCAGGAAATATGGAACTGTGGTTTTTCCGAAAGGGAATTCTAGACGTTTTTAAGAGTTTGTGAGGAGTAACCAGGAAAATATTTTGTGTGATCCGATAGCCTGACTTACTTTTCACTTTATCAAGCTTGTAGCCAAAAAAAAGGAAATTTAATGTAAAAAATGTGACAGCAAATTTCTCCTTACTATTTACAAAAAAATATTAAGGAATGATTCCCCTTTTTAAACCATTATTTAAAAAAGAATAAAAAGTAATAAAAAATATATAACGATAAATTTTCATAAATTTTCGATTTTCATACAAGCTTTTCTAAATGTTGTGAAAAAAGGGATCAAATACATGTATAATGAAATAATCAACTAGCGCGAGGATTTCGCAAAAAGGGTTGACACAAAATGTGTTTGACTGGTGACCATTTGGGCCCGTGACCATCAGGGCCCCAGTGACCCTCGGGCCCCCCGGGACCCTCAGGGCCCCAGTGACCATCGGGCCCAGGACCCTCAGAGCTCCCGTGACCTCAGGGGCCCCCAAAGACCTCGGGCCCCAGTGACCCATCAGGGCCCCCTGCCCTCAGGGCCCCCGTGACCATCAGGGCCCCAGTGACCACAGGGCCCCAATGCCTAGGCCCCAGTGAATCTCGGGTCTCAGTGACCATCAGGGCCCCCCGGGCCTCAGGGCCCCCGTGACCATCAGGGCCCAGTGACCTCAGGGCCCAATGAATCAGGGCCCCAGTGACCTTGGGCCCGTGACATCAGGGCCCCTTGACCCTTAGAGCCCCCCGGGCCTCGGCCCCCCTGACCATCAGGGTCTATGATCATCAGGGCCCAGTGCCCTCAGGGCCCCCGTGACCCTCAGGGCCCCCGTGACCATCAGGGCCCCCGTGCCCTCAGGGCCCCAGTGCCCAGGGCCCCAGTGACCATTAGGGCCCCCTGACCATCAGGGGGCCCCGTGACATCAGGGCCCCAGTGACCATCAGGGTCCCAGTGACCATCAGGGCCCCCGTGACCTCAGGGTCCAGTGACCATCAGGGCCCCGTGCCTCAGGGCCCCGTGACCATCAGGGTCCCCCTGACTAGGGCCCGGACCATCAGGGCCCCCGGACCTCAGGGCCCTTCCTCAGGGTCAGTGACCCTCGGGCCCTGACCCCAAGGGCCCCGTTCCTCAGGGCCCCCGTGACCACGGGCCCCCGTGGGCCTCGGGCCCCCCGTGTGATGAATGTTGTATATTTGTTGTATTTAATATGCCCAAAATTTTCTCAACACTCATGTTGTATTGTAGAAGCATTTTTATGCATATTTGTTTATGTGTATTCACATCGGTCTTGTGATGTGTATTTATGCAATCTTCAATTGCTATGACTTTGTATGATGTTATTTTTTATTCATCGCACTATCTCACCTGATAAACCCAAAACTGGTGATGAAAAAGTTTAGAGAGATTGTGAAGGGAAATAAGGGCGAGAATATTGGAAAAGAAAAATGAAACCGGTGAGAATAAAGGAAGAATAATGGGGTATGTATGAAGTGAGTTGAATGATTGAAGTAAAATTTGAAGGAAGTGGGAATGAAGGCCAATATGAAGGAACGTGGGAATAAGGCAATATGAAGGAAAGTGGGAATGAAGGCAATATGAAGGAACGTTGGAATGAAGGCAATATGAAGGAAGTGGGAAGAGGCAATATGAAGGAAGTGGGAATTAAGGGCAATATGAAGGAAGATCGGGAATGAAGGCAATATGAAGGAAGTGGGAATTAAGGCAACTATGAAGGAAGTAGGAATAAGGCAATATGGAAGGAAGTGGGAGTGAAGGCAATTATTGAAGGAAGTGGGAATGAAGGCAATATGATGGAAGTGGGAATTACGGCAATATGAAGGATGTGGGAATGAGGCAATCTGAAGGAAGTGGAATGAAGGCAATATGAAGGAAGTGGGAATGAAGGAAATATGAAGGAATTGGGAATTAAGGCAATATGAAGTGAAGGTGGGAAGGCCCCCCCCCCCCCCCCCCCCCCCCCCCCCCCCCCCCCCCCCCCCCCCCCCCCCCCCCCCCCCCCCCCCCCCCCCCCCCCCCCGGGGGGGAATGAGGCAATATGAAGGAAGTGGGAATTAAGGAAATATGAAGGAAGTGGGAATGAAGGCAATATGTAGAAGGGTGAGTGAAGGCATATGAAAGGAAGTGGGAATGAAGGCAATATGAAGGAAAGTGGGGAATGAAGGCAATATGAAGAAGTGGGAAAGAAGGCAATATGAAGGAAGTGGGAATTAAGGCAATATGAAGGAAGTGGGAATGAGAATGGAAGGCAAATATGAAGGAAGTGGGAGTGAAGGCATATGAAAAGGAAGTGGGAATGAAGGCATTATGAAGGGAAGTGGGAAAGTGAAGGCAATATGCAGGGAAGTGGGAATGAAGGCAATATGAAGGAAGTTGGGAATGAAGGGCAATATGAAGGAAGTGGGAATGAAGGCAATATGATAGGATAGTGGGAATGCAGGCAATATGAAGGAAGTGGGAATGACGGCAATATGAAGGAAGTGGGAGTGAAGGCAATATGAAGGAGTTGGGGGGACTGAAGGCCAAATATGAAGGAAGTGGGAGTGAAGGCAATATGAAGGAAGTGAGGAATGAATGAAGCAATATGCAGGAAGTGGAATGAGAGGCAATATGAAGGACTGTGGGAATGAAGGCAATATGAAGGGAAGTGGGAATGAACGCAATATGAAGGAAGTGGGAATGAGGCAATATGAAGGAAGTGCGGAATTAAGGCAATATGAAGGAAGTGGGAATGAAGCAATATGAAGGAAGTGGGCCCGAGAGTGGAAGGCAATTGAAGGAAGTGGGAATGAAGGCAATATGAAGGAAGTGGGAATGATGGGCAATATGAAGGAAAGTGGGAATTAAGGCAATATTGAAGGAGTGGGACATGAAGGCAATATGAAGAGAAGTGGGAGTGAAGGCAATATGAAGAAGTGGGAATGGACAGGCACTTATGAAGGAAGTGGGAATTAAGGCAAATATGAAAGAAGTAGGAAAATGAAGGCAATATGAAGGGAAGTGGAGAATGATTGAAGGCAATATGAAGGAAGTGGGAATGAAGGCAATATTGAAGGAAGTGGAATTAAGGCAATATGAAGGAAGTGGGATTAAAGGCAAATATGAAGGAAGTGGGAAATGTAACACGTGACTTTGTAGTGAAGGGAAGTGGGAATGATGGAATATGAAGGAAGTGGGACTGAATGCCTTATGAAGGAAGGAAGCTTGCAGTAAGGGAATTTGGAGAAAATTTAAAAATTAAAATAAATAAGAATTGGTGAGAATGAAACGAGGGGAGAATAAAAGAAAAGTGAATATAAGTAAATAAAATAAAAAAAAAGAGTATAATGAAAGAGTGAATGAGTCAGCAGGCAGGTTAACAGTAGGAAGTTAACATGTAGGGAAAACGTTAACAGTAGGAAAGTAACGTAGGAAAGTTAACAGTAGGAAAAGTTAACAGTAGGAAAGGTTATTGTATTAATTAATGGAATGTTAACCGTGATTAAGCGTTAACAGTGATCAAGGTGTAGGTTTCTCTGGAAACGGTAAGAAATAACAGTGGATCAAGCGTGTGTAGTTTGCTGGTAACGGATTAACAGTGAATAAAGTGTGTAGTTTACTGGTAACGGAATAACAGTGATAAAGTGTGTAGTTTCTGGTTAACGGAATAACATGTGATCAAGTGTGTAGTTTAATGTTAACGGAGAATAACAGTGATCAAGTGTGTAGTTTCCTGGTAAGGAAAAACAGTGATAAGTGTATTGTAGTTTCCTGCTAACGGAATAACAGTGATAAGTGTGTAGTTTACTGGTAACGGAAAAAACAGTGATAACGTGTGTAGTTTCCTGGTTACGGAATAACAGTGATCAGTGTGTAGTTTAATGGTAACGGACATAACAGTGACTCAAGTGTGTAGTTTCCTGGTAAACGGAATACACAGTGATCAAGTTGTGTAGTTTCCTGGTATAACGGAACAACAGTGATCAAGTGTGTTAGTTTCCTGGTACCGGATAACAGGTGATTAAGTGTGTTAGTTTACTGGTAAGGGAATAACAGTGATCAAGTGTGCTAGTTACTGGTAACGGAATAAACAGTGATAAGTGTGTAGTTTACTGTTAACGGAATATAGTGATAAGGAGTAGTTCTGGTAACGGAATAAACAGTGACCAGTGTGTTGTTTACTGGTAACGGAAAATAACAGTGGATCAAGTGTGTAGTTTACTGGTAACGGAATAACAGAGATTCAAGTGTGTAGTTTTCTGGTCACGGAATAACAGTGATCAAGTGTTAGTTTCCTGGTAACGGAATAACAGCGGATCCAAAGTATGTAGTTTCATGGTAACGGAGGAATAACAGCTGATCAAGTGTGTCAGTTTCCTTGGTAAAAGGAACAACGTGATTCAAGTGTGTAGTTTACTGGTAAACGAATAAAACAGTGATAAAGTGTGTAGTTTACTGGTAAAACGGAATAACAGTGATTCAGGTGTAGTTTCCTGGTACCGGAACAACATGATCAAGTGTGTGTATCCTGGTAACGGAACAACAGTGAATCAAGTGTGTGGTAGTTTCTGGTAAAGGAACAACAGTGATCAGTGTGTAGTTTCCTGGTAACGGATATAACAGTGATCAAGAGTATTGTTTCCTGGTAACGGAATAACATGAAACAATAAAGTGTGTATTAATTATCGAGAATTAAGTGTGAGTGTTGATTATGATAAGTAAAGTGTTGATGGAGATGAAGAAGTGACAAGATATAAGTGACATACAACAAGTATAACTGAGGAAGGAATAAGATATGTACAATCAGTGTTTTACTCTAGCAACATTAAAGTCAACAAAAATTGTATAAAACCGAACTATGTTACTCATTTAAGAGAACTTTGTTAATATATTTGCGAAGGAGCATGTACACTAAGTTTGTGTAAATGTTAACTGTTTACCACTTGTGTACTTGTAATTGTACCTTTAAAACATTTTTCGTCGTTTCTTTCAAGAAACCTCGACGAGACATATAATATTTTATCAGGTTTGTTGGCAAGTTGTTCATTGTTAGTACAAAGAGAAACAAATATAAAACATTCAACTGTGTACAAAAACAACATAAAAAATATGCGTACACAGTTCTTCTATCGGGAAAATCATTAAATTATGTAGATATACTTTGAAGTATAAGTAGGGACGTTCTGGATTTCTCAATAGATGGCGACTCCATTGTGGTGTAAGCTGGTTGAGACTTGTTGTGTCTGGCAGGACTACAGTCGAACCTTCCAAGGCAGTAGTGAATTATGAGGCGCAGATTTCTGGTGTGTCTCCCTTGTAATACTCCAGTCTGTATATCATTGATATTTAAACATTTATGTTATAATATCATATATTGGAATGTGCTTCAGTGGGATGGTTATCTTGAAACAGTTATGTTCTCTTTGATGAGACGCTGTGTTTGGGGTTCACAACTTTCAACGTCGCCCTCCCCTCAAGGAAGGTTCCTTGATGTTGGTGAGGGGCTCTTGATTTAGGGAATTGGATCTGTGCTCCAATTCCCCGAATTAAGCCTGAATGCTTTCTACATCCTCCCCCATGGCGCTGTTATAATCCTCCGGGTTTAGCGCTTCCCCCTTGATTATAATAATAATAATCAACGTCGCCATCTTGACCAGGTTGTGTAACAATGTTTGTCTTCATAATGTTGTAATGAAAGATTCTTATTTTATTTTCGTTGTTTTTATTTTAGACAAGAAGAATAAAAAAATATTTTTACCCGAAATTATCATTCCGACGTTTTATATTCTTCTAGAAAAATCCAGCGGTCCGATTAATTTAAGAAAAAATTATTCTTCCTGCAATAATTCTCTTTTACTATGCGAATTATCTTAGTTTTTACTTCCTTTAAATAAGAAACGTTCATAACCAGTTACTAGAAGGACATAGAGAAGCAAGGAAGGTTGAGGTTTAAATCCCTATTCCTTGGTATCAGGAGCTCTTTCGACCGTAACCCTTTGAGCGGTAAAATTCCGATACTACTAACTAAAACAAAAAAACACAATTCCCAGGTGGACCATAATATTAACAATAGATGGAGGAGTCAGACAGATTACACATTGTAGTTGAGCACCAGGACTCCAGTGCGTCAGTTTTAAACCAAAAGTGGTAGAAATAGATAGAAGGTTGTGATATTTTCATATGAGAAACTGGTGGTAACCAGAAGTAGAAGAACCACTGGTACACACAACATAATGTGTGGTGGTACCAGAGTAGAACACTGGTACACACAACCATATGTGTGGTGGTAACCAGAAGTAGAACACTGGTACAACAACATATGTGTGCGTTGGTAACAGAAGTAGAACCATTGAGTACACACAACACTATGTGTCGGTGGTAACAGAAGTAGAACCACTGGTACACACTACACTATGGTGTGGTGGGTAACCAGAAAGTAGAAAACCAACTGCGTACACACAACACTATGTGTGGTGGTAACCAGACAGTAGCAACCACTGGTACACACAACACTATGTGTGGTGGTAACCAGAGTAGAACCAATGGTACACACAACAACTATGTGTGGTGGTAACCAGGGGTAAGAACCACTGGTACAACAACACTATGTGTGGTGGTAACCAGAAGTAGAACCACGGTACACACAACACTATGTTTGGTGGTAACCTGAAGTAGAACCACTGGTACACACAAACACTTTGTGTGGTGGTAACCAGAAGTTGAACCACTGGTACACACACCACTATGTGTGGTGGTAACCAGAAAGTAGAAACCACTGGCTACACCACAACACTATGTGTGGTTGGTTAACCATGAGTAGAACCAATGGTACACACAACGCTATGTGTTGGTGGTAACCAGAAGTAGAACCACTGGTTACAAACAACACTATGTGTGGTGGTAACCAGAAAGTAGAACCATGGTACACACAATACACTATGTGTGAGTGGTATACCAGAAGTAGAACCACTGGTACACACAACACTATGTGTGGGGTAACCAGAAGTAGAACCACTGGTACACACAACACTATGTGTGTTGGTAACCAGAAGTAGAACATGGTACACACAAACACTATGTGTGGTGGTAACCTGAAGTAGAACACTGGTACACACAACACTATGTGTGGTGGTAACCAGTAAGTAGAAACCACTGGTACACACAACACTATGTGTGTGGTAACCAGAAGTAGACCACTGGTACACACAACACTATGTGTGCCAGGTGGTAACCAGAAGTAGAACCACTGGCCACACAACTACACAACTATGTGTGGTGGTAACCAGAAGTAGAAACCATTGCCACACACAACACTATGTGTGGTTGGTAAACCAGAAGTTAGAACCACTGGTACACACAACACTATGTATGGTGGTAACCAGAAGTAGAACCACTGGCACACTAAACACTATGTGTGGTGGTTAACCAGAAGTAGAACCCACTGGCACACACAACACTATAGTGTGGTCGGTAACCAGAAGTAGAACCACTGGGACACAACAAACACTATGTGTGGTGGTGGTAACCAGAAGAAAGTAGAACACTGGACACACACAACACTATGTGTGGTGGTAACCAGTAGTAGACCACTGGCACACACAACACTATTGTGTGGTGGTATCAGAAGTAGAACCACTGGTACACACAACACTGTGTTGGTGGTAACATGAAGTAGAAACCACTGGCACACACAACACTATGTGTGGTGTAACCAGAAAGAGAACCACTGGTACAATCAAAACACTCATGTGTGGAGGTAACCAGAAGTAGAAAACCACGGCTTACACAAAACACTGTGTGTAGGTGGTTAACCAGAAGTAGAACCACTGGTAGACACACAACACTGTGTTGTTGGTGGTAACCAGAGTAGAACCCTGGTTAAACACATACACTGTGTGTGGGGTAACAGAAGATAGAACCATGGTACCACAACACTGGGTGTGGTGGTCAACCGAAGTAGAAACACACTGGTTACACAAAACACTGTGTGTGGTGGTAACCAGAAGTAGAACCACTGGTACACACAAACACTGTGCGTGGTGGTAACCAGGAAGTAGAACCACTGGTGAACTACAATCACTATTGTGTGGTGGTAACCAGAAGTAGAAACCACTGGTACCACACGATCTGTGTGTGGTGAGTAACCAGAAGTAAGAACCCAATGGTCACACAACACTATGTGTCGGTGGTAACCAGGAAGTAAGAACCATGGTACACACAACAATATGTGAGCGTGGTAACCAGAAGTAGAACCACTGGTACACACAACACTGTCTGTGTGGTGGTAACCAGAAGTAGAAACCACTGGTACACACAACACTATGTGTTGTGGTAACCAGAAGTAGAAACCACTGGTTACCACACAACACTTTGTGTGGTGGTAACAAGAAGTAGAACCACTGGTAGTACACACAACACTATGTGTGGTGGTAAACCAGAAGTAGAACCACTGGTAAACCACAACATGTGTGTAGCAGTTGAGTAACACCACCAACTTTTAGGTATAAGCAGTACAATACTATAGTAAAAGACAGTTGTAGCTCACTGCTTCCTCTTAGTTCCATCTCTCCTGTGAATTCCAGCACCATTTTTTCAATGCGGTCATATTTTTACGCTTTTTTTTAGAACCAGCTTCGTTTCAGTACAGTGGAGGGTGGGGAAGAACATTTGTTTTTTTTGTTCTTGACTAATACACTACATATACATGAAATTCTTAATATAGGTTAGAAGTGGACAGTTCTCACCAATGGCCTCAGTGTGAACTTCCAAAAACTTTGCTACCTGTCTTTTCCCTGGGCTTCCTTGTACTGTTTTTTTAAACACTTTCAGTTTAACCCTCATAATATAGCCAGTGTTTGGTGTCAAGCTGGTTTTTCCTTAGAAAATAACCCAAAAACATTAGCCAGATATAAAAAAAATTCACTACTACCGCGTTATTATTCATTGTTTACGATTCCCAGAATGTGTTACAAGATCTAAGTAATATGATTCTGGGTAATATCATTATTCCGTGGTATACAACTTCGGTTACGTCACTATCTAGAGGTAAAACAAAGACTGTTGTTTCTTGCTGTGGGTTTCTAGCTGGATGATATTCTGGCATTTAACAGGCAAGGACTTGGATTACCCTGTCAGTTGCTGACCACCAAGTGGAACTTCCTGCAGATGTCTCCTTCTAGATTACTTTTCGTGCTCTCTCAGCCTCTCATAAATCTGTCAACAATGTTGATCCGAATTAGAATTCAAATTGTCTTTTTTCAATCCACAATTTTGATTTTGGAGTTCCGGAAACTTCACTCTCACGATCATAAATAAGACACACATGTCTTACACACAACTACCACATAGATAAACGACTGGCACCACTCTGCAAGAACTGCAGAGTCACATTGTCAGTTCAACTTATATCAATACATTGTTTAATCTATCAGCTGGCATACAGAAGTCACTTCCAACATCTAGAGCAACTTAACGTACTCACTCTAACTGACTTTTTCACTGAAAGTCACAAAGTCACACCTTTAACTCAGATTCATTGACTGTTTTTAATTCTGCACTCGCATTAATCCTCTCCTCCACTAACTCCTCTCTTGAAGATTGAGACATTTATGCAACATATGGGAATCTTTATTAAAGAAACGTTTCCCCACACAGTGGCTTCATCAGTTCAATATAAAGCAGAAAGGTGTAAGGAGAGGAGGAGTTTGAGGTAATCAGTCCCTCAGCCTGGAGCCGATGTGGTCAATCCATCAATCTAAAAGAGTGATGGACTGACCACATGACTCCAGGCTGAGGGACGATTACTTCAACCTGTAGGTGTTAAACCATTTATCACAACTCCTCCCTTCCACAACTCTACTCCAAAACACATTTCCCTTTCCCATTGCAAACCCTACCTTGCCCCACCCTACCTTTGCACCACGCCTACCTTTTCACACGCCTACCTTTGCACACCCCTACCTTTGCAAACCCTACCTTTGCACACGCCTACCTTGCACACCCTACCTTTGCACACCCCTACCTTTGCACACCCCTACCTTTGCACACGCCTACCTTTGCACACGCCTACCTTTGCACACCCCTACCCTTTGCACACCCCCACCTTTGCAAACCCCAACCTTTGCACACCCCTACCTTTTCACACCCCTACCTTTGCACACCCCCACCTTTGCACACCCCCACCTTTTTCAACCCCTACCTTTGCACACCAGGGAACTTTTGGCACATGTGTCCTTCAAAAAGTAAATGTGTTCCACTGTGACAATCAGGTCCCCAGTGACCATCAGGTCTCAGTGTCATCAGGGCCCCATGACCATCAGCCCCAGTGTCCATCAGGCACCCCATGCCATCAGGCCCCAGTGTCAATCAGGCCCCTTGACCATCAGGCCCCAGGGACCATCAACGCCCAGTGAACAGCTGGCCCCATGACCATCATGGGCCCCAGTTCCATCAGGTCCCATGCCATCAGGCCCCATGACCATCAGGGTCAGTGACCATCAGGGCCCCAGTGACCATCTGGGCCCCAGTGACCATCAGGGTCCCAGTGGACCAGCAGGCCCCATGACTCATCAGGCCCCAGTGACCATCATGGCCCCAGTTTACCATCAGGGCCTCAGTGACCAACAGGCCCCAGAACCAGTCATGCCCCATTAACCAACAGGGCCCCCAGGTGACCATCAGGGCCCCAGTGGCCATCAGGGCCCCAGTGCTGCTGAAATGTATTAATTTTATGTATTTAATATAGCCTAATTATGCTCAACACTCATGTATGTATACATGTATTAAAGCCATTTTTATGCATATTTTGTATATGTGTTATTCACATTCGGTCCTTGTTCATGTGTATTCCATATGCAATCTTGCAATCTGCTATGACTATTATGAATGTATATTCTATGTATTCATCCAAAAGCACTACTCCTCACCATGATAACCAATACAGGTGATGAATAAGTTCAGAGAGATTGTGCAGATAGTAAGAGGTGGCGAGACTATTTGGAAAGAATATGAACCAGGTGAGAATAAAGAAGGAATAAATGGAGTATGTATGAAGTGAGTATGAATGATTGAAGTAAAGTATGAAGGAAGTGGAATGGAAGCAATATGAAGAATGGGAATAAGCAATATGAAGGAATTGGGAATGAAGCAATATGAAGGAACGGGAATGAAGGCCAATATGAAAGGAAGTGGGAATGAAGGCAATAGAAGGAAGTGGAATAAGGCAATAAGAAGGACGTGCGAATGAAGGCTATATGGAAGGAAGTGGGAATAAGCATATGAAGGAAGTGGGAATGAAGCACATTGAAGGAAGTGATGAAGGCAATAAGAAGGAATGGGAAAGAAGGGGGCAATATGAAGGAAGTGGGAATTAAGGCAATAAGAAGAAGTGTGGAATGAAGCAATATGAGGAATGGGGAATGAAGGCAATTGAAGGAAAGTGGAATGAAGGCAATATAGAAAAAAAAAAGGGGGAAAAAAAATGGGGAAATAAGGGCAATATGAAGGAAGTGGGAATGAAGGCAATATGACGAAGTGGGAATTAAGGCAATATGAAGGGAAGTGGGAATGAAAAGGCAATATGAAAGGAAGTGGGATGAAGGCAATATGAAGGAAGTGGAATGAAGGCAATATGAAGAAGTGGGAATGAAGGCAAATGAAGAAGGGGATGATTGCAATATGATGGAAGTGGGAATTAAGGCATTAATAAGAAGGGAAGTGAAGGCAATAAGAAGTAAGTGGGAGGAAGGCAATATGAAGGAAGTGGAATGAAGGCACTATGAAGGAGTGGAGTGAAGGCAATATGAAGGAAGTGGGAATGAAGCAGGTAGAAGGAAATGGGAATGTAGGAATATGAAGAAATGCGAATGAAGGCAATATGAAGGAAGTGGGAATGAAGGCAATATGAAGGCAGTGGATGAAGCATATGAAGAAGTGGGAGTGAAGGCAATAGGAATGAAGGGAATAAGCATATGTAGGAATGGGAGTGGAAGGCAATATGAAGGGAAGTGGAATGAAGCAATAAGAAGGAATGGGATGAAGGCAATATGACAAGTGGGAATGAAGGGCAATATGAAGGAAGTGGGAATGAAGGCAATATGAAGGAAGTGAATGAAGGCAATATAAGAAGTTGGAATAAGGCAAATGAAGGAAGTGGGAATGAAGGCATTAAGAAAAGGAATTGGAGGAAGGCAATATGAAGAAGTGGGAATGAAGGCAATATGAAGGAATGGGAATGAAGGCAATTGAAGGGATGGGAATTAAGGCATATGAAGGAAGTGGAATGAAGTCAATATGAAGGAAGTGGAGTGAAGGCAATATAAGGAATGGGAATGAAGGCAATATAAGAAGTGGAATTAAGGCAATATGAAAGTAGTGGGAAAGAAGGCAATATGAAGGAAGTGGGAATGAAGGCAATATGAAGGAAGTGGGATGAAGGCAAAATGAAGGAATTGGGAAATTAAGGCAATATGAAGAAGGGGAATTAAGGCAATATGAAGAAGTGGGAAAATGAAGGCAATAAGAGGAAGTGGAAGAAGGCAATATGAAGGAAGTGGAATGAAGCAATTTGAAGGATAGGAAGCTTGGCAGTAAGGAATTTGGAGAAATTTTAAAATAAAATAAATAAGAAATTGGGGAGAATGAACGAGGAGAATAAAGAAAGTGAATATAAAGTAAATAATAAAAATAAAGAGTATAAAGAAAGAGTGAATGATTCAGCAGGTTAACATTAAGAAAGTTAACATAGGAAATTAACCGTAGGAATGTTTAACAGTAGGAAAGTTAACATAGGAAAGTTTAACAGTAGGAAAGTTATAATAATTAATGGAATGTTCTAACAGTGAATTAAGCGTTAACAGTGATCAAGTGTGTAGTTTCCTGTAACGGATAACAGTGAAACAAGTGTTTATTTCCTGGTAACGGAATAACAGTGATCAAGTGTGTAGTTTACTGGTAACGGAATGAGACAGTGATAAAGTGTTAGTTTCCTGGTAACGGAATAACATTATCAAGTGTGTATTTTTACTGTAACGGAATAACAGTGGATCAAGTGTTAGTTTTTTCCCCTGGTACCGAATAACAGTGATCAAGTGTGTAGTTTTCCTGGTAACGGACTAACAGTGATCAAGTGTGTAGTTTTACTGTAACGAATAACAGTGATAAAGTGTGTGTTTCCTGACCGGAATAACAGTGATCAAGTGTGTAGTTTACGTAACGGAATAACAGTGGATCAATGTGTAGTTTCCTGTAACGGAATAACAGTGATCAAGTGTGTAGTTTCCTGGAACGGAACAACAGTGATGCAAGTGTGTAGTTTCCTGGTAACGGAATAACGGTGATTAAGTGTGTATTTTACTGGTAATGAATAACGTGAGCAAGTGGTATTTTTCTGGTAAAGGAATTACATGATCAATGTGTAGTTTACGGTAACGGAATAACAGTGACTCCAAGTGTGTATTTCCTGGTAACGAATAACAGTGACCTAGTGTGTAGTTTACTGGGAACGGAAATATCAGTGACATGTGTGAGTTTACTGGTAACGGAATAACATTGATCAAGTGTGTATTTTCCTGGTAACGGAATACAGTGATCAAGTGTGTAGTTTCCTGGTAACGGAATAACAGTGATCAAGTGTGTAGTTTCCTGGTAACGGAATAACAGTGATCAAGTGTGTAGTTTCTTGGTAACGGAACAACAGTGATCAAGTGTGTAGTTTACTGGTAACGGAATAACAGTGATCAAGTTGTAGTTTACCTGTAACGGAAATAACAGTGATCAATGTGTAGTTTCCTGGTAACGGAACAACAGTGACAAGTGTGTATTTCCTGGAACGAACAAACAGGATCCAGTGTGTAGTTATCCTGTTAACGGAACAACAGTGATCAAGTGTGTAGTTTCCTGTAACGGAATACATGATCAAGGTATAGTTTGTTCCATGTAACGGAATAACATGAACAATAAAGTGTGTACTTACTTATTCGTAGAATAAGTGTGAGTGTTGATTATGTAAGTAAAGTGTTGATGGATGATACAAGTGGACAAGATATAAGTGACATACAACAAGTATAACCTGAGAAGGTAATAAGATATGTACATCAGTGTTTACTCTTCTGCAACATTAAAGTCAACAAAACTTGTATACCGATTATGTTTAACTCCATTAAAGAGAACTTTTGTTAATATAGTTTTGACGAAGAGCATTACACTTAAGTTAGTGTACATGTAACGTTTACACTTGTTACATGTAATTGTACCTTTAAACATTTTCGTCGTTTACTTTCAAGAATCTCGAGAGCCATATAATATTTTATCAGTATTGTTGCAGTTGTCATTGATAGTACAAAGAAACAAATATAAAACTCACCTTGGAACAAAAGAAAATAAAAATATGGCGTACACAGTTTTCTTCTATCAAAATCATTAAATTATGTAGTATACTTTGAAGTATAAGTAAAAGGGGCGTCCTGGATTTCTCATAATGGCGACTCCATTGTGGTGTAGCTGTTGAGACCTGTGTTGTCTGGCTGGACTTATTACAGTCGAACAACCTTCCAAGGCTAGTGTTATTATGAGGCGCAATCTGGTGTGCCTCCCTTGTAATTAAACATCAGTCTGTATATCATGATATTAAACATTAATGTTTATAATATCAGATATGGACATGTTCTTCTGTGGGATGTTACTCTTGAAAAGTTAAGTTTCCTCTTGATGAAGACGCTGTGTTTTGGGGTTCAACAACTTTCATTCAACGTCGGCCCTCCCCTCCCCTCAAGGAAGGTTCCTTGATGTTGGTGAGGGTCTCTCATGATTTAGGGATTGGATCTGTGCTCCAAATGCCCCGAATTGAAGCCTGAATGCTTTCTGACATCCTCCCCCAGGCGTGTATAATTCCTCACGGGTTTAGCGCTTTCCCCCTTGTTTATAATAATAATAATCAACGTCCGGGTCGCCATCTTGACCAGTTGTGTAAAACAATGTTGTCTTCATAATGTTGTAATGAAAGATTCTTATTTTATTTTCGTTGTTTTTTATTTTAGACAGAAGAATAAAAAAAATAATATTTTAACCCGAAATTAACATTCCGACGTTAAAAATCTCTTTCTAGAAAATCCGGTCCGATTATTTAAGAAAATTATTCTTCTCCGTGAGCAAATAATTCTCCTTTACTATGAATTATCTTAGTTTTTTTTTACTTCACTTAAATAAGAAACTGTTCATAAAACCATACCTCAAGACATAGAGAAAGCAAGGAAGGTGAGGTTAAATCCCATTCCATGGATCAGAGCTCTTCGACGTAACCCGTTGAGGGTAAAATTCCCGATAACACTACATCTATAACAAAACAATTCCCCAGGTGGACCATAATATTAAACAAAAGATGGGAGAGTCAGACAGATTACAAACGACATGTAGTGAGCACCAGGACTCCAGCTGAGTCATTTTTAACCAAAATGGTAAGAAATAGATAGAAGGTTGTGATATGCATATGAGAACTGTGTAACCAGAGTAGAACCACTGGTACATCACACAACACTAATGTGTGGTGGTAACCAGAAGTAAGAAACCACTGGTACACACAACACTATGTGTTGGTTTAACCAGAATAGAACCACTGTACACACAACACTATGTGTGTGGTAACCAGAAGTAGAAACACAGTACAGCCCAACACTATGAGTGGTGTCACCATAAGTAGAACCACTGGTACACACAACAACATGTGTGGTGTTAACCAAGAAGTAAACCACTGGTACACACAACACAATGTGTGGTGTAACCAAAAAGAGAATCACTGGTACACACAACACTATGTGTGGTGGTAACCAGAAGTAGAACCACTGGACACACAACACTAGTGTGGTGGTAACCAAATAGAACCACGGGACACACAACACTATGTGAGGTGGTAACCAGAAGTTGAACCACTGTACACACAGACCACTAGTGTGGTGGTAACCAGAAGTAAAACCACTGTACACACAGAACACTATGTGTGGGTGGTAACCCAATAGAACCACTGGTACACACAACACTATGTGTGGTGGTAACCAGAAGTAGAACCACTGTACCCACAACACAATGTGTGGTGTTAACCTGAAGTAGAACCACTGGTACACACAACACTATGTTGTTGGTAACCAAAGTATAACCACTGGTACACACAACACAAATGTGTGGTGGTAACCAGAAGTATAACCACTGGTACACACAACCACAGTGTGGTGGTAACCAGAATTAAACCACTGGTACACACAACAAACTATGTGTGGTGGTAACCAGAGTAGAACCCCTCTGGTACACACAACAACATATGTGGGAGGTAACCAGAAGTAGAACAACCACTAACTGGTACACACAACACTATGTGTGGGTGTAACCAAAGTAGATCCACTGTACACACAACAACTCAGGTGGTGGTGTAACCATAAGTAGATACCACTGGTACACATCCAACACTATGAGTTGAGTTTTAACCAAAGTAGAACCACAGTACACACAACACTATGTGTGTGGTAACCAGGGAAAGAACCCTGGGCAACACAACAACACTATGTGTGGTTGGTAACCCAGAAGTAGAACCACTTGGCACACAACACCACTAATGTGTGGTGGTAACCAGAAGTACGAAAACCACTGGCACACACAACACTATTTGTGGTGTGTAACCAAAGTAAACCCCCTGGCACACACAAACACTAAGTGTGGGTGGTAACCAAAGTAAACCACTGGCCCACTCAACACTATTTGTGGTGGTTAACCAGAATTAGAACCACTGGCACACACAACACTATGTGTGGTGGTAACCAAATAGAACCTGCACAACACAACACTATGTGTGTGGTAACCAGAAGAAACCACTTGGCACACACAACACTATTGTGGTGGTAACCAGAATAAAAACCACTGTACACACAACACTATGGGTGGTGGTAACCAGAAGTAGAACCACTGGACACACAACACTATGTGTGGGGTGGTAACCAGAAGGTAGAACCACTGGTTACACACAACACTATGTGTGGTTGTTAACCAGAAGTAAACCACTGGTACACACAACACTGTGTGTGGTGGTAACCAGAAGTAGAACCACTGGAACACACAACACTGTGTGTGGTGTAACCCGAAGTAGAACCACTGGTACACACAACACTGTAGTGTGTGTAACCAGAAGTAAGAAACCACTGTACACAAACACAGTTTGTGGTGTAACCCCAGAAGTAGAACCACAGGAACACACAACACTGTGTGTGGTGGTAACCAGAAAGTAGAAACCACTGGTACACACAACACTGTGGTGTGGTTGGTTACCAGAAGTATAACCACTGGTGCACACAACACTAGTGTGGTGGTAACCAGAATATAACCACTGTATAAACACACAACACTGTGTGTGGAGGTAACCAGAAGTTAACCCACTGGGAACACCACAACACCATGAGTGTTGGTAACCAGAATAGAACCCACTGTACACACAACACTAATGTGAGGTGGTAACCAGAAGTAGAACCACTGGTACCACAACACTGTGTGTGGGTGGTAACCAGAAGGTAGAACCACTGGTACAACACACAACACTAATTTGTGGTGGTAACCAGACATAGAACCACTGGTACACACAACACTATGTGTGGTGTTAACCAGAAGTAGAACCACTGGTACACACAACACATGTGTGGTGAGTAACCAAAGTAGAATCACTGGTCACACAACACTGTTGTACAGTTGAAGTAACACCACAAACTTTAAGATATAAGCAGTATTAATATAGTAAAACAGTTTGTAGCTCACTGCTTCCTCTTAGTTTCCAATTCTCCCCCTGTGAATTCTGACCATTTTCAATGCGGTCTATTTTTTTAAGGCTCTTTTTTTTAAACAGCTTCGGTTTCAGCTAAGTGGAGGGTGGGGAAAGAACCATTTGTTTTTTTGTTCTTGACTAATACACCTACATACTACATGAAATTCTTAATATAGGTAGAAGTGGACAGTTCTCACCAACTGGCCTCAGTGTGAAACTCCAAAACTGCTACCTGTCTTTTCTCCCTGGGCTTCCGTTGTACTGTTTTTTTTAAAAAAGCACTTTCCAGTTTATACCTTCATAATATAGCCAGTGTTTGGTGTCAAGCTGGTTTTTCCTTAGAAAATAACCCAAAAACATTAGCCAGATATAAAAAAAATTCACTACTACCGCGTTATTATTCATTGTTTACGATTCCCAGAGTGTGTTACAAGCTATCTAGAAATATGAATCTGGTAATATCATTATCCGTGGTATTCAACTTCGGTTACACGGTGCACAGTATCGAAGAGAAAAAAACAAAAGATGTTGTTTCTTCAGGGTTTCTTCTTCTAGCTGGATGATTATTCAGGCATTTATAACAGGCAGACTCTGATACCCTCAGTTGCTCTGACCACCATGAACTTCCTGCTGCGGTATTTTTCCTTTCCTTGATTACTTTTCGTGCTCTCTCAGCCTCTTCATAAATCTTTCAACAAATGTTTGATCCGAATTAGAATTCAAATTTAGCGTCTTTTTTCAATCCGCACAAACTTTAAGCAACGCTTAAACGATCGCGCGGAGAGCCCGCCCACACTTTTGGAATCTATCTAACCACTGCCGGAACAATAACATTTCACTACACCTCACTATCATAATTATAAGAACACATGTCTTACACACAACTACCACATAGATCAACGACTGGCACCACCCTGCAAGATCTGCAGAGTTCACATTGTCAGTTCAACTTATATTCAATACATTGTTTAATCCTATCACTGCGATACAGAAGTCACTTCCAACATCTAGAGCAACTTTAAACGTACTCACTCTAACTGACTTTTCACTTAAAGTCACATCTTTAACTTCTGATCATTGACTTTTTAAATTCTGCACTCGCAATTAATCCTCTCCTGCACTAACTCCCTCTTGAAGAAATTGTACATTTATGCAACTAGGGAAATCTTATTAATGAACGTTTCCCCTTTCCCCCCACACAGTGCTTCATCCATCAATAAAAAGCAGAAAGGTGTAAAGAGGAGAGTTTGAGTAATCAGTCCCTCATCCTGGAGCCCGATGGGGTCCAATCCATCAATCTAAAAGAGTATGGACTGCCACATGACTCCCAGGGCTGAGGGACTGATTTCTTTCAACCTGTAGGTGTTAAAACCATTTATCACAACCCTCCCCTTCCACAACTCTACTCCAAGCACATCCTACCCATTGCAAACCCCTACCTTTGCACTCGCCTACCTTTGCACACGCCTACCTTTGCACAATCGCCTACCTTTGCACAACACCCCCTACCTTTGCACACCCCTACCTTTGCACAACGCTACCTTGCACACGCCCACCATTGCACACCCCTCCCTTTGCACACCCCTACCTTTGCACACGCCTACCTTTGCACACCCCTCACCTTTGCAACACCCCTACCTTTTTGCACACCCCTACCTTTGCACACCCCTACCTTTGCACAACCCTACCTTTGCACACTCCCTAACCTTTGCACACCCCTACCTTTGCACACCCCCTACCTTTGCACCCCCTACCTTTGCACAACGCCTACATTTTGCACACCCCTACCTTTGCACACCCCTACCTTTTTGCACACCCCTACCTTTGCACACCCCTACCTTTGCCAACACCCCTACCTTTGCAAACACCACTACCTTTGCACACCCCCTACCTTTGCACACACCCTACCTTTTTGCACACCCCTACCTTTGCACACCCCTAACCTTTGCACACACCCTACCTTTGCACACCCCCTACCTTTTGCACACCCCTACCGTTGCACACCCCTACCTTTGCACACCCCTACCTTGCTCAACCCCTACCTTTGCATACACCCTACCTTTGCACACCCCCCTACCTTTGCACACACCCCTTACATTTGCACACCCCTACCTTTGCACACCCCTACCTTTGCACACCCCTACCTTTGCACACCCCTACCTTTGCACACGCCTACCTTTGCACACCCCTACCTTTGCACACCCCTACCTTTGCACACCCCTACCTTTGCACACCCCTACCTTTGCACACCCCTACTTTTGCACACGCCCTAACTTTGCACAACGCCTAAACTTTGCACACCCCCTACCTTTGCACACGCCTACCTTTGCACACCCATAGGGATTAGCATAAAATGAATATTTCTCGTTAGTTATTATTCCAAAGTTCTCCTTCTGTATATCATCTGTGATACCCTAAATACATATCTTACAAATCAAGGAAACAAATCTGTACATTGTTACCTGTCAATCTCTTTGTTTAAATGTTATGATATAGAATCTTTAGCCATAATTTTGAAGTTACAATTCTGCAGTCATTTACTGAAAACCAATTCAGAACCCCTTAGTATCACACTGAGGAAGTCCCATTACTTCACTAATTTTCTGGTTTATGGATTTTATCATTCGTTGATATCTGTCTTCACTTTCCTGTGTTATTCCTTATCTCAAAATGGAAACCAAAATCCCTTTTTTTTTCATTTTCTTTCTCTTTCTTAGAGACAATTTTGTTGAATCCTGTCATTTCTCATTCTATTATCTGTTTCTTCAGTAATAGTTTGATCAGTCCTCTCATATACTATCTCATTCTGCAGTTTGTCGTCCATTTTTTTTATTTTGGGATTCGTTTCTAGTTTTCTGGCTAACGTTATCTACTGACTCAATTCAATAAAATTTGTTGCTCTGAAATGTTTTGGTCATTTATTAGTCAGTTCCCCAGCTGTCTCATTTGTTGTCTAGAGCACAGTAGTCACTCTCTTCCGTAGTTTTCCTCTCTCCATAGTTCTTTTATAGATTTACTTCGCGCACAATGTGGGTGGGTGTGAGAGGTAGGAGGTTAATGTCAGTATGTACGAGAAAACTCTTAACATTTAGCTGGCTTGTTCGTGGCCGGTGCCGGAAAACACAGATCAGGTCTAATCTGTAATGGTAATTTAGGAGGACTGACCCCGCTTCACCTGATCTCCTATAACGGACACTTGGGTGGGATTATTGTATGTTATGTATTATTATCCATCCTATTTTGTCTGCTTCACATACTTGTCATAGGGGTCGTATCCTCTACTTTGGTCTCTACTACACAGTTTCCTCCCTCTTCCTCTCTTCGCAACATCCCGAACACCTCGAAGTGTGTGGCGTTGGCTGCCTTCTACGTCTTACACACACTTGGGATGTGCAGTGCCTTTCACTTCCTCACTATCTCACCCTTCCTCACAATCGGTATTACCCGTATTTAATGTTTCTCTTTAATATTCTTCAGTTTCTTTTCTTGGCTTACCCATCTCTTCCCACATTCATCAACATTTTCTGTCGTTATCTTTCCGTTTCAACACTACCATGACTCTCACATATGGTCAACATCAAAACAAACAAACTGCGACGTTCTAATCCTTCCATCTCTGAAACAATTTTGAATAATGTTCATAAATTATTCCGAATTCATACTTGCGTTATGGAAAAATGGTTTCTTGTTTACTCACCTCATCTATAACCAGAATAATATTTTCTGAAGAGATTTGTTTTGAGAAATAAAAATTTATTGTTAAGCCACAATGTCAAAGAAAATAGAAACTGCACCTCGTAGGTAAAGACCATTTGTTGTGAATGCTGACATTCATTCATTACTGAGTAATTCATCGCAAGTGGGCAAAAATCTTATCATTATTTAATGTTGGTTATATATTCCTTTTCCATTGTGCAACTTACTTCCCAGTGGATTAGTTATATACACCAAATATATTATGGAGGAATGGAGACAACCTGCTCCTATCCCTCCTATTGTGTACTCACCTAATTGTACTCATCTAATTGTAGTTGCAGAGTTGAGACTCAGCTCCTTGCCCCGCCTCTCACTGAACGCTACTAGGTCCATCTCTCTCTCCAAGCTTCATGAGCTTTATCATACCCGTCTTAAAGCATGTATTGTTTTTCCAACCTCCACTACATCGCTCCGCCAGGACTGTTTCCATGTCCTGATCCCTCTGTGACTGAAGAACTGCATGTCCGAACATCCCTTGTGACCATCTGAATCTTCAACATCCAAGATTGACCCACTTGTTTCTGTGTCCCCCTATGGAACAACTGTCCTCTGTTCCACCTTTCTATTCCACCAGTATTTGATGTCGTTATCATGTCTCTCCTATCCCTCCTGTCCTCCAGGTCGTCAGGCTGATTTCCCTCAACCTTTCTTCATAGGACATTCCCCTTAGCTCTGAGACTAACCTTGTCGCAAACCTTTGCACTTTTCCTCTAATTGCTTAACGGCTTGACCAGGTCATTTCCAACGGTGCTGCATACTCCAGATGGCCTGATGTAGAATCTCCAGTTCAACGTGTGAAGAAGAGATTCTACTTCTATTTCTTCAGGAGAAAATAGGATGCTGAAGCTTCGCATAGATATTTGGAAGCGGTGTGAGAAGGATTATGCTGGTAAGGGAGGAATGTCACCACAAGTGGCGGTGGCCTGGTGCTAAAGCTCCCGCTTCACACACGGAAGGGCCCGGTTCGATTCCCGGCGTGGAAACATTTCGACAACGTTTTTTCCCTTACAACCTTTGTCCTTCACCTAGCAGCAAATAGTTAACCTGGGTGTTAGTCGAACCGGTGGGGTCGCATCCTGGGTACAATATTAAGTGACCCCCAATGGAAATAAAGTTAGACAGTCCTCGATGACGCACTGACCTATCTTGGGTTATCCTGGGTTGGCTAACCCTCCGGGTTTTAAAATCCGAACGAAATCTTACTTAAGCTTTCGTATCTAGCAATGATAGTGCAGCCCTTAAGTGGGCAAGGGTTCACAGCTCAGGAAAGAAGAAGATAGGAAAGTTAATGAGAAATGTGAAGTAAAAATCGATTCTCTGTTCTCCAAGACATGTACTTCAGTGGTTAGTAGGTTGAAGGGACCACTGATTCCCCTGCTAATCAAGGTAAGAATATTTAATAGTAGGCGATTCTCAGGTAAGAATATGGACCGGGCATTTTGTAACAGAGACAGAAAGGTCAGACCGAGAGAGTGCCTTCCTGGAGCTGTGTTGTGACCATAGTCAGCAAGGTTGGTAATATGACAGGAATGGGACAAACCCATTATCAGTCTTAGTGTTGGGGGTAATGACATTGGAAGGGCAGGAGAAAGGAGCTTCTGGATAAGTACAGGTTACCTAGAAGATTAGATCTAATGGAGGGATCCCAGTCATATGTAGCAATCTTGCTATAAAGGGAGTGGGCAATGAAGGGATGTCCCTAGGTCAAGTGTTATAATTGCTGGCTGACTGGTACTGCAAGGAACTTGCAATCCCATTCATTGACAACTGGGACCTATTCTTTGGCAAACGTGATATGTAGGGATGGAGTGGTTGTATTTAGCCGAAATTTCAACTGAGAGGGTAATCATGACTTTCTAGAATTAAACTGATAGATTATAAGTATGGGTGTTGTGGAAACAGTACATGCTGCAGCATTGGGTAAAAACAGGATTTATTACCGGGATAACCTCAAGATATGTTTAAAGACAATATTCAAAATAAAGTTGGTAGTAATGGCAAATCAATTGATCAACAAACGAAGAGCGATAGTAGTGGGCAACGAGTAACTGCTCCCTAAGGTTTACTATACAATAGTAGGAGTCTAGAGAAAGCAAGAATAATGATCTAAGATACTTAAAAGGTGTAGTAATATAGATTATTGGTATAACAGAGACCTGGTTCAAACCAGAAAGATAGAGAAATGCCTTCTGAATGCAACATACAGGGTTATAAAACTATTCCACACTGATAGGGCAACAGGAAGGGGTGGTGGTGGCATGTATTCCAAAAAAATAAATTGTTGTCTTAGACATGAAATAAGATCAGAACCATCGAACACAGAATCGGTTTGGCTACAGTTTCTCGAGGACGTGACAAATTAATTTTGGGTGTGATTTATAGGCCCCCAAACCTTGATAGGAGGGCAGTAAGCTGTTATGGGACGATATTCATAAGGCATCTAGATATGAAAATGTTGTGATAATGCGAGATTTTAAATTTAGACAAATTGATTGGAACAATATGACAGGAAATCTTGAGTCTAGTGACTTTCTTGATACGGTTCAGGATTCCTGTTTAGAACAGGTTGTGTCAGAACCAACTAGAGGAAACAATCTGCTTGACTTGGTTCTTTCCAACAAAGATTCACTAATTAATAATCTTGAGGTTAATGATGAGCTTGGGTAAAGTGATCACAAATCACTTAGTTTCAATATATCATGGAATTACCCAGATAACTGCAATCAAATCTCTGTCCCAGATTTTCACTTGGCCGACTTCATGGGACTGAAAAATTACCTGGGTGGGCTAAATTGAGATGTCCTGATTATGGGTCAGGTAGGTGATCTTGGTTGCCAATATGACGTTTTCCAGAGCATAGTTCTAGCTGCCCAGACAACTTTTGTTCCGAGTAGGGAAATTAGATCTAACAAAAATGATCCCAAATGGATGAACAATAGATTAAAACATCTCATTGGTCAAAAGAGAGGCATATATAGGCGTATCAAAAGAGGGGATGGGCAGTTATGCAATCAATATATTCAATTAAAGAGAGAAGTAAAGAAAGGAATAAGAAAAACAAAAAGGGGATTATGAGGCTAAGGTCGCAAGGGATTCAAATACTAACCCAAAAGGGTTCTTTCAGGTATACAGAAGTAAGATTAGGGACAAGATTGGCCCACTTAAGAGTAACTCTGGTCAGATCACTGACAGTGATAAGGATATGTGTGAAATTCTCAATACCTACTTCCTCTCAGTTTTCACCCAGGAAAATACTAGCGATATTCCTGAAATAATAGACTATGTAGAACAGGTTGATAATAAACTATGTATGATTGCCGTAACTTGTGACATGGTCCTCAGACAAATAGAGAAACTAAAACCTAACAAATCCCCAGGTCCTGATGAGCTGTTTCCAAGGGTGTTAAAGGAATGCAAAGAGGAACTTAGCATACCTTTGGCTAATCTTTTTAACATATCACTACAAACTGGCATAGTGCCTGATAAGTGGAAAATGGCAAATGTAATACCTATTTATAAGGCAGGTGACAGGTCCTTGGCTTCGAACTGTAGACCAGTAAGCCTTACTTCTATAGTGGGAAAATTTATGGAATCAATAATTGCCGAAGCAATTCATAGCCATCTTGACAGGCACAGATTGACTACTGAACCTCAACACGGTTTTACAAAGGGGCGTTCCTGTCTTACGAATTTACTAACTTTTTTCACTAAGGTGTTTGAGGAGGTAGATCATGGTAAGAATATGATATTATTATATCACTTTAGTAAGGGTTTTGATAGAGTTCCCTTTCCAAAGGGATTGAGGAAACTTAAGGGAAACGGAAAAGGGGGAGAAATTTTTTCCTGGGGAGAGGCATGGCTGA
>NC_069470.1:27267076-27283421 GCF_026875155.1 Cherax quadricarinatus
AACTCTGGGGGGACACGGATGGACCCCGGGACACATGGACCTGGGAAAGGCAGAGCACCTTGGGAAGTGGGGAAGGGGGGGAATATCTGAGGCGGACTCCTGGAAAGAAGGAGATACGGGTTGCTAAGGAAAGACCCTGGGAAAGTGGGGAAGGGAACATCTGAGGGGACACGGATGGACTCCTGGACACATGGACCTGGAAAGGGAGAGCCCCTTTGGGGGAAGTGGGGAAGGGAAAGGGGGGAATATCTGAGGGGGGGCTCCTGGGAAAGAAGGAGATACTGGTTGCTAAGGCAGACCTGGGGAAGGGAGAACATCTGAGAGGACACGGATGGACTCCTGAACAGGACCTGGGAAAGGCGAGAGCACCTTGGGGGATAGTGGGGAAGGGGGGGGAATATCTGAGGCGGACTACTGGGAAAGCAAGGAGATTTCTGTTGCTAAGGCAGACCTGGGAAAGTCGGGACGGCAATGGAACACGGATGGATCCTGGGTACACATGGACATGGGAAAGGCTGAGAGCACCTGGGGAATTGGGGAAAGGGGGGGGTGGAAATATCTGAGGCGAATCCTGGGATAGAGGAGATACTGCGTTGCTAAGGCTAGTCACTGGGGATGTGGGCGGAAGGGGTGGGGGAATATCTGAGGGGAGACAGATGGACTCTGGAACATGGACCTGTGAAAAAAGCAGGTAGAGGATTCACCTTGGGAGTGGGGAAGTGGGTGTGAATGTCTGAGGGGACACAGTGGATCCTGGGACACATGGACCTGGGAAAGGCGAGAACACCTTGGGGTAAGGACAGGAAGTGGGAAAGGGGAATGTCTGAAGGCGACTCCTGGCGAAAGAATGGAGATACTGGTTGCTAAGGCCAGTCCCTTGGAAAAAGTGGAAACTGGGAGGAAACAATCTCCCGCTCGCTCGCGTCTCGCGTAGCGCGTGCAGGCGCGCTTTAGGGTCTCACAGATGGATTCAATGGAACATGGACCTGGGAAAGGCGAGAGAGAAACAACTTGGGGGAAGTGGGAAATGGGGGACATATTGAGGGGACAACAGATGGATCCTGATGACAATGGACCTGGGAAAGAAGGATTGGAAGTGATTGCTAAGGCAGGGACCCTGGGAATGTGGGGAAGGGGAACATCTGAGGGGACACAGGATGGACTCCTGGGGACCTAACATGGACCTTGAGGAAAGGCGAGCGAGAGAGCAGCTTGGGGGAAGTGGGGGAAGGGGGGGGAATATCTGAGGCGAGACTCCTGGGAATGAAGGATGATACTGGTTGCTAGGCAGACCCTGGGAATGTGGGGAAGGGAAGAACATCTGAGGCGACACGGATGGACTCCTGGACAACATGGACCTGGGAAAGGCGATAGCACCTTGGGGAAAAGGAAGTGGGGAAGGGGGGGAATATCTGAGGCGGGATTGGGAAGAAGGAGGATACTGGTTGCTAAGGCAGACCCTGGAAAGTGGGGAAGGAGAACATCTGTGGGGACACGGATGGACTCCTGGACACATCGGACCTGGGAAAAAAAGGCTGAGAGCACCTTGGAAGTGGGGAAGGTGGGGGGAATATCTGAGGCGGGAACTCCTGGGAAAGAAGGAGTACGGTTGCGAAGGTAGACCTGGGAAAGTTGGGGAATGGGAGAAATCTGGAGGGGACACGGATGGACTCCCTGGAAACATGGACCTGGGAAAGGCGAGAGTACTTGGGGAAGTGGGGAAGGTGGGGGATTATCTGCGGCGGATCCCTGGCGAAAGAAGGGAGTTACTGGTTGCTAAGGCAGACACTGGGGGAACAGTGAGCGGAAGGCGAGAACAGAACATCTGAGGGGACACGGAAGGACTCCTGGACAATGGACCTGGGAAAGGCGGGAGAGCACCTGGGGTAGTGGGGGTAAGAGGGGGTATATCTGAGGCGGACTCCTCGGAAGAAGGAAGATTACTGGTTGCTAAAGGCAGACCCTGGGAAAAGGGGACGGAAGGGAGAGCATCTGAGGGGTCACGGATCGATCCTGGACAAATGGACCTGGGGAAAGGCGAGAGCACCTTGGGGGAAGTGGGGAGGGGGGGGAATATTGAGGCGGGATCCTGGAAAGAAGGAGATACTGGTCTACTAAGGCAGACCCTGGGAAAGTGGGAAGGAGAGAACATCTGAGGGGCCACGGATGGACTCCTGGGATACATGGTCCTGGGAAAGGCGAAGCAGGCACCTTGGGGAAGTGGGGAAGAGGGAGGGGGGGAATATCTGAGGCGGACTCCTGGGAAAGAAGGAGATACTGGTTGCTAAGGCGAGACCCTGGGAAGTGGGGAAGGAGAAATCTGAGGGGACACGGATGGACTCTCTGGACACATGGACCTGGGAAAGGCGACGAGCACTTGGAGGGAAGTGGGGAAGGGGGGGGAATATCTGAGGCGGACTCCTGGGAAAAGAAGGAGATACTGGATGCTAAGGCAGACCCTGGGAAAGGGGGCAGGGGGAAAATCTGAGGGGACACGGATGGAGACTCATGAAAAAAGGAACACATGGACCTGGGTAATGCGAGAGCACCTTGGGGAAAGTGGGGGTAGGGGGGTGGGAATTATTGAGGCGGTCTCTGGGAGAAAGAAGGAGATACTGAGTTGCTAAGGCGACTCTGGGAAAGGGGGAAGGGAGAACATTGGGGGACACGGTGGACTCACTGGACACATGGACCTGGCGAAAGGACGACGAGCACTTGGGGTCAAGTGGGGAAGGGAGGGAATATCTGAGGAGGGGACTCCTGGGAAAGAAGGTGATTTCTGTTGCTAAAGGCAGACCCTGGGAAATACGGAGAAGGGACACGGATGGACTCCTGGCAAAAATGGACTGGAAAAGGCGATGAGCACCTTGGGGAAGTGGGGAAGGGGGGGGGAATAATCTGTGGCGGAATCCTGGGAAAGAAATGGAGATCACTGGTTGCTAAGGCAGACCCTGGGGAAAGAAGTGGGGAGGGGGGGGGGGAATATCTGAGGGGGAGACAGATGGACTCCTGGACACAGGACCTGGAAAAAGCGAGAACAACCTTGGGAAGTGGGAAGGGGGGGAATATCTGAGGGGACACAGATGGACTCCTGGAACATGGACCTGGAAAGGCGAGAGAACAACTTGGGGAAGTGGGAAAGGGGGGAATGTCTGAGGCGGGACTCCTGGGAAAGATGGAGATACTGGTGTTGCTAAGGCTTGTCCCTGGAAAAAGTGGAAAAAGGCGAGAAATCTGAGGGGACTCGATGGATTCCTGGAACACATGGACCTGGGATAGGCAGGAAGAAAACCTTGGGAAGTGGGAAAATGGGGAATATCTGAGGGACACAGATGGTCTCCTGGACACATGGATCCTGGGTAAAGAAAGAAGGGATATACTGATTGCTAAGGCTGACCCTGGGAAAGTGGGGAAGGGAGAACATCTGAGGGGTCAGGATGGACTCCTGGACACATGGAACTGGGAAAGGCGAGAGACCCTTGGGGAAGTGGGGAAGGGGGGGGAATTTTGAGCGGCTCTGGGAAAGAAGGAGATATCTGGTTGCTAAGGCAGACCCTGGGGAAAGTGGGAAGGGAGAACATCTGAGGCGTAAGGAATGACTCATGGACACAATGGACCTGGGAAAGGCGATAGCACCTTGGGGAAGTGGGGAAGGGGGGTATATCTGAGGCGGGACTCCTGGGAAGAAGGGAGTACTGGTTGCTAGAGGCAGAACCCTGGAACGTGGGGATGGTGAGAACATTAGGGGACCACGGATGGACTCCCTGGACACATGGACCTGGGAAGGCGAGAGCCACCTTGGGGAAGTGGGGAAGGGGGGGGGGAATATCTGAGGCGGACTCACTGGGAAAGAGGAGTTAATGGTTGTAAGGCTCAGGTACCTGCGGAAAGTGGGGAGGGAGAAACATTAAGGGGACTCGGATGGACTCCTGTACACATGGACATGGGAAAGGCGAGAGCACATTGGGGAAGTGGGAAGGGGGGGGGGGAATTTTTGCGGCGGACCTCCTGGGAAAGAAAGGAGATATGGTTTGTTGCTAAGGCAGACCCTGGGAAAGTGGGGAAGGGGAGAACAAATCTGAGGGGACACGGATGGACTCCTTGGACACATGGCACTGGGAAAAGGCGAGGAGCACCTTGGGAAGTGGGGAAGAGGGGGAATATCTGAGGCGGGACTCTCGGAAAGAGGATGATAGGTTGCTAATGCAGACCCTGGGAAAAGTGGGGACGGGAGAGCATCTGAGGGAGACACGGATGGTCTCCTGAAACAATGACCTGGAAAGGGATGCACCTTGGGGAAATGGGTAAGGGGGGGGAATATCTGAGGCGGAACTCCTGGAGGAAAGAAGAGATATGGTTACTAAGGCAGACCCTGGAAATTGGGGAAGTGACCCCGCAACATCTGAGGGGACAGGTGGACTCCTGGAAATGGTCTGGGAAAGGCATTGAGAGCCCAAACCTGGGAAGTGGGGAAGGGGGGGGGAATATTTGAAGGCGGGAATCCTGGGAAAGATGGAGATACTGGTTGCTAAGGCCAGACCCTGGGAAAGTGGGGAAGGGAGAAACATTGAGGGGACACGGATGGACTCCTGACCAAATGGACCTGGGAAAGGCAGGAGAGCACCTTGGGAAGTGGGGAAGGGGGAGGAATAATCTGAGGTGGACTCCTGGAAAGAATGAGATACTGGTTGCTAGGCAGACCTAGGGAGAAAGTGGGGAAGGGGAACATCGAGGGGGAACCGGGATTGACTCCTGGACACATGGACCTGGGAAAGGCGAGAGCACTTGGGGAGTGGGGGAGTGGGGAAGGGGGGGAATATCTGAGGCGGAATCCTGGGAAAGAGGAGATTCTGTGTTGCTAGGCAGACCCTGGGAAAGTTTGGAAGGGGCACGGATGTGGACTCTGGACACATGGACCTGGGTAAGGCAGGAAGGAGTGCACTTGGGGAAGTGATAGGGAAGGGGGGGCGGGAAATATGAGCGGAATCCTGGGAAAAAGAAGGAGATACTGGTTGCTAAGGCAGGAACCTGGGAAAGTGGGGGAAGGGGGGGGGGAATTTTGACGGGCGAGACAGATGGACTCCTGGACACATGGACCTGGAAAAACAGCGGAAACACCTTGGGGAAGTGGGGAGGGGGGGAATATCTGATGGGGAACACAGATGGCTCTCCATGGACACATGGACCTGTAGAAAGGCGAGGAAAACACCTTGGGGAGGTAGTGGGAAAAGGGGGTATGTCGAGGCGGACTCTGGGATTGAATGGCAGATTACTGGTTGCTAAGGCAGTCACTGGAAAAGGTTGGAAAAGCGGGAGGAAGGAGAACGTCATGAGGGGACTCTGATGGATTCTGGACACATGGACTGGGAAAGACGAGAAACACCTTGGGAAGTGGGAAAATGGGATTATCTGAGGGGACACAGATTGGATCCTGGACTTCATGGGACCTGGGAAAGAAGGAGGATACTGATTGCTAAGGGAAGATTGGAAGGTAGAACATCTGAGTGGCACAGATGGACTCCAGGACACTGGACCTGAAGAAAGCATCAAAAACACCAGATAAAGTGGATGGGTGGACGTTATGACGAACCACTGGCCTCACATGTGGAAAATTGGTAACTCAGAGATAACTATGAGACTGACAGTAGGTTTTCCCCGGCAAATAATAATGACTAATTAGAATTTTCTTATAAAACTGACATGTAATTATTTTAACATTTATCATTTTGGGCAGCTTTAAAAAGGTGAAAAATGTTTTGGGCTCGACCCGGTTTACAATTATTTATAAACATCCTTATACTGCAATCTAAAACATTTTAGGATATTTTTTTTTATACATATGGAACATATGGAAAATCGTATTAGCTGGACATGTTTGGGACTTGATTTCCTTTACTGTTTTAGGCGTTATTAACATTGACATAACTTTATTCTAGCTACCTTTGACTTCACTCTCGAGACTTAAAATTAAAAAAAAATGTGAAAAGGCATGAACCGAGTGTAATCTGACCTGATAGAGTGAGAATACAAGATCGTCCCCATAATCTAGCTACAGTAACTTTGAGGAAGGTTTGTCTCGCCCGCCCGATGAAGAGATCTTGATCCTCTTCTCTTCTTTCGAATCTGTTTTCCTTCTATTCATCAAACACATATCACAATAATTTCCCGATCTCTAAACATTAGCCACAAGCTCTAGATGAAATATGAAGTTATCCCCCCGAACTATATATTTTTCTTATTTACCATGGATTTAAAATGAGGTTAAGGAATGAATCAACGGAGCTCAGAGAAAACTCGTGGGACTCAATGATAATTTCTCAAAACAATGAACAGATAAGCCTGACTGGGAAAAATCCTTGAATTGACTATATGTTTTAATATGTAACATGTAATTTGTTCTAAGCCAGAACATATATTGAAACAACTTTACTCCCAAATGACAAAATGTTTCTTGTTCACACTTGCACGAAAAAAATAACGATGGTTGAAAAGTTAAGGTGCAGGCAAGCTGAGACGGATATCGTGGATGAATTATTGGATGAACCGAAATAAATGATTGAAAGTTAGTTATAATTGGTGATGAATAAATTTCAAAGAGATTCTGAAGGAAGTAAGAGGCGAGAATATTGGATATAGTATTGCACCAGCGTGACGGATGAGAATAAAGGAAAGAATAAAATTGGAAGTATGTATGAAGTGTGTAGAATGATTGAAGTATGAAGGAAGTGGGAATGAAGGCAATATGAAGCAGTGGGAATGAAGGCCAATATGAAAGGAAGTGGGAATGAAGGCATATGAGGAAAGTGGTATGAAGGGCAAATATGAAGGCAGTGGGAATGAAGGCCAATATGATGGAAAGTGGGAAGAAGGAGATTATGAAGGCAGTGGGATGAAGGCAATATGAAGGTAAGTGGTTATGAAGGCAATATTGAAGGAAGTGGGAATGAAGGCAATATGAACATGAATGTGGGAATGATGGCAATTATGGAGGAATTGGGGAAAATGAGGCATTATGAAGGCAGTGGGAATGAAAGGCAATATGAAGGAAGTGGGAATAGAAGGCATATGAAGGAAGTAGGAATGTAGGCAATATGCGGAAGTGGGAATGAAGTGCACTATGAGGAAGTGGGAATGAGGCAATATGAAGGGACAAGTGGGGAATGAAGGCATATGAAAGAAGTGGGAATTGAAGGCAATATGATAGGAAGTGGAATGAAGGCAATATGAAGGAAGTAGGGAATGAAGGCAATATGAAGGAAGTCGGGTATGAGGCAATATGAAGTGGGAAATGAAGGCAATATGAAGGAAGTAAGTGGAATGAAGGGCAATATGAAGGAAGTGGGAATGTAGGCAATATGAAGGAAGCGAGGCTTGCAGTAAGGGATTTGGAGATATTAAATAAAATAAATCGAAAATTGGTGAGAATGAACGCAGGAGAATAAAGAACAAGTGAATATAAAGTAAATAAATAAAATAGAAGAGTATAAAGATAGGTGAATGAGGTCCGCAGGTTAACAGTAGGAATGTTAGTATTTATTAATGTTTTGTGAACAGTGATCAAGGTGTAGTGTTAACCAGTGATCAAGTGTGTAGTTTCCTGGTAACGGAAGAATAAAACAGTGATCAGTGTGTAGTTTCTGGTAACGCAGAAAAACAGTGTTCAGTGTGTAGTTTCCGGGGTAACGGAATAACATGATCCAAGTGTGTAGTTTCCTGGTACGATTAACAGTGATCAAGTGTGTAGTTATATGGTAACGGAATTAACAGTGTCAACTGTTTGTTTCCTGGGTAATGGAATAACATTGTTCAAGGGTTGTTCTAGTTTCATGGTAACGGTATAACATTGATCAAGTGTATAGTTTCCTTGGTAACGGATATTAAATTTTTTAATTTTATCTCTTCAAAACAGGTGTAGTGACTGATATGTGGAAGCTATGCGCTAATGTAATTCTATTTTTAAAACAGGGGACAAGTCGTACAGTCAAATTTCCGCCCAATTAAGCCTGACCTCCAATTGTAGGCAAATTACATGGAGGTCAATTATAGCTGAGATTTATAAGAAGCCCACTCTCGATAAGCATAGCTTGTTTAATGATATCAGCATGGATTCTCAGAGGCCGGTTCATGTTAACTAATTTATTAACTTTCTTCAGTAAAGCTTTTGAGGCTGTTGACCACAATAAAAGAATTTGATATTATTTTTACTTAGATTTTAGTAAGGCTTTTGTTAGAGTTCCGCACCATAGGACTTTAAAGAAAAGTGGCAGGCTACCATGGAATTGGGGGAAAAGTGCTCTCGTGGTCGAGTCATGGCTCAATGACAGGTAGCAGAGCATGTCCATAAATGGGGTTAATTCCAGAGTGGGGATCTGTAACATGAGGCGTGCCACAGGGATCCAGTCTTGGGCCCGGTGTTGTTTATAATATATATCAATGATCTCTGATGAGGGAATACTAGTGATATGAGCAAATTCACCGATGAACACAAAGATAGTAGGATAATTGATTCCAAACCGTCCCCCCCCCCCCTAGATGTTAATGAACTTCAGAAGGATTTAAACAAACTCTATTCTTGGGCAGAAAAAGTGGCAGACTGCCGTTCAATGTAGATAAAATGCAAAGTTCTGAGCTTGGGATGTGCCCATTAACCTAGTACTTATATGTTTAATGAGGTTAGAACTTAGCATACAGATTGCGAAAGGACTGGGGGTTATGGTGAGCAGCAACCTATAAAACCAAGGACAGCAATGGCTAAAGCGTACGTAATAAGGCAAATAGATTACTGGGATTTATATCAAGAAGTGTATGCAACAGAAGTCCAGAGGTCATACTGAGCTTTATACATCATTAGTTAGGCCTCTCACTAGATTATGCAGGCCCTCAGTCTGGTCTCCGTATTACAAAATGGACTTAAATCGTTAGAAAACTTTCAGCGTAGGATGACTAAATTAATACATAGGCATTAGTTAATCTTCTTATTGATGAAAGATTGAGGGACTCTTAAGTTAATTCACTTGTTAGCGAAGACATGAGGGGAGACCTGTTCGAAGTGTATAAGTGGAAAGATAGGTAATAATAAAGGGGATATTAATTAGGTCTTGGTGGATGTCTATCTCAAGAGAAGAACCCGCTGTAATGGATTTAAATTGAGATAAGTTTAGATTTTATAGAATGACATAGGAAAGTATTGGTTTGGAAATAGGGTAGTTGATGTGTGGAACTGTCTACAGTCTAACATAGTTGGTTATTGTAGGCTGGGACTTTGGGTAGTTTCAAATCTAGGTTGGATAAGTTACATGAAGTGGGAGGGGACGAGGGGGGGTTGGATTTGAGTGGGACTTTCACATTCAGAGGCTTATTTCTTGGGGGTGGCATTGAAAATTGGGTTTGAGCAATGTTTTGTTTGTGGGAGAATTGTTAATGGACATGCCCTCAGTAATGGGCCTGCAGGCCTCCTGCAGCGTTCCTCCTTTCTTATGATCTTATGTTAAGTGTATAGTTTCCTCAGGAACGGAATAATCAACAGTGATCATGTGTGTGTTTCCTGGTTACGGAATAACCATTGATCATGTGTGTAGTTTCCTGGTAACGGAATAACATGAACAATAAAGTGTGTATTAATTATAGTAGATTAAGTGTGTGTTTTGATTATGTTAGGTAATGTGTTGATGGAGTGATACAAGTGACAAGATATAAGTGACATAAAACAAAATTAACTGAGGAAGGTAATAAGATATGTAATCATGTTTACCCTGCCCAACTTTAAAGTCAACAAAACTTGGTATACCGAATATGTTATCATTAAAGCTAACTTTGTTAATCTAGGGTGTGACGAAGAGCATGTACACTTTAGTTAGTGTACATGTAACTGTTTACCACTTGTGTACATGTATATTGTACCTTTAAACTTTTCGTCGTTTACTTTCAAGAACACGAGAGCCATTAATATTTTATAAAGTTTTTGTGTGCAGTTTTCATGTTAGTACAGAGAAACAAATATAAAACATTCACCTGTGTACAAAAACACACATAAAAATATGCGTTACACAGTTCTTCTATACGGGAAATTCATTAAATTATGTAGATTTACTGTGAAGTATAAGTACGACG
Organism: Cherax quadricarinatus; assembly: GCF_026875155.1. Taxonomy (NCBI): domain Eukaryota; kingdom Metazoa; phylum Arthropoda; class Malacostraca; order Decapoda; family Parastacidae; genus Cherax; species Cherax quadricarinatus. The sequence goes on from NC_069470.1 coordinate 27,277,187, forward strand.
TCTGGATTTCTCATTAGGATGGCCACTCCATTGTGGTGTAGTGGTTGAGGACTTGTTTCTTGTCTCGGCTGACACAGTCGAACATTCAAGGCGAGTGTTGTATTTTGAGGCGCAGATTTGTGTCGTGTCCTCCCTTGTAATTACATCAGTCTGTAATATCAATTAATTAAAAACATTTTATGTTATAATATCATATATGGATTGTGCTCAGTGGGATTTTTTTTTTTGGTTACTCCTGAAAAAGTTAGTTCCTCTTTGAGGAGTGCTGTGTTGTGCTTCACAACTTTCACGTCGCCATCTTGGACCAGGTTGTTGTAACAATTTTGTCTCATAATGTTGTAATGAAAGATTCCTATTTATTTTCATTGTTTTTATTTTAGGCATGAAGAATAAAGGCGAAAATAATTTTAACCGAAATAGTCATTGCGAAGTTAAATTTTCTAGAAAATCCGGTCCGGATTATTTAAGAAAAAATATTCTCCTCTGCAATAATCTCTTTTGCTCATGAATTATCGTAGTTTTTACTTAGTTAAATAAGAAAAGTTCATATGCCAGTTACTAGAAGTCAGAGACAGCAAGGATGGTGAGGTTAAATCCAATCCCTTGGATCAGCTCTTCGGACGTAACCCTTTGAGGGGTAAAATTCCGATACCTACTAAACTATAACAAAACAATCCAGGTGGACCATAATATTAACACATAGATGGAGGAGTCGGACAGATTACAATGTAGTTGAGCACCAGGTCTCTCAGCTGAGAACGAGGCAGCCGACGTCAGTTTTAACAAAAGTGGTAGAATTAGATAGGACAGGTTGTGATATTCATAAACAGAAAAAATGGTGGGTAACCAGAAGTAAGAACCACTGGTACACACAACACTATGTGTGGCAGTTGGAGAAAACACAGAACATAAGATATAAGCCAGTAAAAATATAGTAAAGACAGTAGTAGCTCACTGCTTTCCTCATAGTTCCAATCTCTCCTCTGATTTCCAGGCCATTTTCCAATGCGGTCCTATTTTTTACGCTCTTTTTTAGAGCTGCTTCGGTTTCAGTAAGGTGGAGGGTGGGGGAAAGAACATATGTTTTTTTGTTCTTGACTTGTAATCTACATACTACATGAAATTCTTAATTTTATGTAGAAGTGAAGTGGACAGTTCTCACAACTGGCCTAAGTGTGAACATTCCAAATAACTTTGCTACCGTCTTTTTCCCTGGGCTTACTTTACGGTTTTAAAACACTTCAGTTTAATCCTCATAATATAGCAGTGTTTGGTGATGGTCAAGCTGTTTTTTCCTTAGAATAAATCCCAAAATCATTAGCCAGACATAAACAATTTTCACTACTACCGCGTACCTGAGCATTATATCCGCCTTATTATTTATTGTTTACGATTCCCAGAGTGTGCTACAAGCTATCCAGAAATATGAATCTTGTAATATCATTATCCTTGGTATACAACTTCGGTAACGTCACATATCTAGAGAAAACAAAGATGTTGTTTCTTGCTAGGGTTTCTAGCTGGATGATATTCAGGGCAGTTAAGAGGCAGACTCTGATACTCTGTCAGTTGCTGACCACCAGTGAACTTCCTGCAGCTGTATTCCTTTCCTTGATTACTTTCCGTGCTCTCTACAGCATCTCATAGATCTCTGTCAATACATGTTTGATCCGAATTAGAACTCAAATTGTCTTTTTTCAATCCACAACTTTGATTTTGGAGTTACGGAAACTTCACTCTCACGATCATAAATGAGACACACATGTCTTACACACAGGACCACATAAATAAAACGACTGACACCACTCTGCAAGAACTGCAGTCACATTGTCAGTTCAACTTATGTCAATACATTGTTTAATCTATCAGCTGGCATACAAAAGTCACTTCCAACATCTAGAGCACCTTAACGTACTCACTCTGACTGACTTTTTCACTGAAAGTCACATCTTTAAACTCAGTGTCACTGACTGTTTTTTATTTTTACCTTGCATTAATTCCTCTCCTCCACCTAACTACTCTCTCTTGAGATTGAGAACTTATGCAACATATGGGAATCTTTATTTAAGAAAACGTTTCCCCACACAGTGGCTTCATCACAGTCAATATAAAGCAGAAAGGTTGTAAGGACTGAGGAGGAGTTTGAGGTAATCAGTCTCAGCCTGGAGCCGATGTGGTCAAACCATCAATTCTAAAAGAGTGATGGAATGACCAATCGACTTTCCAGCTGAGGGAGATTACTTAAACTTGATGGTGTTAAACCATTTATCACAACTCCCTTCCCACAACTCTTACTCCATAGCAACATCCTTACCATTGCAAACCTCTACTTGGACACACGCCTACCTTTGCACACGCCTACCTTTGAACACGCCTACCTTTGCCACACCCCTACCTTTGCACCAACCCCTTCCTTTGCACACGCCTACTTTGCAACACCATACCTTGGCACACGCGCTACCTTTGCACACGCCTACCTTTGCACACGCCTGACATTTGCACACACGCCTACCTTTGCACACCCCTACTTTGCACACACCCTTCCTTGCACACCACGATCCTTTGCACACGCCTAACTTTGCACACCCCTACCTTTGCACACGCCTCATTCTGCACCACGCCTACCTTTGCACAATCGCTACCTTTGCACACACGCCTACCTTTGCACACCCTACTCTTTGCACACCCATACCTTTGCCCACGCCTACCTTTGCACACCCCTACCTTTGCACGCCTACCTTTGCAACCACTACCTTTGCTAACTCTACCTTTGCCTCACCCACCTTGCACACCCTACCTTTTCACACCCCTACCTTTGCACACCCTACCTTTGCACACGCCCCTCCTACCTTTGATCAACGCCATACCTTTGCACACCCCTACTTTGCACACCCCTACCTTTGCACACGCCTACCTTTGCACACGCTACCTTTGCACACCCTACTCTTTGCACCCGCCTACTTTGCACAACCCTTTTTGCACACCCCTACCTTTGCAGCACGCCTATTCCTTTGCACCCCCTACCTTTGCCACACCCTACCTTTGCACACCCTTCCTTTGCACACGCATACCTTTGCACGCCCTTACCTTTGCTCAACGCCTACCTTTGCACACCCCTACCTTGCAAACCCTACCTTTGCACACGACTACCTTTGCACACTCTACCTTGCCCACACCCCTACCTTTTGCACGCCCTACCTTTTGCACTAGCTACCTTGGCACACGCTACCTTTGCACACCCTTCCTTTGCACACCCCTACTTTGCACCAGCCTACCTTTGCACACGCCCTACCTTTGCACACCCTAACCTTTGCACACGCCTACCTTTGCACACCCCTACCTTTGCACACCCCTACCTTTGCAAACGCTACCTTTGCACAACCCTAACCTTTGCACACCCCTACCTTTGCACAAGCCTTCCTTTGCACACCCCTACCTTTGCACAGCTAACATTTGCACACCCCTACCTTTGCAACACGCCTACATTTGCACTCGCCTACCTTTGCACACCGCTTCCTTTGCACACGCCTGCCTTGACCAAGCCTACCTTTTGCACACGCCTACCTTTGCACACGCCCTTGCCTTTTGCACACGCCTACCTCCCCCACCATTGCTCCTCGCCTGACTTGCACACGCCTACCATTTGCACTACGCCTACCTTTGACAAGCCTACCTTTGCACAACGCATACCTTAGCACTCACCCCTACTTTGCACTCGACCTACTTTGCACACCCCTACCTTTGCACAGCCTACTCCTTTGCACAACGCCTACCTTTGCACTCGCCCTACCTTTGCACACGCACTAACTTTGACACACTACCTTTTGCACACCCCTACCTTTAACTACGCCTACCTTTGCACACCCCTTCCTTTGGCACACCCCTACCTTTGCACACTCCCTTCCTTTGCACTCGCCTACCTTTGCACGCCCCTACCTTTGGCCACTCGCACTACCTTTGACACCACTTACCTTTGCAAAACCCCTACTTTACCACGCCTACCTTTGCACACCCCTACCTTTGCACACCCCTACCTTTGCACACCCTACCATTTGCATCAAGCCTACCTTTGCACCACGCCTACCTATGCACACCCAACCTTTGCACACCCCTAACTTTGCACACCGCCTACCTTGTTGCACATAGCCTACCTTTGCACACCCCTAACCTTTTGCACACGCCTACCTTTGCACACCCCTACCTTTGCACACCCTACCTTTGCACACGCCTACCTTTGCACACCCCTACCTTTGCACACCCCTACCTTTGCACACGCCTACCTTTGGCACACCCTACCTTTGCCACTCGCCTTTCCTTTGCTCACCCTACCTTTTGTGTTACACGCCCTACTTTGCACACGCCTACCTTTGACAAGCACTACTCTTTGCACTCGCTGCATTTGCCAAACGCCTTACCTTTGCACCCGCCTACCTTTGCTCCACGCCATGCTCTTTGCATCACGCCTACCTTTGCAACTCGCCCTACCGTTGCACACGCCTTCCTTAGAACAGCCTACCTTTGCACACGGCCTACCTTTGCTCAGCCTACCTTTGAACACCCCTTCCTTTGCACACGCATACACTTTGCACACCCCCTACTTTGCACAGCCTACCTTTGCACACGCCTTACCTTTGCGCACGCCTTTCCTTTGCACACGCCTACCTTTTGCACACCCCTACCTTTGCACACCCCTCTACTTTTCACAGCCTACCTTTGGCACACCTCTACCTTTGCACACTCCCTACCTTTGCACACGCCTTCCTTTGCTCTCGGCCTACCTTTGCTCTCACCTCTTCACTTTGCACACCCCTACTGTTGCAACTCTACCTTTGCAAAAACCCTTACCTCTTGCTTGCACACACTTTACCTTTGCACTACCCCTACCTTTGCAAACCTCTACCTTTGCACTCCCGCTTCCTTTGCACACCCCTCTTTGCTACAGACTACCTTTGCACCATCTACCTTTGCACACCCCTACTTGCACACCTCTACTCTTTGCACACGCCTACCTTTGCACACCTTACCTTTGGCCAACCTCTACTTTGACACACGCAACTACCTTTGCACACCCTACCTTTGCTCACACCCTACTTTGCACACGCTACATTTGCACACCCCCTACCTTTGGCGCACCAACCCTACCTTTGCACACGCCTACATCTTGCATCGCCTAGCTTTGCACACCCATACCTTTTGCACACGCCTACCTTTGCCACAAGCCTACCTTTGCAAGCCTACCTTTGCACACCCTACCTGTTGCACAGCCTACCTACTTTGCACACGCCTATCCTTGCCCACGCCTACCTTTGCACACCTACCTTTGCACACGCCTACCTTTGCACACGCTACCTTTCGCACCAACGCCTACCTTTGCACACCAACCTTCTATATGCACCACCCTACCTGTGCACACGCCTACCTTTGCACAAGCCTACCTTTGCACACCCCTACCTTTGCCACACGCCTACCTTTGCACACGACTACCTTGCACACGCCTACCTTTGCACACCCCCTACTTTGCAACGCCTACCGTTGCACACGCCTAACCTTTGCCCCCCAAAAACGGCCTACCTTTGCACACACTTCCTTGCACACGCCTACCTTTGCTCCACACCCCCTACCTTTGCACACGGCCTACCTTTGCAACGCTACCTTTGCAACCACGCCTACCTTTGCACACCACTCCTTATGCACACGCCTAACTTTGCACATCGCCTTACCTTTTCACACGCCTCCTACCTTTGCACACGCCTACACTTTGCCACAGCCTATACTTTGCGCAACGCCTACCTTTGCTACACCCCTTTCTTTGCAAAACACATATGTGATTAGATATAAATGTCATATTTTCGTTAGTTATTATTCCAAAGTTCTCCTTCTGTATTCATCTGTGATACCCTAAATACTATAATCTTACAAATCCAAGGAAAACAAATCTGTTTTACCTTGTCAATCTCTTCGTTTAAATGTTATGAGTATATTGAATCTTTTATCCCATAAATTTTGGTTGTTACACTTTCTGCAGTCATTTATTGAAATAAAATTTAGAACCCATAGTATCACACTGGGAGAGTCCCATTACTTTACTAATTTTCGTTTTATGATTTTTATTTATTCGTGATAACTGTCTGCTGCTTCCTGTGTTATTCCTTATCTCAAAATGGACATCTTTTTTTCTGTTGTTCGTTTCTCTTTCTCAGAGACAATTTTGTTTAATCAATTTCATTTCTCATTT
>NC_069470.1:27283921-27327283 GCF_026875155.1 Cherax quadricarinatus
GTGTGTGTGTGTGTATGTGTGTGTGTGTGTGTGTGTGTATTATATATATATATATATATATATATATATATATTTATATATATATTATATTTGTATTACATATATATATATAAATACACACACACACACACACTCACCACTATATATAAATATATATTATATTTATATATACTATTTATATAAATATATAATATTATATATATACTAATATTTTAAAATACGTTTACAATAATTTTATTCATAAACCAACACAATCAAATATATTTTTTTTCGTAGTTTAGAATGATTTTGGCGACAATTTTTGCCATACAAAATTTGCACTTGTCTTATATGGCAGATGGTGCGTTTGCTATTTAGCCAATCGACAGTTCGGCCATTTGGCACGACATATGTATATACTATACATAATACATATATTATATATATATATATAATATTATATATCATATATTATTATATATATATATTATATATATATATATATTAATATATAGGGAAAGTAGTACCACCTATATAGCTGGATTGGGGGGACCCTCATCCTCAGAGATGTCATAAAATGTACCTCAGGAAATCTCAGGTTTCTCCCGGAGCTGTTTGTATTTTTTTTCTCATTACCAACCCCTATATCTTTATATTATATGTGAACATTTATTAATATAAACCAAAATACATTTACAGAAAAAACATAAAACATGATCAATGGCACAAGGTATCAAAGTGATGAATTTCCTTCCAGCTCCTCCGATGGCTGGACGTGAACAAGGTATGCAGCAAGCATTCCCTCGGATGGCGACGCTGAGGCGCTGGAACATGATAGTGGCTGCCCTTGGAGTCCTGGTATGGTGGTGTCGATGAGTCTGGACACCCAATTCTTTAGGAACGTGTGGGCATTTTTTTCCCCATGTTCCAAGGTCTCTGATCCACTGGGCAAATTTGATACTGTGGCTAATGTCCTGTACTTGCTGTTCTTGTACTCCTCCATCCGTGGTCCAGCAGCTCCTCCCGTCGCCCCCCACACTGGATGGATATAGGTGCAGCCAGTGTGGAAACACAGGGTATAGCTCCCCCCACAAGTAAGAAGCTTGACATTCTTCAAGGATAGATGTGAGCCCGTCGGGCGGTTTGCTGGTTGTGGTTTTATGTTTGCTGCTAGTGAATCGTGGCTCCCTCTCGCAGGGATCCAGCTGTAGCAAGGGTTCTCTTAATGATGTCGGTGACCCTCATTGTGTCTTGCATGCCAGCCCTTGGTTTTTGGAACAGTTGAGACCATGTAGACCGTATTGGTCTGCTTGCACTTCGCACGCAAATAAAATATATTCTGTGTGAATTGGGGCAGCAAGCGCAGAGCCACTGCAATACGGAGGGTTTAGGGTCTGAGTCGCGTTCCCCAATGCGATATCGGGAACCAGTTTGGAGGAAGTCCGACGGTGAAGGTGCACTCGCAGCTGGAGACGGGCAATCTCCTAATCTGATGTTGCAGCCATGAGCATGTTGGCATGCACCTTTTCTGCAATGGGCTAATCCCAGCTTGACTGTTTGTGAGCCAGTGTGCACTAGGGTTTGGTGTGCTGGAGCAGCAAGTGTCTACCATTCGGTGGATGGCATGACATAGCTTAGGGTCTTCTAGTCTGATGAGTCATGAGGGTGTCAGGAAAGAATTCTGTCATCTTAGCAACTCGTTTGTTGCAAAGGAGAGGATAGGAAAGCTGGTTGTATTTTAGAGCAATCTGGGAGGATCTGGCGTACTCCTAGCCCTCCATGCCTGACCGGAAGTGAGGCTTTAAACACTGGCATCGTCAAGGGGACAGATTCATACACTCGCTAGCATGGCATTCAGGAATGGTTGAGAGTAATATTCCTTGAGTTTTGGACTGTGAGGTGGGGGAGATCTCAGAAAAATAGGTTAGGTTTTGGGTTGACAGGCACCTGGTGAGTAGGTAGAAGGATCATCGTGTGTGTCAATGTCTTTCATCCTGCTTTCCATCGTCGGAGGGTCTGAGACTTTTTTCTAGGATAAGTTCGGATGGCATTGGACAAAGAGGAGAGCAAGCACCGAGGAGAGTGCTATGGCCGGTCAATGTGCTGTGCTCTGGTAAATGGTACTTATATTCTGGTCAACTGTTGATTGTAGAAAAGAGACTATTTCACATTTAGTGGGGTTTAAAGGAAAGTCCAGGCTTTCTCCCATGTCTTTAATTTTTGATGTTCTGCGAGAGATTCTGTTGTGCCAGCTAGGGGTAACGTCGACCAGGAGCAACCAGATATTGTGCACGCTGAGAGAGTGCCTCCGTGACTTCCTGAATGACCCAAACAAAATAGAAAGGGGGCGAGAGGGTGGTCCCCCTGTTGCACGCCCTCACACGAGTCAATTTCATTGCGTCCCCAATAAATAGTTCTGGAAAGTACACTATAAACTCGACGAATTGTATGAAGGGATAAAGGGAAGGAAGTTTCTATAAACTGTTGGAGAGCTGCATCTTCTGACTGAGTGAAAAGCATTTCGGCAAGATCCAATTTGACCATGGTTTTTCATAGGGACATGTTTTTTTTTGATATATACTAGTGCTGAGGTGGCAGATGATTCACAGGCCTGTTGAACGCACGATACCGAGCTGTAGAGTTTGTTTTCAGCATTGCAGAAGACTCTTGACTCACCTTCTTACTGCAAGCCTTGGCGACTAGGCGCCGGAGGGTGTTACCCACTGCAATGGCCTGATTCGCCATCCATTTTTCCGGAGGGCACACAATGAGGCCACAGAAAAAGGGTTTGAATGGCCTTGGGACACCGCCAGCCAGGCACAGGTTGGAAAATTTGGGTGAGTTCAGACAGCAGCCCTCTCTGAAACCTCACCAAGTGCTGGATTGGTATTTGTTTTAAGTGTTGAGCTTCTTAAAACGGTTGAAACCTCCTGCTGATCCCTGTGGGAAATGACCATAGCAGCTTTACTTACACATCAAGCTTCCTGTAAGCGTTAGATGTTCTTCGCTGCTGCAATGTCAGGGAGGTCTATGTTGGTACTGGGAAGCCCTGGGTGGATGGTTGTCTTCAGAGGCTTGCGCCGTGCTGACGTCCTTGGGAGCGGATGGTATCCTCACTGGTTAAAGTCTCAAAGCGCCATAGTATTACCCTCTTTATTTTTTTGCTAATTTTGTGGTATGATTTGAGGTGTTGGGGTGTCCGGTTGTGGCATTGCCGGCGGGTTGTTTTGTCGCCCTAGGGGGCGAGACGGACGAGGTTGTCATCCTAGGGAAATGCATTTATTGCCTAATAACATTGTGTTGTAGTGACTTGTCCTCCTTGGTGGGACAGCCAAACAGGCATTGCCAAAAAAGCAGCAAGTTATGCCAGGATATGTTGTTTGTTTGAAGGAGCATCGTTGAACTTTCTTCAGACAGGTCAGTGAATTGGCTAGCAGCTTGAGGGCGAGCTAGTGCTTTGGGGAGTGTGTAAGAGTCCTGGTGGAGGGTTAATTTGATTTGCAGATTTGAAGGTCCTTTCCCCTCTGTAGAGGTGAAGTCACGGTTAGCTGTCCAGCCATGTCTGCTGGGGGAGGCTGTTGGTTGTTCTATTTCGAGAGCTATCCTGGAGCCTAGGCTTCTATTGTTGTGCCACGGATGTTGCCAGATGTGGTGAGATTGAGTGCACATTCCTGTGGCACACACGTCAAATGCCTCGTGAACGAAAAGGGCTTTGGCTCTGGCGCGAGATTCTGGGAACCCGCTGTCTACTTGTGACATTGCTGATATGTGGGGTGGTGGGGCGCCAGCTGGGGCGGTGACGGGTGAAGGGCAGCATGGATGATGGGTTGATTGAGCGGTGGGGAGTAGCGAGCGGCGGAACTAGTAATTGGTGGGGCATAACGGCAACACCCTTGGTCAGGGAAGTCATTGGGCCTAGGCCAGGCATGAGGGGAGGGGATCTTGGATGGGGGAGGGCGGGGGGGAGGGAGTGGCCCTGTGTGTTCGCTCAAGACGCTCATCATGACTAACTTTGCTAATTGTTATACCAACTTATTGTTCCCATTTAGAAAAAAACCCTCGCCATTTGGCACACTAATCACCATGCTCACACTATTAACCGAGGTGTTCTGTTACATCCAATGACCATGCGTGGGCGGCCACTTCCTTCCCAACCACGACCCGGCGAACAGATGCTAAACAAAACCTTCTCCACACTCCACTGCCAGGATCCCATCACACCGCTACTTCCCAAATCCCAACATGCACACTGCACTTTCACTGATTTTCAGAAGCAATGGTCTCCGATTGTAGAGGTTTGTCACACTCTGTGATATCCGGTCGATACTCACGATGATGTCTGCCGATACTGGCCCGCGTAAACATGTTGGTTCATGGTTTACACACAGAATGTATGGAGCACCACACTGGATCCCTCCCTCCACGCCGGCAAGCGTTATATATATATAGATATATATATATATATATTATATATATATATATATATTTATATAATATATATAATATATTTATATATATATATATTATATTTATATTTATTTATATATATATAAATATATATTATATATATTATTATATATTTATATATATATATATATTATTATATATATATATATATATAATATATTATTATATGTCATATTTATATATATATTTATATATATATTTAATATTTTATATATATATATCACTAGATGTGCTACCTTGTTGAGGTTGCGGGGTTCGAGTCGAGCTCCTCGGCCCGCATCTTCACTGATCGCTACTAGGTCACTCTCCCGAGCCGTGAGCTTTTATCATACTCTCAGCTAAGCTATGTAGGATCCTGCCTCCCACTACATCGCTTCCCAATACTATTCAACTTCTGACTACTCTGTGGCTGAAGTAATACTTCATAACATCCCTGTGATTCTTCTGTGTCTTTAGCTTCCAACTGCTGTCCCTTGTTACTGTGTCCAATCCTCTGGACATTCCGTCTTTGTCCCACCTTGTCAATTCCCTCAGTATTTTGTATGTCCGTTATCCATCGTCCCCCTATCTCTCTGTCCTCCAGTTGTCGTCAGGTGATTTCCCTTAACTCTCCATCGTAGGACATACTCTTAGCTCTGGGATAGTCTTGTTGCAAACCTTTGCACTTTCTCTAGTTTCTTTACGTGCTTGGCTAGTGTGGGTTCCAAAACTGTTGCGCATTACTCCAATTTGGGCCTTTCACGTATACGGTGTACAGGGTCCTGAACGATCCTTATTAAGATGTCGGAATGCTGTTCTGATGGTTGCTAGGCGACCATATGCTGCAGCAGTTATTGGTTGATGTGCGCTTCAGGAGATGTGCCTGGTGTTTTACTCACCCCAGGATCTTTTTCTTGAGTGAGGGTTGTAGTCTCTGACCCCCTGAGAACTGTACTCCGTCTGCGGCCCTTCTTTGCCTTCCCCAATCTTCAAGACTTTGCACTTGGTGGATTGAACTACAGGAGCAAATTGCTGGACAGGTCTGCGCCTGTCCAGATCCTTTGTAGTTCTGCTGTTGTCCTTCGATCGGTGTCTTCTTCTCTATCAACTTCACCGTCATCTCTGCAAACAAGGACACATCAGAGTCTTCCTTCCGTCATGTATAGTTCACAAATAACAGAAACAGCATGGTCCTAGGACTTGACCCCTGCGGGACACCGCTGGTCACAGTGCCCACATCTGACACCTCGCCACGTACCATGACTCGCTGCTGGCTTCCTGACAGGATTCCCTGATCCATCGTAGTGCTCTTCCTGTATCCTGCTTGGTCCTCCAGTTTTGACCAATCTCTTGTGTGGAACTGTGTCAAACGCCTTCTTGCAGTCCAAGAAAATTGCAATCACCCACCCCTCTCTCTCTTGTCTTACTGCTCGTCTCAATGTCATAGAAAATCCCAGTAGGTTTGTGAACAGGCATTTCCCGTCCTGAAACATGCTGGACTTGCTGTTGATGAGATCATTCCTTTCTAGGAGTTCACCACTCTTCTCTGATAATCTTCTCCATGTATTTGCATTACTATACTGTCTAGTGACACTGGTCTGTAGTTTAGTGCTTCATGTCTGTTATCCTTTTTTTAAAAGATTGGGGACTACATTTGCTGTCTTCCATGCCTCAGGAATCTCCCTGTTTCGATTATATATATATATATATTTCCTATTTTTGTGTGTGTGTGTGTGAGTGTGTGTGTGTGTGTGTGTGTGTGTGTGTTGTGTGTGTGTGCGCTTGTGATTGATTCATATTAGTGTAAAGAGGTTGATGAGCGTTTTTATACTGTTTGTGTGTGCGTGCAGTTGCGTTGTTTTGGCGTGTATGAATGATGGTGACCACGCAGGCTTGCCGTTGCACATGTGCAAATGAAGAGTGATAAAGAGTGTGTGTAAGTTTTTTAGGTAAAGATATCACATAAATAGATACACCAAATGTTCATGCTAAGTACATATGCGGGAAAATTACCCAGGATAACTAAAAAAGTCAGACAAAGTGATATATTTCCTGTGCGCGGCGCTTGTAACTCACTGCGTGTCTTGCGAATATTACGGATAAATAACAATATGAAAATAAGATGTTCAACATTTATTACAGTTCTCGTGGAGGTGTACAAACAGAATGACTAACGAGTAGCACTCATAAAACATACACAAAACATTCACAAACACACATGACCGGCCTAATTAAAGTAATAATCTTATATTTAATGTAAAAAATTGATAATATAAATAGAACTCCCAAAATTTCACTGAGGTGGCCAGGCCTTGGTGGTCGAACTGGACGGTTAGCTTCGGCTGCGTTGGCTGATATACGATCTAGACTGTCTTGGTGCGTGTAATTACAGGACGCAGATTTCTGTGTGTCCCTCCTGTAATTCCACCCACCTGGACGTCTCTACAGAATAGACCAGCTAAAACAAGGCCTCGTTATATCAGGCTTAGATCATGGAGGGATACATACCTGGGGTAGGCTGAGACTGGAAGATATCCTAAGGAAGTGAGGAAGGGGAGACATCCGGGGGCCAACGATGGATTTCCTGGACACATGGACTGGGAAAGGAAGGATAACTTTGGGAAGTGCGGGGAGGAAGGGGGAATATATGGGCGGACAGATGGGACCCCTGGACCTGGGAATGAAGGAGATACTGGTTGCTAACGGCAGACCTTGGGAAGTGGGGAAGGGAGAACATCTGAGGGGACACGGATGGACGCCTGGACACATGGACCTGGGAAAGGCGAGAGCACCTTGGGGAAGTGGGGAAGGGGGGGGGGGAATATCTGAGGCGGACTCTGGGAAAGAAGGAGATTACTGGTTGCTAAGGCAGACTCCTGGGAAGTTGGGGGGAAGGGAGAACATCTGAGGGGACAGGTGGACTCTGGAAACTGGACTGGGAAAGGCGGAGAGCACCTTGGCGGATAGTGGGGAAGGGGGGGGGAATATCGGAGGCGGACTCCCTGGGAAAGAAGGAGATACTGGTTGATAAGGCAGACACTGGGAAAGTGGGGAAGGGAGAACATCTGAGGGGAACTCGGATGACTACTGGACACATGGTCCTGGAAAAAGGCGGATGAGCCCTTGGGGAAGTGGGAAGTCGGGGGGGGGGAATATCTGGAGGCGGATCCATGGGAAAGAAAGATCTTGGTTGCTAAGGCGCCTGGGAAAGTGGGAATGGAGAACATCTGAGGGGACTCGGAAAAATGTACCTCCTGGACACATGGAACCTGGGAAAGGCGAGCAGACTTGGGGAAGTGGGGAAGGGGGGGGAAAATATTCTGAGGCGGACTCCTGGGGAAAGAAGGAGATATGGTTGCTAAGGAACAGACCCTTGGGAATGTGGGGAAGGGAGAACATCTGAGGGACACGGATGGACTCCTGGACACATGGGACCTGGGAAAGGCGAGAGCACTTGGGGAAATGGGAAGTCTGGCGGGGGGTATATCTGAGGCGGACTCCTGGGAATGAAGGAGATACTGGTTGCTTTGCTAAGGCAGACCCTGGGAAAGTGGGGAAGGGAGAACTTTGAGGGGACACGGATGGACTTCCTGGACACATGGACCTGGAAAAGCGATGATAGGAGAGCACCTTGGGGAAGTGGGGAAGTCGGGGGGGGGGATATCTGAGGCGGACACTCCTGGGAAAGAAGGAGATACTGGTTGCTAGCAGACCCTGGGAAAGGTGGAGGGAAGGAGAGAACATTGGAGGGGAAACGGGATAGGACGCATGGCCACATTGGTCTGGGAAAGGGGAAGCACCTTGGGGAAGTGGGAAGAGGAAGTCGGGGGTGGGGAATATCTGAGGCGGATCCTGGGAAAGGAGAGATTCTGGTTGCTTAATGCAGACCTGGGGAAAGTGGGAAGGGAGAACATCTGAGGGAACGATGGACTCCTGGACACATGGACCTGGAAAGGCGAGAGCACCTTGGGGAAGTGGGGAGGGAAAGTCGGAGTGGGGGATATCTGTAAGGCGAATCCTAGAAAGAAGGAGTACTGGTTGCTAGCAAGACCCTGGGAAATGGGAAGGGAGAACTTCTGAGAGGACACGGATTGGTCTCCTGGCAAATGGACCTGTGAAAAAAGGCGAGAGCACTTGGGGAAGTGGGGAAGTGGGAGGGGGGAATATCTGAGGCGGACTCCTGGGGAAAAAAGGCGATACTGGTTGATAAGGCTGACCCAGGGAAAGTGGGGACAGGGAGAGAGAAAATATGAGGGGACACGGCATGGACTCCTGGACACATGGACTGGGAAAGGCGAGAGCACCTTGGGGAAGTTTGGGAAGTGGGGAAGTCGGAGGGGGAATATTGAGGGGACTAATCGGGGGAAAGAAGGATAATACTGGTTGCTAAGGCTGACCCTGGAAAATGGGGGAAGGTGAGAAACATCAGAGGGGGACACGGATGGGACTCCTGAACACATGGACCTGGGAAAGGCGAGCAGCACCTTGGGGGAAGTGGGGAAGGGTGATGGGGTGGGGAATATCTGAGGCGGACTCCTGGAAAGAAGGAGATACTGGTTGCTAAGGAGACCTTGGGATAATGGGGATGGGAGGAACAACTAGATGGGAACGGATTGGACTCCTGAACACTGGACTGGAAGGCGGTGAGAGCCCTTGGGAAGTGGGGAAGTCGGGGGAAAGAATATCTGAGGCGGACTCCTGGGAAGAAGGAGATACGGAAGATAGGCAGACCCTGGGAAAGTGTGGGAGGAGACAATCTGATTGAGGGGGAACGGATGGACTCCTGAGACCCAGTGGACCTGGGAAAAAGGCGAGAGCACCTTGGGGAAGGGAGGAAGTCGGGGGGGGGGAATATCTGAGGCGGACTCCTGGGAAAGAAGGAGATACTGGTTGCTAAGGCAGACCCTGGGAACGTGGCGGAATGGGAGAACATCTGAGGGTGAACGGTTGGACTCCTGAACAACATGGACTGAAAAAGGCGAGCAGGACCTTGGGAAGTGGGGAAGGAAGTCGGGGGGGGGGAAATATCTGAGGCGAACTCCTAAGAGAAGGAGATACTGGTTGCTAAGGCAGTCCCTGGGAAAGTGGGAAGAGAGAAACTGAGGGGAACACGGAATGGACTCCTGGACACATGGCAAACCTGGGAAAGGCGGGAGCACCCCTTTGGGGAAGTGGGGAAGTTCGGGGGGGGGGGAGGATTATCTGAGGGGATTACCTGGGAAAGAGGAGATACTGGTTGCTAAGGGCAGAACCTGGGGAAAGTGGAGAAGGTGAGAACATCTGAGGAGACCACGGCGGACTCCTGGACACATGGACCTGGGAAAGGCGAGAGCACCTTGGGGAAGTGGGTGAAGGGATGGGGTGGCGGAATATCTGAGCGCTGTCTACTGGGAAAGAAGGAGATATGGTGCTAGGCAGACCCTGGGAAAGTGGGGAAGGGGAACAGTGAGGGGACACGGATGGATCTGAACCGTGGACCTGGAAGAAAGGGAGAGCACCTTTGGGAAGTGGGGAAGGATGTGGGGGGGGATATCCTGAGGCGGATCATGGGAAAGAAGGAGGAGATACAGACCTGGAAAGTGGGGAAGGGAGAACTTCTGAGGGACAAGGATGGACTCCTGGACACTTGGACCTGGGAAAGGACGAGAGCACCTGGGGGAAGTGGGGAAGGGGGGGGGAGTATCTGAGGCGGACTCATGGGAAAGAAGGACGATACTGGTTGCTAGGCAGACCCTGCGGAAATGTGGGGAAATGGGAGAACCTATGAGGGGACACGGATGGACTCATGGACACATGGACCTGGGAATGGACGAGGCACTTGTGGAAGTGACCTTGAAGATGGGGGGGGGGTGATATCTTGCGGAAGCCTGGGAAGAAAGAGATAATGGTTGCTAAGGCAGACACTGGGAAAGTGGGGAAGGAGAACATCTGAGGGGTCACGGATAGAATCCTGGACACATGGACCTGGAAAGGCGAGAGCTCTTGGGGAGTGGAGAAGGGGAGGAGGAATATCTGAGGCGGACTCCTGGGAAACGAGGAGTACTGGTTGCTAAGTAGACCCTGAAGGAAAGTGCGTGGCTCAGGGAGAACATCTGGAGGGGGAACGGGATGGACTCCTGGAAACATGGACCTGGGAAAGGCGAGAGCACCTTGGGAAGTGGGAACGGGGGGGGGAATATATGCGGCGGGTTCCTTGGTAAGAAGGAGATACGGTTGCTAAGCAGACCCTGGGGAAGTGGGGAATGGGGGTGAATATCTGAGGGGACACAGATGGGCTCTGGACACATTGTACCTGGGAAAGGGAGTGCACCTTGGGAAGTGGGGAAGGGGGATATCTGAGGGGACCAAAGACGGACTCCTGGACCACATGGACTGGGAAGATGTGAGAGAACACAGCATGGACTCTGCGCACATGGACCTGGGAAGCGAGAACACCTTTTGGAAGTGGGGGGAATGGGGAATATCTGGAGGGGACAAGATGGTGGACTCTGGACACCATGGACCTGGGAAAAGAAGGAGATACTGGTTGTAAGGCAGAACCTGCGGGAAAAGTGGGGAATGGTGACATCTGGAGGGGTCACGGATGGACTCCTGGACTCATGGACCTGGGAAATGCGAGAGCACCTTGGGGAATGTGGGGAAGGGGGGGGGGGGGGGGAAAAAAAAAATTTTTAATCTGAGAGCGGACTCTGGGGGGAAGAAGGAGTACTGGTTGCCTAAGGCAGGACCCTGGGAAAGTGGGGAAGGGAGAACATCTGAGGGGACACGGATGGTCTCCTGCCTTGGACACTTGGACCTGGGTATGGCGAGAGACCTTGGGGAAATGGGGAAGTCGTGGGAGGGGGTTCATCTGAGGCGGATTGGGAAAGAAGGAGTACTGGTTGTAAGGCAGACCCTGGAAAGTGGGGAAGGAGTGAGATCATCTGAGGGGACCGGAGACTCCTGGGACACATGGACCTGGGAAAAAGCGAGAGCACCTTTGGAAGTGGGGAAGTCGGGGGGGGGGAATAATTGAGGCGGACCTCCTGGGAAAGAAGGAGATTATGGTTGCTAAGGCAGACCCTGGGAAAGTGGGGAAGGGATGGAGAACATTGAGGGGTCTCGGATGTGACTCCTGGACAATGGTCCTGCGGAAAAGCGAGAGCACATTGGGGGAAGTGGGGCAAGTCGGGGGTTGGGATATCTGCCCGAGGCGGACTCCTGGGAAAGGAGAGATACTGGTTGCTAATGCAGACCCTGGGAAAGTGGGAAGGAGGAGAACATTCATGAGGGGAACCGGGATGGACTCCTGGACACATGGACATGGAAAGGCGAGTGCACCTTGGGGAAGTGGGGAAGTCGGGGGGGGGGATATCTGAGGCCGAAACTCCTAGAAAAGAAGGAGATACTGGTTGCTAAGCAGACCCTGGGAAAGTGGGGGAAGGAGAGAACATCTGGAGAGGACACGAGATGGACTACTGGGACACATGGACCTGAAAAAGGCGAGAGCACCATGGGAAGTGGGGAAGTCGGGGGGTCGGGAATATCTGAGGCGGACTCCTGGGAAAGGAGATACTGGTTGCTAAGCAGACCCTGGGAAAGGAAAGTGGGAAGGGGAGAAGGAGAACATATGAGGGGACAGGATGGAGCTCCTGGACACATGGACTGGGGAAAGGACCGAGAGAGCACCTTGGGGAAGTTGGGAAGTGGGGAAGTCGGGGGGGGAATATCTGAGGCGGACTACTGGGAAAGAAGGAGATACTGGTTGCTAAGGCTGACCCTGGGAAAAATGGGAAGGGAGAACATCAGACGGGGAATAGGATGGACTCCTGAAACATGGACCTGGGAAAGGGCGAGAGCACCTTGGGGAAGTGGGGAAGGGATGGGGTGGGGAATATCTGGGCGGACTCTGGAAGAAGGAGATACTGGTGCTTAGGCAGACCCGGGAAAATGGGGAAGGGAGAAAAATCAGATGGGACACGGTGGACTCGGAACCACATGGACCTGGAAATTCCGAGTAGCACCTTGGAAGTGGGAAGTCGGGGGGGTAGAATATTGAGGCGGACTCTGGGAAAGAAAGTCAGGAGATATCTGGTAGCTAAGGCAGACCCTGGGAAAGTGGGGAAGGTGAGAACATCTGAGAGGCGGACAGGATGGACCTGGACAATGGACCTGGGAAGGCGAGAGCCAACTTGGGAAGGGGGGAAGTCGGGGGGGGGAATATCTGAGGCGGACTCTGGGGGAAAGAAGGAGATACTGTTGCTAAGGCTGACCTGGGAAAGTGGGGATTGGAGGAAACATCGGAGGGGTACAAGGATGGACTCCTGAACACATGGACTGAAAAAAGGCGAGAGCACCTTGGGAAGTGGGGAAGTCGGGGGAGGGGAAGATCTGAGGCGAACTCCTAAGAAGAAGAGATACTGGTTGCTAAGGCAGACCCTGGGAAAGTGGGAAGGAGAGAACATCTGAGGGGACACGGAGGATGGACTCCTGGACACATGGAACTGGGAAAAGGCGAGAGCACCTTGGGAAGTGGGGAAGTCGGGTGGGGGGGGAATATCTGAGGCGGTCTCCTGGGAAAGGAGGAGATACTGGTTGTCTAAGGCAGACCTGGGAAAGGGGAGAAGGGAGAACATCTGAGAGGACACGGACGGAATCCTGGACACATGGGACCTGGAAAGGCGAGAGCACCATTGGGGAAGTGGGGAAGGATGGGAGTGGGGAATATCTGAGGCAGGACTCCTGGGAAAGAAGGAGATACTGGTTGCTAAGGCGACCCTGGGAAAGTGGGGATAGGGAGACGTGACATCGAGAGGACACGGTGGACTCCTGACACATGGACCTGGGAAAGGCTGAGAGACTTTGGAAGTGGGGGGAAGGGATGGGGGGGGGATATCTGAGGCGGGAATCTCAGGGAAAGAGGAGGGAGATAAGACACTGGGGGAAAGTGGGGAAGGGAGTTACATCTGAGGGTGACAAGATGGACTCCTGGACACATGGACTGGGAAAGGCGAGCAGCACCTTGGGGGGGGGAAGTGGGGAAAAAGGGGGGGGAGTATCTGAGGCGGATCCTGGGAGAAGGAGATACTGGTTGCTAGGCAGACCCTGGGAAAGTGTGGACGGAGGACATCTGAGGGGACACGGATGGACTCCTGGACACATGGACCTGGAATGGCGAGAGCACCTTGGGAAGTGGGGAAGGAAGAGGGGGGGGAATATCTTAGCGGGACTCTGGGAAAGAAGAGTTACTGGTTGCTAGGCAGACCTGGGAAAGTGGGGAAAAGGAGTTTCATTGAAGGGGACACGGATAGACTCCTGGACACATGGACCTGGGAAAGGCGAGAGCACCTTGGGGAAGTGGGGAAGGGGGGAGGAATATCTGAGGCGGACTCCTGGGAAAGAAGGAGATACTGGTTGCTAAAGCAGACCCTGGGAAAGTGGGGAAGGGAGAACATCTGAGGGGACACGGATGGACTCCTGGACACATGGACCTGGGAAAGGCGAGAGCACCTTGGGGAAGTGGGGAACGGGGGGGGAATATCTGAGGCGGAATCCTGGGAAAGAAGGAGATACTGGTTGCTAAGGCAGACCCTGGGAAAGTGGGGAAGGGGGGGGGGAATATCTGAGGGGACACAGATGGGCTCCTGGACACATGGACCTGGGAAAGGCGAGAGCACCTTGGGGAAGTGGGGAAGGGGGAATATCTGAGGGGACACAGATGGACTCCTGGACACATGGACCTGGGAAAGATGTGAGAGAACACAGATGGACTCCTGGACACATGGACCTGGGAAAGGCGAGAACACCTTGGGGAAGTGGGGAATGGGGAATATCTGAGGGGACACAGATGGACTCCTGGACACATGGACCTGGGAAAGAAGGAGATACTGATTGTTAAGGCAGACCTTGGAAAAGTGGGGAAGGGAGAACATCTGAGGGGACACAGATGGACTCCTGGACACATGGACCTGAGGAAAGCATCAAAACACAGTAAGTGGATGGGTGGACCTTAAAGACGAACCACTGGCCTCCACGTGGCAAGGTCTGGTAACTCAGAGATAACTCTGAGGCTGACAGTGGTCGCAAATAATAATGACTAATTAGATTTCTTATAAAACTGACATGTAATTATTTAACATTTATCATTTTGGGCAGCTTTAAAAAGGAAGTGTTTTGGGCTCGACCCGGTTTATCAATTTATTAAAACATCCTTATACTGCCATCTAAAACATTTTAAGATATTTTTTTTTTACATATGAACGATTATTAAATAATGGAATCCGTATTAGCTGAAATGTTTGGACTTGTTTCCTTTACTGTTTAGGAGTTATTACAATGACATAACTTTATTCTAGCTACCTTGACTTCACTCTCGAGACTTGAATTAAAAAAAAACAGCGAAAAGGCATGAACAGAGTGTAATCTCGACCTGATAAGAGTGAGAATACCAGAGATCGTCCCCACAATCTAGCTACAGTAACTTTGAGGAAGGTGTCTCGCCCCGATGAAGAGATCTTGATCCTCTTCCTTCTTTCGAATCTGTTTTCCTTCTATTCTTCAACACATTTCACAATAATCTTCCCGATCAATAAACATTAACCACCAGCTCTCGATGAAATATGAAGTTATCATAAAGCACTAATATATTTTTCTTATTTACCATGGCATTTAAATGAGGGTTAATGAACTGATCAACGGAGCTCAGAGAAACTCATGGACAATGATAAACTTCTCTCAAAACAACATGTAACAGATTTAAGCCGACTGGGAAAAAAAAAATCCTTGAATTGACTATATGTTTAATATGTAACATGTACTTTGTTCTAAGCCAGAACTTAATACTGAATACTTTACTCCCAAATCACAAAATGATTCTTGTTCACACTTGCTACGAAAAACATTGACGATGGTTGAAAAGTTAAGGTGAGGCACTGCTGGAGAGATATCGTGATGAATTGTGGTGTAGACAGCCTGTACTGTCTGCACAGACAGCCCATGCTGTCTGCCAGCTTAGTTCATATTTCGCGCCACTCAATTGCTGCCACCTATAGGCCTTGCCACTTCAGTATGCCCAGACTTGCCTCGCTCTCACTCACACAGCGGCCTGGCATCAAGACACAAGGCCTCCCAGCTCTCTCTCGCGGGCATGGCCCTCCCGGGCCATGGGCACAAACACACAAGCCTGTGTAACCCACCACTACTTAACAATAAACAAAGAAGCCTCCGAAGACGTATATCATTAACACCGCTCTACAGCCTACCAAACAAAGCCCGTTATAAATGGTGACAGCGGTGCTCGCAGCAGTTGTGTTTGCCTGGAGAGAGGGAGGAAGAGGTATGAAGTCATCTTCACTTCATCACCCTACACAAGAAGCATCCGTCTCTCAACGAGTTATCCTGATGTCGTGTCTGCACGTTTGAGCATCCAGACACAGGTACAAGCAGGATCCAGCCGAAATTTGCCGAAATTCTCCGAAAATTGTAATGGCGTCCCAGCGACCCTACGCTGTTTCTCAAGTCACCAAGTCACGTGTTCAGCGTCACTTGTATGTTGCTGTTGTTGTTCAGCTCAGCACAGCTGTTTCAGCAAGCCAGAGGTGAGTTTTGTGGTGATTTCTGCGTCCAGTGTGTTTCCCCTGTGTTTGTGGGTGGGAGGAGGAACCACCAGATGCCCGCCCTGCCATATCACTCACGCACGCTCCTCGCCACCAGCCTACCATACACCACTCACCACTGCCCACTCCCTCCGCTGTGTTTTCTGCTGTTTTTCGTATGAATTCATTGCCAGTGCTGTGTATCCGAGTGCCCGAGGCCACTCGAAGCTACGTGGATCACGACGTCACGTGGGTGTGGGCGATGTCACGTAGACCTACAAAGCCACGTGAGTTTACCAGATGTCCCAGGCCTCATGCTGTGGTCTGCTGCCCGCATCACATCGACGCCACCCACGATGCTGCCCGACTTCATGACGTCACGATGTCTGCTGACGTCACCTCACGATGTCTGCTGACGTCACCTCGAGATGTCTGTTGACGTCACTGCTGCTGACGTCACCTTGCGACATCACGCCTGACATCACATGATGTGGACATCGAGTGTTATAGTAATTATTTCAGTATTGTCGAGAAGATTGAGAGAAGATATATGTCGTGTGTTAATTAATTCCTCTCAGTCAGTGTTCTCACATTTTAGTATGTCTTAGTCAGTTTTATGCGCAGAAAAGCATCATTTGCTAGTTAAGCCATGTTGTACCGTATGTACAGCGGTGTGTTTGTAAGTTTTCCGTGTGTCCAGTGAGGTCTGTGGTCAGACCCTTAAGTTGCACCACTAAGTCACCCGCGTGACCAGTGTTTGACAGCTGATTACTCAGCCCTGAGCGTATGAGCCCCCTTGTACAGAAAGCTTTTATGCTCGTCGCTCGTGTTGTTCTGCAGAATCGTACCTGCTACGATTCCCATCGAGATTTGTTTCACTTCACCTCCAGACCGTCAGAGTGCAGTTATATGTAGAGAAACAAGTCTGGGGACGCTTAGGCTAACTTCTGCTATAACTCCAACTGTCGAGAGATGATACTCGTCAAGCCGCAGCCAGGCCTGTCGGCAGGCGCTGTGTCAGCCTCGTGTCACAAGCTTCAGTGAGCAGCCTGCACAAAGATGATGTCACTTTGACTGCTAGCTCTCTCACTGCAGTCTGGTGTATGATGTTACGACTCCCAGATGTTTCGCCCAGTCGTCTCTGCCACGACTCGCTCCACAACTCGCTCCACGCTCGCCGGCAGTGACAGCCCAGCGACAGTACCAGTCGAGAAGTGTCCTCCTGAGTCGCTTGCCAGAAGTCCTGCCCAGTTGCCGAGTTTTGTCGACGCCTCACTCGAGGGCACCAGCATGTCGTGCCCTAGGTTGAGTGAAAACCTGCAGCGACTCCTACGATGTCTGCTTCACCGTTCCAGAGGAGACCGTACCCTGTTACGTCACAGCTCAGCCGCAGCGATGTCTCCCGTGTTGCAGTACCTGTCCAGACGCAGGAAGGCGTGCAGTGATGCCCTTCGACGCTCACTGCCTATGACCACGATGTTTAGCACACCCCACATGTTTTTTCTTCCCTCCCTGTAGGAAGTTTTTTTCCATGTCCATATGTATATATATGTTTTTATTTTGTGTTCTGTGCCCTGTTCCTACGAGAGAGAGAGACCGAGTTTCTTTTACTACCAGTATTGTCGCGTCGGGACGACGCGCGGTAGGTGGCCGATCGTATGTAGACAGCCTGTACTGTCTGCCAGCTTAGTTCATATTTCGCGCCACTCAAGTGCTGCCACCTATAGGCCTTGCCACTTCAGTATGCCCAGACTTGCCTCGCTCTCACTCACACAGCGGCCTGGCATCAAGACACAAGGCCTCCCAGCTCTCTCTCGCGGGCATGGCCCTCCCGGGCCATGGGCACAAACACACAAGCCTGTGTAACCCACCACTACTTAACAATAAACAAAGAAGCCTCCGAAGACGTATATCATTTAACCACCCGCTACCAGAATACCAAATAAGCCCGTTATAGTGGATGAACCGAAATAAATGGTTGAAAGTTAGTTATAATGGTGATGAATAAAGTTCAAAGAGATTCTGAAGGAAGTAAGAGGCGAGAATATTGGAAAAGAATATGAACCAGGTGAGAATAAAGGAAGAATAAATGGAGTATGTATGAAGTGAGTATGAATGATTGAAGTATGAAGGAAGTGGGAATGAAGGCAATATGAAGGAAGTGGGAATGAAGGCATGGTGAAGGAAGGGGAATGAAGGGCATGTGTAGGACGAGTGGAATGAAGGCAATCTGAAGGGAAGTGGGGAATGAAGGCAATATGAAGGAGTGGGAGATGAAGGCAATATGAAGGAAGTGGGAATGAAAGACAAATGAAGAAGTGGGAATGAAAGGCCATTATGAAAGGAAGTGGGAATGAGGCATTATGAAGTGGGAATGAGGCATATGAAAGGAATGGGAAATGTAGGCAATATGAAGGAAGTGGGATTGAAGGCAAATTTGAAGGGAAGGAGGCTTGCAGTAAGGGTATTTGGGAAATTTAATTAAATAAATCGAAATTGTGTGTAGAATGAACGAGGAGAATAAAAGATATGTGAATATAAAGTAAATAAATAAAAAAAAGTAGCTATAAAGATAAAGTGATTGAGGTCAGCAGCGTTAACAGTTGGAAGCATTAGTATTGATTTATGGTATTGTTAAACAGTGATCAAGTGTTAACAGTGATCAAGTGTGGAGTTCCGGGTTAACGGTATAACAGTGATCTAGTGTTGTAGTTTCCTGGTAAGGAATAACAGTGATCAAACTGTGTAGTTTCCCTGGTAACGAATAACAGTGATCAAGTATGTTAGTTTCCTGGTAACGGAATAAACTGTGATCATCTGTGTTGTTTCCTGTAACGGAAATAACAGTGTAAGTGTGGTAGTTTCCTGGTAACGGAAATAACAGATGATCAACTGTGTTGTTCCTGTAACTCGAAATATCTGTGATCAAGTGTTTAGTTTCTGGTAACGGAATAACAGTGATCAGTATGTAGTTTCCTGGTAACGGATAACAGTGATCAAACTGTGTTGTTTCTGGTTACGAAATAACAGTGTTCAAGTGTTTAGTTTCTGGGTCCGGAATAACTCAGTGATCACAGGTGTATAGTTTCCTTGGTAACGAAATAACAGTGATCAAGTGTATAGTTTCTGGTAATAATCGGAATAACCAGGATCAAGTGTGGAGTTTCCTGGGGTAACACGGTATAACGGTGATCAAGTGTGTAGTTTCTGGTAAACGGAATACAGGTGATTCAAGTGTGGAGTTTCCTGTGTTAGTGAATAACAGTGATCAAGTGTGTAGTTTATCTGGTAACGATTACAGTGATCTAGTGTATAGTTCTGGTAAACGGAAATAACATGATCAGTGTATAGTTCCTGTAAACGGTAATAACTGTGATCATGTGGTATAGTTTCCTGGTAACGGTAAATATCTGTGATCAAGTGTAGGAGGTTTCCTCGGTAACGTGTATAACAGTGATCAAAGTGTGTAGTTTCCTGGTACGGAATAACAGTGATCAAGTGTTAGTTTCCTGTTACGGAATAACAGTGACTCATGTGTATAGTTTTCCTGGGTACGGAATAACAGTGAATCAAGTGTATAGTTTCCTGGTAACGGAATAACAGTGATCTGTGTATAGTTTTCTGGTATACGGAACTTACATGAACAGTAAAGAGTGTATGAATTTTTAGTCGAGTAAGTGTGTGTGTTGTTATGTCTAGGTAATGAGTGTTGATTGGGGAAGAGTGATCACAAGTGACAGTTATAAGTGACATACACCAGTTTAATGAGGATGATAAATAGATATGTAACATAGTGTTACTGCAACATTAAAGTCAATAATAACTTGTATTCCAAATAGTTACTCATAATTATGAGAACTTTGGTAATATAGTTTGTGGAAGAGCATGTACACTTAAGTTAGTTGTACTTGTAACTGGGTACCGCCTTGAGTAATGTAATTGTACCTTTTAAACATTTTCGTCGTTTACTTTTCAAGAAACACGAGACGTCATTTAATATTTTTAATTGGGTCAGTTACATTGTAGTACAAAGAAACTATTTAAACATTCACCTGTGTACATAAACAATCATTAAAATTTTGCGTACACGTTTCTTCTATCGGAAAATTTTCAATTAAATTATGTAGATATCTACTTTGAAGTATAAGTAGAAGTCTGGATTTTCTAATAGATGGCCACTCCCATTGGTGGTGTAGCGGGTGAGACTTGGTTGTTGTCTGGAT
Organism: Cherax quadricarinatus; assembly: GCF_026875155.1. NCBI lineage: Eukaryota > Metazoa > Arthropoda > Malacostraca > Decapoda > Parastacidae > Cherax > Cherax quadricarinatus. The sequence continues at coordinate 27,304,143 of NC_069470.1, forward strand.
GGACTACAGTCGAACCTTCCAAGGCGAGTGTAATTATTGAAGGCGCAGATTTCTGTGTGTCCTCACTTGTAAATTACATCAGTCTGTATATCATGAGATTAAAACTTTTATGTTTTAATATCATATACTGGAATGTGACGCATGGGGTGGTTACTCTTGAAAGTTAAGTTCCTCTTTGAGGAGATGCTGTGTTTGGGGTTCACAACTTTCAATACGTCGCCATCGTGTCCAGGTTGTGTAACAATGTTTGTCTTCATATGTTGTAATGCTAGTTTCCTTATTTTTTTTCATTGATTTTATGTTTAGGCCTCTAGATGAATAAAGGTTGAAAATTATTTTACCCGAAATTGTCATGTCCGACTCGTTAATTTCTCTGAAAATCCCGGTCCATTATTTTAAGGAAAAAATATTTCTTAGCAATAATTCTCTTTGCTTGAATTATCTTAGTTTTACTCTTCTTAAATAAGAAACGCTCATATGCAGTTACTAGTTGACATTGAGTAATGCAATGGGAAGGTGAGGTTAAATTCCCATTCCTTGGATCAGCTCCTTCGACGTAACCCTTTGAGGGGTAAAAATTACCCGATACCTACTAACTAGAACAAAACAATTCCCAGGTGACCATAATATTAACACTAGATGTGAGGAAGTCAGAATTACACATTGTAGTTGAGCACCAGGACTCTCAGCTGAGAACGAGCAGCTGAGTCAGTTTAACAAAAGTGGTAGAAAAATACAGTGTTTTGGATATTCGATAGAGACTGGTGTACCAGAATAGAACCTGGCACTACACAAACATGGTGGTTAACCAGAAGTAGAACCAACTGGGTACACACAACACTATGTGGTGGTAACCAGAAGTAGAACCACTGGTACACACAACACTATGTTGGTGGTAACCAGAATAGAAACCTGGTACACACAACACTATGTGTGGTGGTAACCAGAAGTAGAACCACTGGTACACACAACACTATGTGTGGTGGTAACCAGAAGTAGAACCACTGGTACACACAACACTATGTGTGGTGGTAACCAGAAGTAGAACCACTGGTACACACAACACTGTTGGTGGTACCAGAGTAGACACTGTACACAACACTATGTGTGGTGGTAACCAGAAGTAGAACCACTGGTACACACAACACTATGTGTGGCAGTTGAGTAACACCACAACTTTAAGATATAAGCAGTAATAATATAGTAAAGACAGTTGTAGCTCACTGCTTCCTCTTAGTTCCATCTCTCCTTTGAATTCCAGGCCATTTTTCCAATGCGGTCTATTTTTACGCTCTTTTTTTAGAACAACTTCGGTTTCAGTAAGTGGAGGGTGGGGAAAGAACCATATGTTTTTTTTTTCTTGACTAATACACCTACATACTACATGAAATTCTTAATGTAGGTAGAAGTGGACAGTTCTCACCAACTGGCCTCAGTGTGAACTTCCAAAAACTTTGCTACCTGTCTTTTCCCTGGCTTCCTTGTACTGTTTTTTTAAAACACTTTCAGTTTAATCCTCATAATATAGCCAGTGTTTGGTGTCAAGCTGTTTTTTCCTTAGAAAATAACCCAAAAACATCAGCCAGATATAAAAAAATTTCACTACTACCGCGTACCTGAGCATTATATCCGCCTTATTATTCATTGTTTACGATTCCGAGTGTGTTACAAGCTATCCAGAAATATGAATCTGGTAATATCATTATCCTTGGTATACAACTTCGGTTACGTCACATATCTAGAGAAAACAAAGATGTTGTTTCTTGCTAGGGTTTCTAGCTGGCAGATATTCAGGGCAGTTAACAGGCAGACTCTGATACTCTGTCAGTTGCTGACGACCAATGAACTTCCTGCAGCTGTATTCCTTTCCTTGATTACTTTTCGTGCTCTCTCAGCCTCTCATAAATCTCTGTCAACAATGTTGATCCGAATTAGAACTCAAATTGTCTTTTTTCAATCCACAACTTTGATTTTGGAGTTACGGAAACTTCACTCTCACGATCATAAATGAGACACACATGTCTTACACACAGCTTCCACATAGATAAACGACTGGCACCACTCTGCAAGAACTGCAGAGTCACATTGTCAGTTCAACTTATATCAATACATTGTTTAATCTATCAGCAGGCATACAGAAGTCACTTCCAACATCTAGAGCACCTTAACATACTCACTCTAACTGACTTTTTCACTGAAAGTCACACCTTAACTCAGATTCACTAACTGTTTTTAATTTTACACTCGCATTAACCCTCTCCTCCACTAACTCCTCTCTTGAAGATTGAGACACTTATGCAACATATGGGAATCTTTATTAAAGAAACGTTTCCCCACACAGTGGCTTCATCAGTCCAATATAAAGCAGAAAGGTGTAAGGAGAGGAGGAGTTTGAGGTAATCAGTCCCTCAGCCTGAAGCCGATGTGGTCAATCCATCAATCTAAAAGAGTGATGGACTGACCACATCGACTCCAGGCTGAGGGACTGATTACTTCAACTTGGTGGCGTTAAACCATTTATCACAACTCCTCCCTTCCACAACTCTACTCCAAGCACATCTTACCCATTGCAAACCTCTACCTTTGCAAACGCTACCTTTGCACACCCCTACCTTTGCACACCCCTACCTTTGCACACCCCTACCTTTGCACACCCATATAGGATTAGCATATAAAATGAATATTTCTCGTTAGTTATTATTCCAAAGTTCTCCTTCTGTATATCATCTGTGATACCCTAAATACATATCTTACAAATCAAGGAAACAAATCTGTACATTGTTACCTGTCAATCTCTTTCTTTAAATGTTATGAGTATATGAATCTTTTATCCATAATTTTGGTAGTTACACTTTCTGCAGTCATTTATTGAAAAACCAATTTAGAACCCATAGTATCACACTGAGAAGTCCCATTACTTCACTAATTTTTCTGTTTTATGGATTTTATTTATTCGTTGATATCTGTCTTCAGCTTTCCTGTGTTATTCCTTATCTCAAAATGGACATCTTTTTTTCAGTTGTTGTTTCTCTTTCTCAGAGACAATTTTATTGAATCCATTCATTTCTCATTCTATTATCAGGTTCTTTATGGTAATTGTTCATCAGTCTCTCTTACGATCTGTCATTCTGCATAGTCGTTCATTTTTTTTATTTGTGTATTCGTTTCTAGGTTTTCTGGCTAACTGTTATCAACTGACCTCAGTTTCAAAAAAAATTTGTTGCTCTGAAATGTTTTGTCATTTTTAGTCAGGTTCCCATTATCTCTTTTTTGGGGTCTAGAGCAGATTAGTCACTTCTTTTCCGTTTTTTCCTCCCCTTCCCATTTCCTTTTATAGTTTTACTTCGCCCCAAATATGGGTGGGTGTGAGAGGTGGGAAATTTTATGTCAGTATTTTCGAAAAAACCCCTTTAAAACTTTTAGTGGGGGTTTTCGTGGCCGGGCTCGTAAAACCCCGAGTCGGGTGCAAAGTTCTGAAATGAAAGGGGTTTGTGAGGACGTGACCCCTTCACCTGATCCCCTACGGAACGGGGTATGTGATTTTTGTATTGTGATGTGTTTAAATTTTTCCTTTCCTCTTTGTCTGCTTCACTATTGTCATAGGGGTTCGTATCCTCTATTTTCTCTTACTACATCAGTTTTTTTCCCCCCCTCTTCCCCAAATTTCCCCCCGAAAAAACCCCCCAAATTTTGGGTGGCTTTTGTGCTGCCTTTTAGTCTTACACACATTTGGGTGATGTCCCGTGCCTTTCATTCCCACTACCTCACCCTTCCTCACACTCGGTTTTCCCCGGGAATTTTTTTGTTTCTCTTTAATTTTTTTTCAGTTTCTTTTTGGTTTTAAACCCATCTCTTCCCCACTTTCCCAAAAACTTTTTCTGTCTTTATACTTTCCGGTCAACACCACCATGAACCCCTCACAAAATGCCCAACATAAAAACCTTTAACCAAAAACAAACTGCGACTTTTTTTCCCCCCCTCTTCTTTGAAACTTTTTGAATAATGGGGTCTTAAATTTTTTTCTAAATTTTCATACTTGGTTAGGGGTTTAAATAAATTTATTGTTTGTTTCTCTCTCTCTATACCAAAATAATTTTTTCCTGAAGGAGTTTTTGGGGGGGAAAAAAATATTTGTTAACCCAAAGCAATGTCAAAGAAAATATTAAACACACCTCGAGGTAAAGACCGTTTTTTTTGAAATGTTTGACTTTCATTCATTACTGAGTAATTCAGTCGCAGTGGGCAAAAAACTTTTTTCATTATTTAATTTGGTTATAAAATTCTTTTCCATTGTGGCCCAAATTACTCCCAAGTGATTACTTAATACCCCCAAATATATCTTTTGGGGGAATTGGACACTGGGTCCTGAAACCCTCCTGAAATGTGTGTACTCACCTTTATTTTACTCACCTAATTGTATTTCCCGGGGTTGAAAACTCAGCTCCCGGCCCCTCCTCTTCACTGAACGCTACTTGGCCTTTCTCTCTCCCCTTCAAAGGTTTTTCTTTCCTCGTCTTAAAGCTTGTTGGGTTTGCCCCCCACTACTGGGTGCCGACCCGTTCCAGTCCTGATCACTCTGGACTGAAAGAAATGCTTTCCCAACCTCCCCGGGAATCATCTGAATCTTCAACTTCCAAGATTGGGGCCACTTGTTTTCCCGTGTCCCCTTTTCCCGGGAAAATCTTGGTTTTCTGGGCCCCAAACCTTTTTTTCCACGCAGTAAATTTTTTAGGGCGTTATCATGTTCCCTCCCCCATTCCCCCCTGTCCCCCAGTGCCCCCAGGCTGATTTCCCTCAAACCCCCTTTTTTCATGGGCTTCCCCCTTTGCTTTTGGAAAAATAACCTTTTCGCAAAAACCCTTTTCACTTTTTCTATTTCTTAACGTGCTTGACCAGGTGCAGGTTCCAAAATGGTGTGCCTAATCCCGTATGGGCTGCGTACACGGTTTTACGTGTCTTGAAAGATTCCTTACTTTTGGGATCGGAAATTTCTAATCTCAGGTTTGCCAGGCCCCTATTTTTGCAGCAAATTACCCCGGGTTGGGTGTGTGCTTCCGGAAAACGTGTTCGTTGTTATACTTACGCCAAGATCTTTTTCTTTGAGCGAGGGTTTGCGTCGTTGGGCCCCCTTCATGACTTTGCATTTGGGAGGGGTTGAATTTGAGAGGCCAGTTGGGTGGACCAGGTGTCCACCCGTCCCGGGCTCTTTGAAGGGGTGCCCGATCCTAAAATTTATTTAATTCTCCCATTAATTCAACATCATCTGCGAAAAGGGACAACCCCTGAGGGCGATCCTTTCCATCATGTCATTCACTTTTAAAACCAAAAAAAAGCACTGGTTCTAGGCCGGAAACCCCTTTGGGGCCCTGCTTTGTTTCAGGTGCCCACTGTGATACCTCTCAGCACCATGACTCGTTGTACGCTGAGGGTTTAGTGGGTTTCATCGGTCATACCGCCCCAAGCTCTTGGGGGTTAGCGTGGGCTGCTACCAAGCACCCTTTGGGTTTTTGTATGTTTTAAATCTCAGGTTCAAAATGTTGAAAAGGAGAAAATTACTTCTTCAGGGGGAAAATAGGAAGCTGAAGCTTGCATAGATAGTTTTTGGGAAGTTGGGGGTTTTGGAAGGGGTTTAGCTGGAAGGGAAAAAAGGGCACCACAGTGATAGTGGGGGCTGCTTTAAGTGGGAAGTGGTTACAGTTCAAGAAGAAGGAAGATTAGGAGAGTTAATAGAGAAAAATGTGAAGGTAGGAAATCCCATTCTCTGTTCTCCAAGGGTAGTTTACTTCAGTTGGGTAGTGAGGTTTAAGGGGGACCACTGATTCCAAATGCTAATCAAAGGGAAGAAAATTTTAATAGTAGGCGATTCTTGGGAAAAATATAAAGGGGCCGTGCAATTTGTAACAGGGGACAGAAAGGTCCCGACAGAGGTGGGCCTTCCTGGAGTGGTGTTGGTGGCATAGTCAGCCCGGTTTGGGGGTAATATGGCAGGGAAAGGGAGCAAGCCCATTATCCCGTCTTTTGTGCTTTTGTTAATGAAAATTGGGAAGGGGAGGAAAAAGGAGCTCTGGGTAAGTTTCAGGTTTGCCCCCTTAAAATAGTTTGGGCTAAGGGAGGGATCCCAGTCCTAAAGTTAAATTTTTCTAGAAAAGGGGGGGGCCAAAAGAAGGGGTGTCTTGGGGGAATTTTAAAAATTGTGGGTAGAAAAGGTTCTGAAAAGGGAACTTGCAATCCCATTCATTGATAACTGGGACCTATTCTTTGGCAAACGTGATATGTAGGGATGGAGTGGTTGTATTAGCCAATTCAAAGTAAAAGGACACAAGTGCAACTAATGTGACATTTTATTGTGGCAACGTTTCGCTCTCCAGGAGCTTTGTCAAGCCGATACAAACAGTATATGGACACGATGGAAATAAATGGTATAAAATACCGACACAATGGCAATATAAACACAAATGCAGTATAATGTGATCCTTTATTGACTACGTTTCGCCCACACAGTGGGCTTTTTCAAGTCACAAACAGAACTACCTGGGGTGGAAGGAACGCGAGTATTTATAGTCCGGCTGAGGTCAAGTGAAGAATGCTGCATCTGATGATGTACCGAGTTGGGTTGTAGAGTCTAAAAACTTGGGTAGCTTGGAAAGGAGACTGGACAAGTTTGTGAGCAGACCTCTATCCTCGTCACTTCATCAGAGACTGCAGACGGCGAGCACTAAACATCTTCAACACACTCAGAGAAGACACTGCCGAGAAGAGATACATAGTCCTTCCCACCAACTCCATTGCCAAACATGTTTCCAACATCTTTGCCAAAACATCATTCCAAGTATCTACCTCCACAACCACGACCATCAAGGACATCACCAGTAGTAGGCAGGACAAGCCTCCATCCTCTGCAGGGGTATACATAATCCCTTGTAATGACTGCAACAAGTTATACGTGGGCGAAACATCAAGGACCTCCAAACACGTATTTCAGAACACCAATACGCAAGCAGGTCTGACGACACAAGGAATGCCTGCGTACAACACCGTAATTCACACAACCACTTGAAAACTACAGAAACTCAAGACTTATCGCCACAGAAGACAACACCCAATACCGAAGAATCCTGGAATCTTCACTTATTTCTATATCCGACAACTTCAACCAGAATAGTGGCTTCTATAACATAGCTGAACCACTTGCCAAGAAACTTCTTCATCGCTATCCCACATAAGAACACTGTAGAAGGTCTGCTCACAAACTTGTCCAGTCTCCTTTCCAAGCTACCCAAGTTTTTAGACTCTACAACCCAACTCGGTACATCATCAGATGCAGCATTCTTCACTTGACCTCAGCCGGACTATTATTACGCCTTCCTCTTTGTATTGGACTGATGAAGCCACTGTGTGGCGAAACGTTTCCTGAATAAGATTCCCATATGCTGCATAAGTGTCTCAATCTTCAACTTGTCGGTTTTTCAAACCATTCATCACAACTGTCAGACACTGCAGCATCATGGGATCTTCTTACAAAGAATTCTTCAACGCTTGTTCAACCTTTGGACAAAGACCTACTTCGACTAGTGGATGATACCACTATGATCCCGCCTCCGTCTGCTTCAAGTCACCTCACTACAGTATATAAGCCACGTCTACGGCCCTATGCTGTACATTCTACAAGATTGATGGACTGAACACATCGACTCCAGGCTGAGGGACTGATTACCTCATACTCCTCCTCTCCTTACGCCTTCCTCTTTGTATTGGACTGATGAAGCCACTGTGTGGCGAAACGTTTCCTGAATAAGATTCCCATATGCTGCATAAGTGTCTCAATCTTCAACTTGTCGGTTTTTCAAACCATTCATCACAACGGACTATTAATACTCGCGTTCCTTCCACCCCAGGTAGTTCTGTTTGTGACTTGAAAAAGCCCACTGTGTGGGCGAAACGTAGTCAATAAAGGATCACATTATACTGCATTTGTGTTTATATTGCCAGTATATGGACACAGAGGGTATATATAAAGGCTCAGAGAGGTGCAATACTAGTGAGGTACCATATCGATGTTCACAGGTGGTAGTAGTATTAGTGACAAAAGTTGTAGTAGTAGTAAGACAATATGGTACAGCAATTAATTCATACATGAGTGAAAGGATATAAAAGCTATTACTTGGGTAACATAACATTTTCCTTCCTTTTTCATCAAAGACTGCAAGAAAAGAGCTCTTCAGATCATTAATTCTCCACGCACCAACACCACTCCCAACAAAGTTATAATTCTTCCCAACAGCCAGGTTGCACTGAACGTTTCCAAAGTATTTTCACAAGCTAACACCAGAGTCGCCATCGCTTCTAGCACTTCAATAAAGGATCTAACCAGGACACAATCAAAGCACCATGAACCAGTCAATGCAGGGGTTTACACTATGCCCTTTGGAGGCTGTGACAAGATTTATGTAGATGAATGGTTCAGAGAACCGACATGTTGATAAATTAGACACATGTGCAACTCTTGGGTATGAGATTAAGACACATGTGCAACATCTGGGTATCTTTATTGTAGACGTTTCGCCATCCAGTGGCTTTATCAATACAAATTCTAGGACATAACTTGAAGACAGTAGAACTATGTACAGAAGATGAGGTAATCAGTCCCTCAACCTCAAGGTTGAGGGACTGATTACCTCATTCTCCTCCTGTTCTTCAAGTTTCTCCTACGTATGGACTGATGAAGCCACTGTGTGGCGAAACGTTTCCTCAATAAAGATACCCAAGAGTTGCACATGTGTCTAATTTATCAAGATTTATGTAGGTGAAACAGCAAGAAACCTCGACACCCGCCTCAATGAACACATTTACGCATGTAGGAACGATAACATAAGAACATAAGAAAGGAGGAACACTGCAGGAGGCCTGTTGGCCCATACTAGGCAGGCTCTTTACAATTCACCCCACTAACAAAACATTTGCCCAACCCAATTTTCAATGCTACCCAAGAAATAAGCTCTGATGTGCAAGTCCCACTCAAATCCAACCCCTCCCACTCATGTATTTATCCAACCTAAATCTGAAACTACCCAAAGTCCTAGCCTCAATAACCCAACTAGGTAGACTGTTCCACTCATCAACTACCCTATTTCCAAACCAATACTTTCCTATGTCCTTATTTAATTTAAATCCATTACTGCGGGTTCTCTCTTGGAGAAATATCCTCAAGACCTTATTAATATGGAAATATAAACACACATTATTAATACCTATCTTCCACTTATACACTTCGATCAGGTCTCCCCTCATTCTTCGTCTAACAAGAGAATGTAACTTAAGAGTCTTCAATCTTTCTTCATAAGGAAGATTTCTAATGCTATGTATTAATTTAGTCATCCTACGCTGAATGTTTTCTAACGAATTTATGTCCATTCTGTAATATGGAGACCAGAACTGAGCTGCATAATCTAGGTGAGGCCTTACTAATGATGTAAAGTAAACGTTGCCACAATAAAATGTCACATTTTATTGGGGGCAACATGAACAGACGCACCGCCGAAATCATTCGCAGCAGAGTTACCACAGCGAATGGAAATATATGGTATAAAATACCGACACAATGGCAATATAAACACAAATGCAGTATAATGTGATCCTTTATTGACTACGTTTCGCCCACACAGTGGGCTTTTTTCAAGTCACAAACAGTTCTGTTTGTGACTTGAAAAAGCCCACTGTGTGGGCGAAACGTAGTCAATAAAGGATCACATTATACTGCATTTGTGTTTATATTGCTACCACAGCGAATGTTCAACAGAAGATCAGACTTGCTAGGAAACTACAAACACTCTGGGATAATAGTAATTGGAAAAGTTTAGGAAGACCTGAAATTATTCAAAATCTTTCATCTCGTCCACTGTCAACCTCAGAAACTGAAGCCCTCAGCTTAGGCCTCAAATTCGCAACAGGAATTACGAAACCAAAACAAGACCTCAATTTCATCGCCAAAAACTACAGACACAATGACTCCGACTTCCAAAAAGGCTATCTTCAAGGCATCATCTCAGCAGCCATCTCAACACGCAGCTCCCCAGTCATACCTCGACGTTACATCAATGCACTCAAAGGTTTAGCAGAAGACACGACCATCAGGGTCACCACCGCTGATAAAGGAGGTGGTGTTGTTATCATGAACACTGACGATTACAGGAACAAAATGCTCAATCTACTTAATGACCCAGATACCTACAAACCTCTCACAACTAACCAAGTGGACAACCTTACTAAAACTTTTCTTCAAAGGACTCGCCGCATTTTGAGGGGCTCAGAACAAGAGAAGAAACTTCTGCACACCATACCCAGCAACCCCAGACCTGCCAGAATGTACGGCCTGCCAAAGACTCACAAGCCTGGTATCCCACTGAGGCCCATATCCTCGGGAATAGGCAGTGCTCCCCACCAGCTCTCAGGAATTCTCGCAAAACACCTCTCTAAACTCTTGGGCACTACCAGTCCAGCACATCTCAAACAATATATGAGTGGGAGGGGCTGGGTTTGTTTGGTTTCAAATGGTTCGGGAGTTATTTCTTGAGTAGCTTTGGGTAGATGTCGTTTTGATAAGGACCTGCCTCGTATGGGCCAGTAGGCCTTCTGCAGTGTTCCTACATTCTTATGTTCTTATGTACTACTACTACCACCCCTACGCACGCATCACCTCACCTGACTCCCGCCACTATATATATGTGTGTTTTCTTAGTTTTCTCTGTATTAGGACTGAAGAAGCCACTCGTGGCGAAACGTTTCCTTTAATAAATGTCCTGAACTGTACATAAGTGTCTTTTTCCACATCTTGTCGGTATCACCATACCATTGCCTCATTGTCAAGACACAGTACTAGTGATGGACGTTTTATACAGAGACTACCTTTCTCTCCTCCTGAAGGCACACAGCTTCAAGAACCGTTCCTCACATCTCAAACACTCGGGTGATCTTCTCAACCGCATTCGCAACATCAACATCAGGAACAAGAAACTTTCCAGCCTTGACGTGACTTCCCTATTCACCAAAGTACCTACTACACAAGCCATCGATCTCTTGCGCAGGAAAATTGACGATTCTCACTTGATCTTCCCATTCCAGCCAGCGATTTCATCGACCTTGTTGAACTATGTGTTGGCTTTACGTGTTGCTCTTTCGAAAATCACCTCTTTCAGCAGACTTTTGGACTACCCATGGGTTCGCCACTCAGTGCAGTCCTGGCGAACCTATACATGGAACATCTAGAAGCCGAACGTTTCTCCACCATTATTCCTTCGTCTGTCACCTGGCTCCGTTATGTTGACGACATTCTCCTCATAACTCCTAAACGCTTCAACGTTCAAGCTCTCCAAGACAAGCTCAACCAGGTCGAGCCTTCAATCCAGTTCACACTTGAAGAAGAAGTCGACAACACTCTTCCTTTCCTTGATGTTCTGCTCTGCAAAGCTGACCACGAACTTCGTTTTAAAGTCTATCGAAAACCCACCAACCAAAACGATCTTCTCCACTTCTACTCTCACCACGACACCAAAACTAAACGTGATATGACTGCTGAGTGTAATATTCAGGGATTTAAGTTATTCAATGTGGATAGATGTAATGGGAAGGGGGGAGGAGTTGCATTGTATGTTCGAGAAAATATTAATTGTTGCATAAAAAAAGGTATAAAAATAGATGGAGCAGTAACAGAGTCTGTTTGGGTAGAGTTCGTGGAGGGTCAAGAAAAACTAATTCTAGGTGTAATATACCGACCTCCAGGCTTGGATCACGATAGAGGGAGACTTCTTTGGGACGAAATTGTTAGGGCTTCTGGACACAGTAGCGTAGTCATAGTAGGGACTTTAACTTTAGCCAAATTGACTGGAATTCTTTGACAGGTAATCTAGAGTCCAGTGACTTCATGGAAACAGTTTCAGGACTGTTTTCTGAAACAGAGTGAAAACTGAACCTACCAGGGGTAATAATTTGCTAGACCTAGTCTTGTCAAATAAGGAAACACTAGTGAATAATCTGGAGATCACTGAAGAGCTTGGCGCAAGTGATCACAAATCCATCACCTTTAGCATTAATTGGGAATGCAAGAATAATGATAATACAGTAAAAATCCCCGATTTTCGTTCTGCCGATTATAATGGACTTAGGGAACATCTGTCTAATCTTGATTGGGGTTATCTAGCTAATGATTTTATTGACGATAATCATACTTATGAATATGAAGGGATCTGCTTTTATGATTGTTTTCTTAATAAATGTACACAGTGCCCAGAGTATAACATTCCCCAGAGAGAAATTAGGTCTAATAATAACGATCCCAAATGGGTTAACAGGAGGTTAAAGCATCTATTAGGGGAGAAAAGGGGAATTTATAGGCGCATCAGAAGAGGAGAAGTTAACCTTACTGACCAATATGTTCAGCTTAAAAGAGAAGTAAAAAAGGGCGATTAGAAAGGCTAAACGTGACTATGAAATTAGAGCCCGCTAATGAATCAAAGACTAATCCAAAGGGGTTCTTTCAAGTGTATAGGACGAAGGTGAAGGAAAAAGTAGGACCTCTGAAATCTGGGAATGGACAGCTGACGGATAATGAACTGGAAATGTGTTCCTTATTTAATGACTATTTTTGTCAGTTTTTACACAGGAAGATGTAAATGAGATTCCAGTAATTAACAATTATTTAGTTCCTGATGAATTTAAGTTAACTAATATTACTGTCACGAGGGACATGGTTATTAAACAATAGACAAACTGAAACAAAAATAAGTCCCCGGGACCCGATGAGTTGTTTTCAAGGGTACTTAAGGAATGCAAGATGGAGCTTAGTCAGCCGTTAAACGAGTGTATTCAATGCGTCCATCCTTACCAGTGTTGTGCCAGAGATGTGGAAGATGGCTAATGTGGTTCCTATATTCAAATCAGGGGATAAGTCCACTCCTTCAAATTACCGTCCAATAAGCCTGACATCTATAGTGGGCAAGTTGTTAGAATCAATTATAGCTGACATTATCAGAAGTCACCTTGAAGAGCATAACTTGATAAATGAATCTCAGCATGGATTCACGAGAGGTCGTTTCCTGCCTGACAAACTTACTGACGTTCTTCAATAGAACATTTGAGGCAGTTGACAGTGATAAGGAATATGATAATGTTTATTTGGATTTTAGTAAAGCCTTCGACAGAGTACCTCACAAGAGACTCTTAAGAAAAGTGGCAGCTCATGGTAAGGAGGTAAAGTTCTAGCATGGATTGAGGCATGGCTTACCAATAGAAAGCAGAGAGTTACCATTAATGGAGTGAAATCTGAATGGGGATTAGTCACTAGTGGCGTTCCACAAGGATCAGTTTTAGGCCCTCTCTTGTCATATTTACATTAATGACCTTGATGAAGGGATTACTAGTGACATGAGTAAGTTTGCTGATGATACAAGATAGGCCGTATAATTCACTCTGAGGAGGAATACAATGAACTCCAGGACGATTTGAACAAATTAATGTCTTGGTCTGAGAAATGGCAGATGAAGTTTAATGTGGATAAGTGTAAGGTACTGCCCTTGGTAATGAAAATAACCCTCGAAGCTATAATCTAGGTGAAGTAGAGCTTTGTCATACAGAATGTGAAAAAGACTTGGGAGTCATGGTAAAGCAGAAATCTAAAGCCAAGACAGCAGTGCATCAGTGTGCGCAACAAGGCCAACAGATTACTTGGATTTATCTCAAGAAGTATAAGTAACAGAAGTCCAAAAGTTATTTTACAGCTCTATACATCACTAGTGAGGCCTCATTTAGATTATGCTGCTCAGTTTTGGTCCCCTTACTACAGGATGGACATAGACTCATTAGAGAACATACAGAGAAGAATGACTAAAATGATTTACTGTGTAAGGAACCTCCCGTATGAAGATAAGACTTAAAGCCTTAAATCTCCACTCTCTGGAGAGGCGTAGAATGAGGGAGATATCATCGAAGTGTATAAGTGGATTACGGGCATAAACAAGGGAGACATTAATAAAGTACTGAGGGTTTTCGAACCAGGTAAGAACCAGGAATAATGGATTTAAGTTGGATAAATTTAGATTTAGAAAGGACATAGGTAAGTACTGGTTTTCTAACAGAGTTGTAGATGCGTGGAACAGTCTTCCCAGTGGGGTGATAGAGGCTAGGACCTTGGGCAGCTTTAAGAAGAGACTGGACAAATATATGATGGGAGGGGCTGGGTTTTTATTGGGGTTGGGGGGTGCGAGAGGTTGTTTCTTGAGTAGCTTTAGGTAGATGTCGTTTTGATAAGGACCTGCCTCGTATGGGCCAGTAGGCCTTCTGCAGTGTTCCTACATTCTTATGTTCTTATGTTCTTATAGGCTTCTTCCTACGTGCACTCAGAATCTGCAGCAATGAGTTCCTTGAGGAAGAATGCACTATAATTGAACAAGTATTTTCTAAACTCCGGAAATATTAAACACAAATGCAGTATAATGTGATCCTTTATTGACAACGTTTCACCCACGCCAGTGGGCTTTTTCAAGTCACACACGGATCCGTGTGTGACTTGAAAAAGCCCACTGCGTGGGTGAAACGTTGTCAATAAAGGATCACATTATACTGCATTTGTGTTTATATTTCCATTGTGTCGGTATTTTATACCATTTATTTCCATCTTTCTAAACTCCACTATCCTCGTCACTTCATCAGAGACTGCAGACGGCTGGCATTAAACATCTTCAACACACCCAGAGAAGACACTGCCGAGAAGAGATACATAGTCCTCCCAACCAACTCCATTGCCAAACATGTTTCCAACATCTTTGCGAAAACATCATTCCAAGTATCTACCTCCACAACCACGACCATCAAGGACATCACCAGTAGTAGACAGGACAAGCCTCCATCCTCTGCAGGGGTATACATAATCCCTTGTAATGACTGCAACAAATTATATGTGGGCGAAACATCAAGAGACCTCCAAACACGTATTCAGAACACCAATATGCAAGCAGGACTGACGATACAAGGAATGCCTGTGTACAACATCGCAATTCACACAACCATTTAATTAACTACAGAAACTCAAGACTTATAGCCACAGAAGACAACACTCAATACAGAAGAATCCTGGAATCATCGCTCATTTTCTACAACAACAATTTCAACCAGAACAATGGCTTCTATAACATAGCTGAACCACTCGCCAAGAAACTTCTTCATCGCTATCCCACATAAGAACATAGAACACTGCAGAAGGTCTACTCACAACTTGTCCAATACCCCTGCCAAGCTACCCAAGACTCTATAACCCCACCCGGTAGATCATCAGATGCAGCATTCTCCACCTGACCTCAACATTCTGAACATGGTAAGACACATATGCAACAGTTAGGTATCTTTATTATGAAACGTTTCGCCTACACAGTAGGCTTCTTCAGTCAAGTACTTGACTGTCGGTATTTTATAACCATTTTAATGTTCAAGTACTTGACTGAAGAAGCCTACTGTGTAGGCGAAACGTTTCATAATAAAGATACCTAACTGTTGCATATGTGTCTTACCTAACAACCTGTCGGTATTTTATACCATTTCAATGTTCAATCTGTCAGACACTGCAACACAAGGGTATCTTGGTACAGACCTGCAATCAACTTCGACAACTTCCACTAGTAAGAGCGGCTGAATTTGAGAGGGACCTGACCTCTCAGCATCTGAGTTCTTACCTCTCCTAGTGGCCTACGTCTCACCTCTTGGCGCTATAAAAGCTCCATCCTGTCACTTCATCTCCATATTGTTTCACACTATGAAACAATGCTCTTCTCCAGACTGAGGGACTGACCACCTCAAAACTTTAAGGGTGATTGACTGATTACATCGTCTTCAAGTATCTTCTGCTTCTATCAACTTTTCTGTACTTGACTGAAGAAGCCTACTGTGTAGGCGAAACGTTTCATAATAAAGATACCTAACTGTTGCATATGTGTCTTACCTAACAACCTGTCGGTATTTTATACCATTTCAATGTTCATTCTGAACATGCCTATAAATACCCTCGTACCTTCCAACCCCAGGTAGATCCGTGTGTGACTTGAAAAAGCCCACTGTGTGGGTGAAACGTTGTCAATAAAGGATCACATTATACTGCATTTGGCTTTATCAATACAAATTCTAGGACATAACTTCAAGTTATGTCCCTCCCGAAGAGGAACCAGAGATGACTGCGGCCACACTAGTGTACCATGGAGCCGACGAACCAGACAAGCTGTTACCTGTGATAATGACATATCCTCCTCCTCGCTAGTGTCCATAATTAGGAGTACATACGGTGTTGTCGCTTATGAGATGCACCAGTTGAACTGACCAGAAGAGTGCTTGAACAGCATATGTCGCATCATTGTAGAAACCTTTCTCCCTCGGGAGCCAGAGACGGGTCATCGCAAGATTGAGACCGTGCCAGGACTACGGTCTTGGCGAACATTATACACACATATACTGTTGATTACCACACCAGAGCACTGCTTACTCACGATGCATTACTCTAACAGAGTAAAGATCAAACCAGCGAGTGGCACAACCAATGAGTCGTCCAAACTAGCACCTGTAGCTGTCGTTAGTGGCAGGCTGCAAGTCAAATGTAATGCGATTTTATCGCTCAAAGAGGCCTTTGTTGTCGTCTGTACAGACGACACAGAGGCTGAGAAACTACTTACCACTACTGCTACTACCACTCTACGAGACCAGGGATTTCTTGTCTTGACTTCCCGGGCACTGAGGGCCAAGAGAACTGTGTTCCTCAAGCGACTCGACAACCTTATCACTGTACAGGCCACTGAAGAAATCAAGTCATCTATCGAAGCAAAGAACCCTTGGGCCAAGGTGGACTTCATTACTAAAATACCCAATGCTTCATCCATGCTGAAGGTCACCTTCAGTGACGTCAACATGGCAGCCAGAGCTCTCGCTGAGGGCCTGGCTATTCACTACTTCCACATCAACCGAGCCTTCATCGAAGCAGAGAAATTCCAACATATCTCACGGTGCTATAATTGTTACTCATACTTACACACCACAAATGATTGTCCTACCAAGGACAAGAAGTTCTGCTCCACCTGTGGCCGTGAGGGCCATGACTTCAAGAATTGCACTACTGCTTCACCACCTAAATGCTTGAACTGCAAGAATGACCACCATACTTTTGCTGCCAGGTGCCCTACCAGAAGAGACATACTCAAGAAACAACAACAACAACAAAAGAAACCCAGCCCACAAGCAACCACATATTCTGCTATCGCCAAGCTTCAAGCAGATACTACAAGCCACGCAAGCTGCTCCCACCACTTCTCTGCCAGCACCTAGTGCCGACTCCACCAAGATTCTTTATTTCATTATGTATGCTCATGTACAGAATGCAGCTGAGCCTGGTTCCTTCAACACCACCATCAATGAACTTTTCAAACTAAATAGTATGCCTGGCCTCACATTCCCTGCATCACCACCTTCCACTGAGATCCTAAAATCTACTGCAAATATTACCAGCATCACCGCTGCTCCACCGCTGTCACAACCTCCACTAGACACAGAGATGGACCAATCAGAGACCACTGAGACGTCGGCAAACCCCACCAATGAGAGTCCACTACCGCTTGCATCCACTGCTAGAGCAACTGACCAGTCGGAAATCTCGCCTTCACCAGTTCAGCCACCAGCCAAGAAAGCAAAAACAAAAGAAACTGCGGATGCACCTCACGGTGCCACTGCCACTGACTGTCAGTTCCATAGTCAGGATAGTTCCTGACTATGGAACTGAACTTCTCCAGGCTGAGGGACTGACAACCTCAAATTCTACGACTTCAAGGGTGATGGACTGATTACATCGTCTTCACATCTCTACTGTTCCTGCCTACTTTCTGTATTCGACTGAAGAAGCCTACTGTGTAGGCGAAACGTTTCGGAATAAAGTTGCCTAACTGTTGCCTATGTGTCTTACCATTGTATACCATTGTATACCATTTTGATGTTAATCAGGGTGGTGGTGTGGCGATGTATGTCAAAGAAAATTTAAATTGTCTTAGACATGATATAAGATTAAAAACATCGAACACAGAATCTGTTTGGCTACAGTTTCTCGAGGGACGTGACAAATTAATTTTGGGTGTGATTTATAGGCCCCCAAATCTTGATAGGGAGGGCAGTAAGCTGTTATGGGACGAAATTCATAAGGCATCTAGATATGAAAATGTTGTGATAATGGGAGATTTTAACTTTAGACAAATTGATTGGAACAATATGACAGGAAATCTTGAGTCTAGTGACTTTCTTGATACGGTTCAGGATTGCTTTTTAGAACAGGTTGTGACAGAACCAACTAGAGGAAGCAATCTGCTTGACTTGGTTCTTGCCAACAAAGATTCACTAATTAATAATCTTGAGGTTAATGAGGAGCTTGGGGAAAGTGATCACAAATCACTTAGTTTTAATATATCATGGAATTGCCCAGATAACTGCAATCAAATCTCTGTCCCAAATTTTCACTTGGCCGACTTCATGGGACTGAAAAATTACCTGGGTGGGCTAAATTGAGATGTCCTGACTATGGGTCAGGTAGGTGATCTTGGTTGCCAATATGACGTTTTTCAGAGCATAGTTCTAGCTGCCCAGACAACTTTTGTTCCGAGCAGGGAAATTAGATCTAACAAAAATGATCCCAAATGGATGAACAATAGATTAAAACATCTCATTGGTCAAAAGAGAGACATATATAGGCGTATCAAAAGAGGGGATGGGCAGTTAAGAAATCAATATATTCAATTAAAGAGAGAAGTGATGGATGGTGATGGTGATGGACCAGGTGCTTCAGTTCCCTCGGTGCCCTGGTGATGGACCAGGTGCTTCAGCTCCCTCAATGCCCTGGTGATGGACCAGGTGCTTCAGTTCCCTCGGTGCCCTGGTGATGGACCAGGTGCTTCAGCTCCCTCAGTGCCCTGGTGATGGACCAGGTGCTTCAGTACCCTGGTGATGGACCAGGTACTTCAGCTCCCTCAGTACCCTCTTTAATAGTGCCCTGGTTATCAAAGCTTATTCCATGGATGGAGTAGAAGGTGGGTTGGGCAGGTGGTTTTGTTTGTGGGTCTGGGTTTGAGGGAGGCCTGCCTAGTATGGGCCGGTTGGCTTGCTGCAGTGTTCAAGACTTGAAATGAGCACATAAAATGTTACATCCTACCTCACAAAAGGAAGCTAAGTCAAATAACAATATAAAGCAATACATTTACGATTTAGCTATTATCGCAAATACAAGCAATATAAAATTATATGAAAAGGTAATAATTATATATATATATATATATATATATATATATATATATATATATATATATATATATATATATATATATATATATATATATATATATATATATATTAATCATTGCAACCTATTCAGGGGTTGCAACAGCCACTAACAAAAATATCTACCTAACCCATTTTCAAGATCCTCTCTGCTGCATCAAGGTAAAATAATGCAGTGACGTAAAATAATCTTGTATCACTTGGAGAGTAAAAGTGAGAAAACAGCGCCTAACACTGCATTAAACACAACACCAGAAATACAAAAATCAAACTGTTATATATAGCATCAAATTTGATACAAAGATAAAGAAGTTACATATAGAAACATGAAGAAATCACACTTTCACATGAAGGAAAATGCAGAAAAACACAAATAAGAACATAATAAGTTGTGACACTTAAATAGACGACTAAAATAAACAATAAGTGGCCTCCCCATGGCGGTCTAGGTAGAGGAGTTGTTCTCTTCTGGCTGGACTTTGTTTCTAGTCTTCCCGGGCGGATGTATTTACTGGGCGCAGATTTCTGTGTGTCCTCCCTAGTAATTACATCTGGTTGTATATATTGATATTTCAACACTTGTATTGTAATATCATATGGTGTTGCTGCATTTGACAAGTTAAGTTCCTCTCTGAGGAAATGCTGTGTTTGGGCTTCACACCTCTCAACGTCCCCCTCAAATGATGTTGTTTAATTCCATTTTTTTATTATAAGATAATATTTTGCTGAATGATTACAAGTGTAAAACACGTTTTGACACATTGTCAAGGAGTACAAACACTGACTGATCGAACTGTTATAACATGAAAAGTTTCTTCTGAAAAGTGTCTTGTAATTTGTACTCTGCTTTGTATTATTTTCAAGAAAAATGATTTAAGTAATAGTTATACTCATAACTACAGATCACAATATTACTGAGACCTGATGTCTTGTAGTTTGTGATTCCATATTCATTTTTTCTGATTCACTTAGTAACGCTTAATTAACTAACTACAAGTCCATTTATAATTAATTGATTTTCATAACTTTACCATGTTTCTCTCAAAGTTTACTGATGGTTGTTATTTACACAGACTTGTTTGTCTACACTTACATGTCTGAGTCAACATCAAACTTAATGAAGCCAAATAGATTTAATGATTTCGTAAAAGGACACATGTTGGTGGTGATGATGGTGATAGTGATGGTGATGGTGATGATGATGGTGGTGGCGATGGTGGTGGTGATGGTGGTGGTGATGGTGATGGTGGTGGTGATGGTGATGGTGGTGGCGGTGGTGGTGGTGGTGGTGGTGATGGTGATGATGATGGTGGTGGTGGCGATGGTGATGGTGGTGATGGTGGTGGTGGTGGTGATGGTGGTGGTGGTAGTGATGGTGATGGTGGTGGTGGTGGTGGTGGTGGTGGTGTGGTGGTGTGTGATGGTGGTGTGATGGTGATGGTGGTGGTGGTGGCGATGGTGGTGGTGATGGTGGTGGTGATGGTGGTGGTGATGGTGATGGTGGCGGGGTGGTGGTGGGGTGGTGGTGGTGGTGGTGATGGTGATGGTGGTGATGGTGGTGATGATGGTGGTGGTGCGATGGTGATGGTGGTGATGGTGGTGGTGATGTGATGGTGGTGGGTGGTGGTGGTGATGGTGATGTGGTGGTGGTGGCGGTGGTGGTGGTGGTGGTGGTGATGGTGATGGTGGTGGTGGTGGTGGTGGTGATGGTGGTGATGGTGATGATGATGGTGGTGGTGGCGATGGTGATGGTGGTGATAAGTGGTGGTGATGGTGATGGTGGTGGTGGTGATGGTGATGGTGGTGGGGTGGTGGTGGTGGTGATGGTGGTGGTGGGGGTTGGTGGGGGTTGGTGGCGGTGGCGGTGGGGGTGGTGGGGGTGGTGTGGTGGTGGCGGTGGTGGTGGCGGTGGTGGTGGTGGGGGATGGTGGTGGTGGTGGGGGATGATGGTGATGTGGTGGTGGTGGGGTGATGATGGTGAGGGGATGGTGATGATAAAGGTGGTGGCGATGGTGGTGGTGGTGATGGTGGTGGTGATGGTGATGGTGGTGATGGTGGGTGATGGTGAGGGTGGTGGGGGGTTTGATGGTGATGGTGGTGGTGATGGTGAGGGTGGTGGGTGGTGGTGGTGGTGGTGGTGTGGTGGTGGTGGTGGTGGAGGTGGGGGTGGTGGGGGTGGTGGTGGGGTGATGGTGGTGGGGGTGGTGATGGTGATAGTGATGGTGATGGTGATGATGATGGTGTGGCGATGGTGGTGGTGGTGTGGTGGTGGTGTGGTGGGGGTGAGGTGGTTTTGGTGTGGTGGTGGTGGTTGGTGGTGGTGATGGTGGTGGTGGGGATGGTGGTGATGGTGATGGTGGTGGTGGTGGTGGTGGTGGTGGTGGTGGTGTGGTGGGGGGGTGGTGGTGGGGGGGTGATGGTGGTGGGTGGTGGTGGTGGTGGTGGTGGGGTGGTGGTGGGGGTTTGGTGAGGGGGGTGGTGGGATGGGTGGTGGTTGGTGGGGGTGGTGGTGGAGGTGGTGTGGTGGTGTGGTGGTGGTGGTGGGGTGGGTGGGGGTGGTGGTGGTGGGTGGTGGATGGTGGTGGATGGTGTGGTGGGGGTGGTGGGTGGTGATGAGTGTTTTGGGGTGATGGTGGTGGGGTGTGGGGGTGGTGGTGTGGTGGTGATCGGTGGTGGTGGTGGGTGGTGGTGGTGGTGTGGTGTGGTGATGGTGGGGGTGGTGGGTGGTGGTGGTGTGGTGGGTGGTGGGGTGGTGGTGGTGGTGATGGGGGTGTGGTGGTGGTGGTGATGGTGGTGGTGGGTGGTGGTGGTGGGGTGGTGGGTGTGTGGTGGGTGGGTGGGGTGGGGGGGTTTGGTGGTGGTGGTGGTGGTGGTGGGTGGTGGTGGTGGTGGTGGTGTGGTGGTGGTGGTGGTGGTTGGTGGTGGTGGTGGTGGTGGTGTGGTGTGGTGTGGGGTGGTGGTGTGGGTGGTGGTGGTGGTGGTGGTGATGGGTGGTGGTTTTGGGGGGTTTGGTGTTTGGGGTGGGGGGGTTGGGGTGGTGGGTGGGATGAGTGGTGGTGGGTGGTGGGATGGGGGTTGGTGGTGGTGGGTGTGGTGGTGATGGTGTGAGTTGTGTTGGGGGGGGGCGGTAGTTGAGGTTATGGTTGGTCTAGTACTGGCGGGGTTTATTTTTTAAAGGCAACGTCTAATACTTACTTCAGTGATTAAAGTAACTCAAGTCACTTTCGCATTTAATCTCCCCTTACAAACATTATTAAACAGGATAAAGGCAGCTTCGTCATCTCTCAAATATTACCACGAGTTCTACACAGTACATTTGACTATACCATCACATAACAGCTGTTGCTACTACTACTACTACTACTACTACTACTACTACTACCACCACCAATAGGATGGATTGATGCTTATGCTTTCTCACAATATTTTGTTAAATATACTGTATATAGCCTCTGTGTCTTTGTACTGTTTGTATAAATTTGACAAGAACAATAATGCGTCTCGGTAGTTGCTCATATGTCCTTGTGCTTAACATATTAACAGAATTAATGATGATTTGTCCTCCATTCTGCTCTTTGAAATTAGAAAAAGTTCCGAACATGGATTAGCTAGATTCAGGAACCTGACATAAATTGTATTGAGAAGTGTTACCAAAATTTTAAATATGCCTTTATTATCTCTGTATAAACTGAGGTGCCAAGCAAAATAACTTAAATTTTATACTGTACATTTTCAACCTTTGCGACTCTAATATAAATTATTTAATAATTTTTAATACAAATCGTGTAAGATTGAAAAAAATT
>NC_069470.1:27327783-27347013 GCF_026875155.1 Cherax quadricarinatus
TGAAACGGGTATGATTTAAAGAGTCGGGAATTTGGACGGGGGTGAAAATATTCGGGGTTTTAATTTATTCAATGGGTTTAGGTAATGGGAAGGGGGGAGGAGTTGGGCATTGTATGTTCGAGAAATATTAATTGTTGCATAAAAAAAGGTATAAAAATGATGGAGCAGTAACAGGTCGGGTTTGGGTGAGTTCGTGGGGTCAAGAAAAATAAATTCTAGGTGTAAATTACCGACCTCCAGGTTTGGAAATCACGATAGAGGGAGACTTCTTTGGGACGAATTGTTTGGGCTTCTGGACCAGAAAAACGTAGTCATAGTTAGGGACTTTAACTTTAGCCAAATTGACTGGAATTCTTTGACAGGTAATCTAGAGTCCAGTGACTTCATGGAAACAGTTCAGGACTGTTTTCTGAACAGAGTGTAACTGAACCTCCCAGGGGTAATAATTTGCTAGACCTAGTCTTGTCAAATAAGGAAACCTAGTGAATAATCTGGAGATCACTGAAGAGCTTGGCGAAAGTGATCACAAATCCTTTCACCTTTAGCATTAATTGGGAATGCAAGAAAATGAAATACAGTAAAATCCGATTTTCGTTCTGCCGATTATAATGGACTTAGGGAACATCTTTTAAATCTTGATTGGGGATATCTAGCTAATGATTTTATTGACGATAATCATACTTATAAATATGAGGGATTGCTTTTATGATTGTTTTCTTAAAAATGTACACAGTGCCAGAGTATATACATTCCCAGAGAAAAATTTTAGGTCTAATAATAACGATCCCAAATGGGTTAACAGGAGGTTAAAGCATCTATTAGGGAGAAAGGGGAATTTATAGGGGGCATTAGAAGGGGAGAGGTTAACCTTACGGACCAATATGTTCAGTTTAAAAGAGAAGTAAAAAAGGCGATTAGAAAGGCAAAAACGTGACTATGAAATTAGAGTCGCTAATGAATCAAAGATTTAAACCAAAGGGGTTCTTTCAAGTGTATAGGACGAAGGTTTAAGGAAAAAGTAGGACCTCTGAAATCTGGGAATGGACAGCTGACGGATAATGAACTGGAATTTGGGGTCCTTATTTATGACTTTTTTTTGTCAGTTTTTACACAGGAAGATGTAAATGAGATTCCAATAATTAACAATTATTTAGTTCCTGATGAATTTAAGTTAACTAATATTACTGTCACGAGGGACATGGTTATTAAACAGATAGACAAACTGAAACAAAATTTAAATCCCCGGGACCGATGAGTTGTTTTCAAGGGTACTTAAGGAATGCAAGTGGAGCTTAGTCAGCCATTAACGAGTGTATTCAATGCGTCCATCCTTACCAGTGTTGTGCCAGAGATGGGAAGATGGCTAATGGGTTCCTATATTCAAATCAGGGGATAAGTCCACTCCTTCAAATTACCGTCCAATAAGCCTGACTCTATAGTGGGCAGTTATTAGAATCAATTTTTAGCTGACATTATCGAAGTCACCTTGAAGAGCATAACTTGTTAAATGAATCTCAGCATGGATACGAGAGGTCGTTCCTGCCTGACAAACTTACTGACGTTCTTTAATAGAAATTTGAGGCAGTTGACAGTGATAAGGAATATAATATTGTTTATTTGGGGTTTAGTAAAGCCTTCGACAAAGTACCTCACAAGAGACTCTTAAGAAAAGTGGCAGCTCATGGTATAGGAGGTAAAGTTCTAGCATGGATTGAGGCATGGCTTACCAATAGAAAGCAGAGAGTTACCATTAATGGAGTGAAATCTGAATGGGGATTAGTCACTAGTGGCGTTCCACAAGGATCAGTTTTAGGGCCTCTCTTGTTCATAATTTACATTAATGACCTTGATGAAGGGATTACTAGTGACATGAGTAAGTTTGCTGATGATACAAAGATAGGCCGTATAATTCACTCTGAGGAGGATATCAATGAACTCCAGGACGATTTGAACAAATTAATGTCTTGGTCTGAGAAATGGCAGATGAAGTTTAATGTGGATAAGTGTAAGGTACTTGCCCTTGGTAATGAAAATAACCCTCGAAGCTATAATCTAGGTGAAGTAGAGCTTGGTCATACAGAATGTGAAAAAGACTTGGGAGTCATGGTAAGCAGAAATCTGTTAGGTAAGACACATATGCAACAGTTAGGTATCTTTATTTTGAAACGTTTCGCCTACACAGTAGGCTTCTTCAGTCGAGTACAGAAAAGTTGATAGAAGCAGAAGATACTTGAAGACGATGTAATCAGTCCATCACCCTTAAAGTTTTGAGGTGGTCAGTCCCTCAGTCTGGAGAAGAGCATTGTTCCGTTGTCTGGAACAATGCTCTTCTCCAGACTGAGGGACTGACCACCTCAAAACTTTAAGGGTGATGGACTGATTACATCGTCTTCAAGTATCTTCTGCTTCTATCAACTTTTCTGTACTCGACTGAAGAAGCCTACTGTGTAGGCGAAACGTTTCAAAATAAAGATACCTAACTGTTGCATATGTGTCTTACCTAACAATCTGTCGGTATTTTATACCATTTTAATGTTCAAGCAGAAATCTAAAGCCAAGACAGCAGTGCCTCAGTGTGCGCAACAAGGCCAACAGATTACTTGGATTTATCTCAAGAAGTATAAGTAACAGAAGTCCAAAAGTTATTTTACAGCTCTATACATCACTAGTGAGGCCTCATTTAGATTATGCTGCTCAGTTTTGGTCCCCTTACTACAGGATGGACATAGACTCATTAGAGAACATACAGAGAAGAATGACTAAAATGATTTACTGTGTAAGGAACCTCCCGTATGAAGATAGACTTAAAGCCTTTAAAATTCCACTTCTGGAGAGGCGTAGAATGAGGGGAGATATCATTGAAGTGTATAAGTGGATGACAGGCATAAACAAGGGAGACATTAATAAAGAAATTAGGGTGTCGAAACCAGGTAAGAACCAGAATAATGGATTTAAGTTGGATAAATTTAGTTTAGAAAGGACATAGGTAAGTACTGGTTTTCTAACAGAGTTGTAGATGCGTGGAACAGTCTTCCCAGTGGGGTGATAGAGGCTAGGACCTTGGGTAGCTTTAAGAAGAGACTGGACAAATATATGAGTGGGAGGGGCTGGGTTTGATTGGTGTTGGGGGTGCAGGAGTTGTTTCTTGAGTAGCTTTAGGTAGATGTCGTTTTGATAAGGACCTGCCTCGTATGGGCCAGTAGGCCTTCTGCAGTGTTCCTACATTCTTATGTTCTTATGTGCAACATCTGGGTATCTTTATTGTAGACGTTTCGCCATCCAGTGGCTTTATCAATACAAATTCTAGGACATAACTTCAAGTTATGTCCCTCCCGAAGAGGAACCAGAGATGACTGCGGCCACACTAGTGTACCATGGAGTCGACGAACCAGACAAGCTGTTACCTGTGATAACGACATATCCTCCTCCTCGCTAGTGTCCATAGTTAGGAGTACATACGGTTGAAGATTGAGACACTTATGCAGCATATGGGAATCTTTATTCAGGAAACGTTTCGCCACACAGTGGCTTCATCAGTCCAATACAAAGAGGAAGGCGTAAGGAGAGGAGGAGAATGAGGTAATCAGTCCCTGGACTGAACACATCGACTCCAGGTTGAGGGACTGATTACCTCATTCTCCTCATCTCCTTACGCCTTCCTCTTTGTATTGGACTGATGAAGCCACTGTGTGGCGAAACGTTTCCTGAATAAAGATTCCCATATGCTGCATAAGTGTCTCAATCTTCAACTTGTCGGTTTTTCAAACCATTCATCACAGTACATACGGTGTTGTCGCTTATGAGATGCACCAGTTGAACTGACCAGAAGAGTGCTTGAACAGCATACGTCGCATCATTGTAGAAACCTTTCTCCCTCGGGAGCCAGAGACGGGTCATCGCAAGATTGAGACCCGTGCCAGGACTACGGTCTTGGCGAACATTATACACACATATACTGTTGATTACCACACCAGAGCACTGCTTACTCACGATGCATTACTCTAACAGAGTAAAGATCAAACCAGCGCGTGGCACAACCAATGAGTCGTCCAAAAACTAGCCCCTGTAGCTGTCTTTTGTGGCAGGCTGCAAGTCAAATGTAATGCGATTTTATCGCTCAAAGGGCCTTTGTTGTCGTCTGTACAGACGACAAGAGGCTGAGAACTACTTACTACTACTGCTATTTACCACTCTACGGACCAGGGATTTCTTGTCTGACTTCCCGGGCACTGAGGGCAAGAGAACTGTGTTCCTAAAGCGACTCGACAACCTTATCACTGAACTTTAAAAATTTGGTTTTAAAATACCGACAGGTTGTTGGGTTTAAGACACATATGAAAAAACAGTTAGGTATCTTTTTATGAAACGTTTCGCCTACACGTAGGCTTCTTCAGTCAAAGTACAGAAAAGTTGATAGAAGCAGAAGTACTTAAAGACGATGTAATCGTCCATCCCCCTTTAAAAGTTTTGAGGGTGGTCAGTCCCTCAGTCTGGAGAAGAGCTTTGTTCCATAGTATGAAACAATATGGAGATGAAAGTGACAGAATGGAGCTTTTTATAGCCCCAAAAGAGGTGAGCGTAGGCCCTAGGAGAGGTAAGAACTCAGATTTTTGAAAGGTCGGGTTTCCCTCTCAATCCAGCCGCTCTCACTAGTGGAAGTTGTCGAAGTTGATTGCAGGTCTGTACCAAGATACCCTTGTGTTGCAGTGTTGACAGATTGAACATTAAAATGGTATAAAATACCACTTCATCTCCATATTGTTTCATACTATGGAACAATGCTCTTCTCCAGACTGAGGGACTGACCACCTCAAAACTTTAAGGGTGATGGACTGATTACATCGTCTTCAAGTATCTTCTGCTTCTATCAACTTTTCTGTACTTGACTGAAGAAGCCTACTGTGTAGGCGAAACGTTTCATAATAAAGATACCTAACTGTTGCATATGTGTCTTACCTAACAACCTTATCACTGTACAGGCCACTGAAGAAATCAAGTCATCTATCGAAGCAAAGAACCCTTGGGCCAAGGCGGACTTCATTACTAAAATACCCAATGCGTCATCCATGCTGAAGGTCACCTTCAGTGACGTCAACATGGCAGCCAGAGCTCTCGCTGAGGGCCTGGCTATTCACTACTTCCACATCAACCCACCCTTCATCGAAGCAGAGAAATTCCAACATATCTCACAGTGCTATAATTGTTACTCATACTTACACACCACAAATGATTGTCCTACAAAGGACAAGAAGTTCTGCTCCACCTGTGGCCGTGAGGGTCATGACTTCAAGAATTGACTACTGCTTACCCCCTAAATGATTGAACTGCAGAATGCCCAAACCATACTCTTGCTGCCGGTGCCCTCCCAGAAGAGACATACTAAAGAAACAACAACAACAACAAAAGAAACCCAACCCACAAGCAACCACATATTCGCTATCCCCAAAGCTTCAAGCAGACACTACCAAGATACTACATGCACGCAAGCTGCTCCCACCACTTTCCTGCCAGCACCTACTGCCGACTCCACCAAGATTCTTTATTTCATTATGTATGCTCATGTACAAAATGCAGCTGACCCTGGTTCCTTCAACACCACCATCATGAACTTTTCAAACTAAATAATATGCCTGGCCTCACTTTCCCCTGCATCACCACCTTCCACTGAGATCCTAAAATCTACTCCCAAAATATTACCAGCATCACCGCTGCGCCACCGCTGTCACAACCTCCACTAGACACACAGATGGACCAATCAGAGACCACTGAGACGTCGGCAAACCCCACCAATGAGAGTCCACTACCGCTTGCATCCACTGCTAGAGCAACTGACCAGTCGGAAATCTCGCCTTCACCAGTTCAGCCACCAGCCAAGAAAGCAAAAACACAAGAAACTGCGGATGCACCTCACGGTGCCACTGCCACTGACTGTCAGTTCCATAGTCAGAATAGTTCCTGACTATGGAACTGAACTTCTCCAGGCTGAGGGACTGACAACCTCAAATTCTACGACTTCAAGGGTGATGGACTGATTACATCGTCTTCACATCTCTACTGTTCCTGCCTACTTTCTGTATTCGACTGAAGAAGCCTACTGTGTAGGCGAAACGTTTCGGAATAAAGTTGCCTAACTGTTGCCTATGTGTCTTACCTACCAACCTGTCGGTATTGTATACCATTTTGATGTTAATCAGGGTGGTGGTGTGGCGATGTATGTCAAAGAAAATTTAAATTGTCTTAGACATGATATAAGATTAAAAACATCGAACACAGAATCTGTTTGGCTACAGTTTCTCGAGGGACGTGACAAATTAATTTTGGGTGTGATTTATAGGCCCCCAAATCTTGATATGGATGCCAGTAAAGCTTTATGGACAAATTCAATAAGGCATCTAGATAGAAATGTTGTTGATAATGGAGATTTTTACTTTAAAAACAATTGATTGGAACAATATGACAGAAATCTTGAGTTAGTATTTCTTGTTTACTTTCGGATTGTTTTTTTAGAACAGGTTGTGGCAGAAACCAACTAGTGGGAAGCTATCTGCTTGATTTGGGTTCTTGCCAACAAAGATTCACAAATTTTAATAATTTTGAGGTTAATGAGGAGCTTGGGGAAAGTGATCACAAATCACTAGTTTTAATATATCATGGGAAATTTCCCAGATAACTGCAATCAAATCTCTGTCCCAAATTTTCACTTGGCCGACTTCATGGGACTGAAAAATTACCTGGGTGGGCTAAATTGAGATGTCCTGACTATGGGTCAGGTAGGTGATCTTGGTTGTCAATATGACGTTTTTCAGAGCATAGTTCTAGCTGCCCAGACAACTCTTGTTCCGAGTAGGGAAATTAGATCTAACAAAAATGATCCCAAATGGATGAACAATAGATTAAAACATCTCATTGGTCAAAAGAGAGACATATATAGGCGTATCAAAAGAGGGGATGGGCAGTTAAGAAATCAATATATTCAATTAAAGAGAGAAGTGATGGATGGTGATGGTGATGGACCAGGTGCTTCAGTTCCCTCGGTGCCCTGGTGATGGACCAGGTGCTTCAGCTCCCTCAATGCCCTGGTGATGGACCAGGTGCTTCAGTTCCCTCGGTGCCCTGGTGATAGACCAGGTGCTTCAGCTCCCTCGGTGCTCTGGTGATGGACTAGGTGCTTCAGCTCCCTCAGTGCCCTGGTGATGGACCAGGTGCTTCAGTACCCTGGTGATGGACCAGGTACTTCAGCTCCCTCAGTACCCCTTTAATAGTGCCCCGGTTATTTAAAGCTTATTCCATGGATGGAGTAGAAGGTGGGTTGGGCAGGTGGTTTTGTTTGTGGGTCTGGGTTTGAGGGAGGCCTGCCTAGTATGGGCCGGTTGGCTTGCTGCAGTGTTCAAGACTTGAAATGAGCACATAAAATGTTACATCCTACCTCACAAAAGGAAGCTAAGTCAAATAACAATATAAAGCAATACATTTACGATTTAGTATTATCGCAAATACAAGCAATATAAAATTATATGAAAAGGTAATAATTATATATATATATATTTATATATATATATATATATATATATATATATATATTAATATATATATATTATATATTATATATATATTATATTAATCATTGCAACCCATTCAGGGGGTTGCAACAGCCACTAACAAAAATATCTACCCAACCCTTTTCAAGATCCTCTCAGCAGCTTTTAGGTAAAAATAAGCGTGACGTAAAATAATCTTGTATCACTTGGAGGTAAAAGTGACCAAAACAGCGCCTAAAAACTGCATTTAAACACAACACCAGAAATACAAAAATCAAACTGTTTTTATATAGCATCAAATTTGATACAAAGATAAAGAAGTTACATATGAAACATGAAGAAATCACACTTTCACATGAAGGAAAATGCAGAAAAACACAAATAAAAAACATAATAAGTTGTGACACTTAATAGACGGGCTAAAATAAACAATAAGTGGCCTCCCCATGGCGGTCTAGGTAGAGGAGTTCTTCTCTTCTGGCTGGACTTTGTTTCTAGTCTACCCGGGCGGATGTATTTACTGGGCGCAGATTTCTGTGTGTCCTCTCTAGTAAATTTCATCTGGTTGTATAAAAATTGATATTTCAACACTTGTATTGTAATATCATATGGTGTTATTGCATTTGTCAAGTTAAGTTCCTCTCTGAGGAAATGCCGTGTTTGGGCTTCACACCTCTCAACGTCCCCCTCAAATGATGTTGTTTAATTCCATTTTTTTATTATAAGATAATATTTTGCTGAATGATTGCAAGTGTAAAACACGTTTTGACACATTGTCAAGGAGTACAAACACTGACTGATCGAACTGTTATAACATGAAAAATTTCTTCTGAAAAGTGTCTTGTAATTTGTACTCTGCTTTATATTATTTTCAAGAAAAATGATTTAAGTAATAGTTTTTTACTCATAACTACAGATTTACAATATTACTGAGACCTGATGTCTTGTAGTTTGTGATTCCATATTCATTTTTTCTGATTCACTTAGTGACGCTTAATTAACTAACTACAAGTCCATTTATAAATTTAAATTTATTTTCATAACTTTAACATGTTTCTCTCCAAGTTTACTGATGGTTGTTATTTACACAGACTTGTTTTTTCTACACTTACATGTCTGAGTCAACATCAAACTTAATGAAGCCAAATAGATTTTAAAGATTTCGTAAAAGGACCATGTTTGGGGGTGATGATGGTGATAGTGATGGTGATGGTGGGGGGTGGTGGTGGTGGTGGTGGTGGTGGGGTGGTGGTGGAGGTGGTGGTGGGTGGCGGAGGTGGTGGTGGTGGTGATGGTGGTGGTGATGATGATGGTGGTGGCGATGGTGGGTGATGGTGGTGGTGGTGGTGGTGGTTTGGTGGCGGTGGTGGTGGTGTGTGTTGGTGGCGGTGGTGGTGGTGGTGGTGGTGGTGGTGGTGGTGGCGGTGGTGGTGGTGGTGATGGTGGGGTGTGATTTGGGGGTGGTGGTGATGATGGTGATGGTGGTGATGGTGGTGATGGTGATGGTGATGGTGATGGTGGGTGTTGGTGATGGTGGTGGGGGGGGGTCGTGTAAGTAGTAGTAGTGTATGTAGTTGGTTACTATGTACTGGCGGGGTTTATTTTCTAAGGGCAACTCGTCCTAATACTTTACTTCAGTGATTAAAGATAACTCAAGTCCCTTTTCGCATTTAATCTTCATTTCAGACATTATTAAACAGGATATAGGCAGCTTCGTCACCTCTCACGGTACATTTGACTCTACCATCACATAAGAGCTGTTGCTACTACTACTACTACTAAAACTACTGCTACTACTACTACTACTACTACTACTACCACCACCACCAATAGGATGGATTGATGCTTATGCTTTTTCACAATATTTTGTTAAATATACTGCATATAGCCTCTGTCTTTGTACTGTTTGTATAAATTTGACAAGAACAATAATACGTCTTGGTAGTTGCTAATATGTCCTTGTGCTTAACATATTCTCGGTATTTTACCAATATTATTACAGAATTAATGATGATTTGTCCTCCATCCTGCTCTTTGAAATTAGAAAAAGTTCCGAACATGGATTAGCTAGATTCAAGAACCGTGACATAAATTGTAGTGAGAAGCTGTTACCAAATTTTAAATATGTACTTTACTCTCTGTATAAACTGAGGTTTCCCAAACAAAAAACTTAAATTTTATACTGTATATTATCAACCTTTAGACTCTAATATAAATTATTCAATTGAACTTTTAATACAAATCAGTGTAAGATTGAAAAATGATTGGGTGTGTGCAAAACAAGAGTTGTTGATGGTTAGTGTTGTAGATGAATGGTTCAGAGAACCGACAAGTTGGTAAATTAAACATATGTGCAAAACTTGGGTATCTTTAATGAGGAAACGTTTCGCCACACAGTGGCTTCATCAGTCCATAGAAAGAAAAATGGGAAAGGACAGGAGGAGTTTGAGGTAATCAGTCCTCAGCTTTGAGTCGATGTGGTCAGTCCTTCAATCTGAAAAGAATACAGCATATGTGCGGAGAAGTAGCTTATATACTGTAGGCAGGAGAGGTGCAGCAGTCGTAGGTGGTATCACATTGTCCGATGCAGAAGTAGGTATAGTGATACGGACAGGTTGTGGATAAAAACACACATGTACCGTTTAGTATATTCATTAAAAGGATACGTATTGCCACGAGTGACTTCATGTGTTCTGATGAAGTCACTCGTTGTGAAACTTCTCCCTGAACTTTACACACGTGTCCAGATTCGTTTATCCACAGGTGTCCGCTAGAGTAAAAAAAAAAACCGTTCAAATGTTTGAAGTTGGTAAATAATAATAATAATAATAATAATAATAATAATAATAATAATAATAATAATAATAATAATAATAATAATATAAATGGGAAAGAAGAAGAAGAAGAAGAAGAAGAAGAAGAAGAAAGAAAAAATATAATAATAAAAATAATTAAATATAATAATATTAATAATAATAAAAATAAAAATTTAAAAATAATAATAAAAATAGGAAGAAGAAGAAATAAAAAATAATAATAATAATAATAATAATAATAAAAATAATAATAATAATAATAATAATAATAATAATAATAACGATACTAGTACTAATTATTTGGTTGCTAAGTTAGTTATATTTGTATGTTTTGCAAATTATGAGTTACAATTGTTTGGGTAATAAGTCAGGAGCAGTAAATGTGTGACAACAAGGGTACAGATGGTAACTAGTATAATTCCATCATCATGGAATTACTCAAACAGCTTCCAAAACTTTCAGTGGTGGAGCTTCAAGACCTTAAAGTCTACTAAAAGCTTCGACGACAGGAATGAGTGAAACTTACATGTGTCGGTCCAGATCTGACCATTTTATGTGTAAAGCAGCCAGATTATTTATTCTCTCTAACCGTATAGGCGGGTCATCATCTAAGACCCGCGTCAGGAAACATTTGTCCTGTTTCCTGACGAACCTTACCTAACCTAACCTAACCTAACCTAACCGAACCGAACCTAACCTAACCTAACCTAACCTAACCTAACCTCTAACCGTATTTAATAATTTTCAGAATACCTCTTCGGAACGACTCCAACATTTAATGTCTGGTGAATGTTAATGCCAGGAAAGTGGCCATTAACTTTTATTTGCATCCAGGGAAATTTGATGTTGCAAAATAATAAAAGTAATTTGGAATCGTTGAAATCCGCGCCATAACTGGAGAATAACTCAACTGATGGCCTTCAACATTTCACCACTTGTGCTTTCCCGTACACAAGACTGACGCTGCTACTTTCCCGTACATAAGACTGACGCTGCTACTTTCCCGTACACAAGACTGACGCTGCTACTTTCCCGTACATAAGACTGACGCTGCTACTTTCCCGTACACAAGACTGACGCTGCTACTTTCCCGTACATAAGACTGACGCTGCTACTTTCCCGTACACAAGACTGACGCTGCTACTTTCCCGTACACAAGACTGAGGCTGCTACTTTCCCGTACACAACACTGACGCTGCTACTTTCCCATACACAAGACTGACGCTGCTACTTTCCCGTACATAAGACTGACGCTGCTACTTTCCCGTACATAAGACTGACGCTGCTACTTTCCCGTACATAAGACTGACGCTGCTACTTTCCCATACACAAGACTGACGCTGCTACTTTCCCGTACACAAGACTGACGCTGCTACTTTCCCGTACACAAGACTGACACTGCTACTTTCCCATACACAAGACTGACGCTGCTACTTTCCCGTACACAAGACTGACACTGCTACTTTCCCATACATAAGACTGACGCTGCTTTCTTTCCCGTACACAAGACTGACAACTGCACTTTCCCGTTTCACAAGACTGACGCTGCTACTTTCCCGTACACAAGACTGACACTGCTACTTTCCCATACACAAGACTGACGCTGCTACTTTCCCGTACATAAGACTGACGCTGCTACTTTCCCGTACACAAGACTGAGGCTGCTACTTTCCCGTACACAAGACTGACGCTGCTACTTTCCCATACACAAGACTGACACTGCTACTTTCCCGTACACAACACTGACGCTGCTACTTTCCCGTACACAACACTGACGCTGCTACTTTCCCGTACATAAAACTGACGCTGCTACTTTCCCGTACACAAGATGACGCTGCCCACTTTCCCGTACATAAACTGCGCTTTCTACTTTCCCGTACATAAGACTGACGCTGCTACTTTCCCGTACACAAGACTGACGCTGCTACTTTCCCGTACACAAGACTGACGCTGCTACTTTCCCGTACATAAGACTGACGCTGCTACTTTCCCGTACACAAGACTGACGCTGCTACTTTCCCGTACACAAGACTGACACTGCTACTTTCCATACACAAGGGCTGACGCAGGCTACTTTCCGTACACAAGATGAGGCTGCTACTTTTCCCATACACAAGACTGACATGCTACTTTCCTACACAAGACTGACACTGCTACTTTCCCATACACAAGACTGACGCTGCTACTTTTCCATACACAAGACTGACGCTGCTACTTTCCCATACACAAGACTGACGCAGCTACTTTCCCATACACAAGACTGACGCAGCTACTTTCCCATACACAAGACTGACGCAGCTACTTTCCCGTACACAAGACTGAGGCTGCTACTTTCCCATACACAAGACTGACACTGCTACTTTCCCATACACAAGACTGACACTGCTACTTTCCCATACACAAGACTGACACTGCTACTTTCCCATACACAAGACTGACGCAGCTACTTTCCCATACACAAGACTGACGCAGCTACTTTCCCATACACAAGACTGACGCAGCTACTTTCCCGTACACAAGACTGAGGCTGCTACTTTCCCATACACAAGACTGACGCAGCTACTTTCCCATACACAAGACTGAGGCTGCTACTTTCCCATACACAAGACTGACACTGCTACTTTCCCGTACACAAGACTAAAACTGCTACTTTCCCATACACAAGACTAAAACTGCTACTTTCCCATACACAAGACTAAAACTGCTACTTTCCCATACACAAGACTGACGCTGCTACTTGTCTGGCACAAGTTCAGGGGCAGGTATTGACGCATTGGCCGGAGTTGTTGTTGCAACTGGGTTTTTCATTACGGCTGGGCGTTGGTTGTGTGATGAATTTTGAGCAGGTGTGGTTATGGAGGAGGGCACATACTTCGAGTACTGAGGGGACTGGTTTATAATTAAGTTCACATTAGCTACTAATAAATTATTTAAAACAGGAGCAGAGTTTAACATTTCTACCTGCCATTTCCTTGCAAACATAAACATCGGTGTATCTCTCATAACATCTGCCTCTGAGGACCCGGAAGACATAGGGATTGATGATGGTCCTGGTGCTTGGTGTATATAGGGGTTAGGGTTATGGTGGGGCGCTGCAGGAGGGACAGAAGTCCAATCATTGGAATTGACAACGGTGGCAGTAGGAGTCACACCAGATCCAGGTAGATTAGGGAGCGAAACCTGGGACATTGTTGGAGGTGCTTGGGGAGTGGTTCTCTTAGTGTTTGTCTCTCTTTTAGCATCAAGAATTCGCTGTATAGCAGATTTCCTAACAGGGCTGTTAGGAGAGACAGCATGATGTTTCCCATTGCAAAGGGCACATTTGGGGTTGTTTCTGTTGGTGCAGTTCCTGAAAACATGTTCACGAGAGCAAACACTGCAAATAGTTTTTTGGCTGCTGCTTTTATTTGTGTTATGACCAAACACATAACAATTGAAACGTTGTGTGACACTGACACACCTTTCCATGGATATTTGGTCTGGTGTACACCTGGTTCCAGAGCATTTCATACCATGCTGACTTATGATTTTGGCTACTTCCAGTGTTTCAAGGATTAAATTTAGTGTTTGCTGTGAACTGCAACTTTTGGTAAATTTATATTCTTTAAGAACCTTGAACTCAGAATTGTCTTGATTAATTTCATCAACAAGTTCCTCAGCAGTGCATTCTCTCTTGAAATTGTTGATTCTTGCCACAAAAACAGTACGTTGTGCCTGGTAACTGTCAGGTGGAATGGGGATAATACCCAGATTACTTAATTTCTCAAGAACATCATGCTTCAGTAGTTGGAGCAGCTCATCTTCAGAGGAGAGTAGAAGTACTGCATCAGAGTGAGTTTGGAATATATTCACTGGTGCAACAGTAGAGTTGGTACAAATGCATGCAAGTATTTCCCTCTTGGATTTCGGGTTGTCCTTGACGCCAATTCATACCTTTATGTTCGACATGATGCTCAGTAAGGTACAGCTGATACATAAGATTTGCTGGAAAAAGAACTTTCCTATGTGTCATTCCTAAACATTCCATTTCAGCTGACTTATGAAGGTCAGCCCCTAAGGTAGCCTACCCTCGAGGAGTGAGGGGGATAGGGCCCAAGGCAATGATCGACCCGAGTTTAAAATACCTTGCCTTGTTTTAAATCGCCAGAGGCGAAGTTGCCGAAAAAGAAGAGGACAGGAAAGGCAAAAGGATAGCAGTGTAAGTAGTGTGTTTGTGTTTGGGCCAGTGGAAATGTTTGGGTGGAGAGGAGGGAACTAACAAGCTAGTCACTTGAAGGGATGGGGCTAATTATCTCTGCGAAACTGTTGTCCCTTCACTCTTTCTCCTTTCTAATAATCTGCTAACCTGTTGTCGTTCATTCTTTCTCCTTTCTAATAATCTCTGGCAACCATTAACTATTCCATCTGTGACAGTTGTTGAAATGCGAGTGGATGCACCTTTCCCCCACGATCTTTCCACTACTATATTTACCCCACGATCCCTCCTTCAAGAGAAAACTGAACAACTCACGACCTCTTCCTCCCTTGGTTTTCCACTGCCTAACACTTCCGTGTTCCCTTTCCCACTTTTGATCATACAGAAAAAAAAAAGAAATCATTGTCTTTTATTAAGAGACAAAACCGGGGTGACCTAGACAAATCGGGAAAATTTAACGGGTTATTTTCCCCAAACCCGAACAACGAATAACCCCACGACGCTCCGTTTAGTCCAGAATATACGTACGACGCTCAGGTTAGCTCCAACAATTACCGTCGACGCTCAGGGTTTCTCCAACAATATGCCCTACGATGCTCACGTTAGCTCTAACAATATACGATACCTCACAAAAGCTCCCAAAAATATACAGTACGAGCTCACGCTGCTGAAACAAATACTGTACGACGTTCACGCTAGACCCAAAAATTCTGTACACGCTCACGCTAGCTTCAACAATATTTCTGTACGAGCTCCAGAAGGTCCAACAAAGTACTGTACGCGCTCACCTAGCTGAAACTAAATACTGTACGACGTTCACGCTAGATCCAAAATATCTGTACACGCCACGCTAGCTGAAAACAAATATGTTCGCGTCACGCTAGCTCCCAAAAATATACGTACACCTCACGCTAGCTTCAAAAATATGTACGACGTCACGAAATCCAACAATGTACTGTACGACACTCCCCCTAGCTGAAAAAAATACGTACGCGCCACGAGCTTCAACAAAAAACTGTACGCGCTTTCCCGTAGGCCAACAATATACTGTCGACGCTCACGCTGCTTCAACAAAATTCTGTTCGCGCTAACGTAGGGGCCCCAATATACTGTACGCGCTCACGCTAGCTTCAAAATATAAATGTACGACGCTAGTAAGCTTTAACAAATAGTACGACCTCACAGTAGGTCCCAATATACTTACGAAGCTCACAGTTGGGCCAAAAAATATACTGTCGCGCTCCGCTAGCTCCAAAAAGAAACTGAACGAGCTCACGCTAGCTCCAAAAATTATGTAACGTCACCCTAGGGGCCCCAAAAAATTCTTCGACGCTCAGAGCCCAACTATTGTCCGTCCGCTAGCTCCAACTAATACCCCCCTTTACCCTCCACAAAACCCAAAAAAAAGCCCCCATTTTCAAAAACAAAAAATTTTTAATAACGAAGAAGAATTCCCCGAGTTTTAAAAAAAAATTCAAGGGGAACCGAGCAAAAAACAGGGAAAAAAACAGGGAAAAAAGAAAAAAACGGGAACCATTTTCCCAAGAGGAACAAAAAAACCTTTAAAAACCCCCCCAGAAGGGACATAAGAAAAAAAACTTTTTTAAGGAACAATTGAAAACCAATAAAGAATAAATAATCTCCCCGCAGTTTATAGGCGCCACCTGCATTCTAATTGTGGTGGATTACCGGTAGCTAATTATTGTCATTATTACAGTGGAACATCAGAGGATATATGAGGAAACTGGGAGAGCTTCATTTGTCCCTACATGTATTTGTTTCCTGACATAGCCGGAATAATTATCTCTGGGTGTGCACTTTTTACAATCACTCTCCCCTTCTGCATGATGGGACATGCAATGAAAGCGCACTTTTTCTGCACAGTGTTATTCCTAATTCCCGCATTTCTTTTTATATTCCACCATACTGCAGACTATATCTGTTTAAACAAGTGGTACACGATCGGTTCTTTGTCTTCCCCTTCAGGCCCCCTGTCTTTA
This sequence comes from Cherax quadricarinatus, assembly GCF_026875155.1. NCBI lineage: Eukaryota > Metazoa > Arthropoda > Malacostraca > Decapoda > Parastacidae > Cherax > Cherax quadricarinatus. The sequence continues at coordinate 27,344,333 of NC_069470.1, forward strand.
ACTAACATGTAATCTCTGATTTCATCCTTATGTTTCATTGGGTGATTTACGCTGGGATGGTCGTACTGTGTCAGTCTCGTGGAGTCATTCCGCGAGAGTCAAGTGACACCACGAATTCGACTGGACTGCAGTAAGTGATCTCCACGAAAGTGACTGTTTTAATTTTCATTGCCTTCCGTTCTTACACCAGACCTCTTCACTGATCCCGGTGGCAATCTGGCCAGTATATATTAGGAACTTCATATGTGCCATACCTCTTTTCTTAGCGTTTTTCCTGATTCATCTTTCTACAGATGAGTTGTTACAATTAGCAATAATGGTAGAATTACCAACAAAATGTCAAGTAATGGACACATATACATAGCCCCACTCCACAAAGGGGGCAGTAAAGCAACAGCAAAGAACTACAGACCAATAGCACTAACATCCCATATCATAAAAATCTTTGAAAGGGTCCTAAGAAGCAAGATCACCACGCATCTAGAAACCCATCAGTTACACAACCCAGGGCAACATGGGTTTAGAACAGGTCGCTCCTGACTGTCTCAACTACTGGATCACTACGACAAGGTCCTAAATGCTCTAGAAGACAAAAAGAATGCAGATGTAATATATACAGACTTTGCAAAAGCCTTCGACAAGTGTGACCATGGCGTAATAGCGCACAAAATGCGGGCCCAAAGGAATAACAGGAAAAGTCGGTCGATGGATCTATAATTTCCTCACTAACAGAACACAAAAGAGTAGTCGTCAACAGAGTAAAGTCCGAGGCAGCTACGGTGGAAAAAGCTCTGTTCCACAAGGCACAGTACTCGCTCCCATCTTGTTCCTCATCCTTATATCCGACATAGACAAGGATGTCAGCCCCAGCACCGTGTCTTCCCCTTTGCAGATGACACCCGAATCTGCATGACAGTGTCTTCCATTGCAGACACTGCAAAGCTCCAGGAGACATCAACCAAATCTTTCAGTGGGCTGCAGAAAACAATATGAATTCAACGATGAGAAATTTCAATTACTCAGATATGGTAAACATGGGGAAAATTAAATCTTCATCAGAGTACAAAACAAATTCCTGGCCACAAAATAGAGCGAAACACCAACGTCAAAGACCTGGGAGTGACCCATGTCGGAGGATCTCACCTTCAAGGACCATAACATTGTATCAATCGCATCTCAGAAAAATGACAGGATGGATAATGAGAACCTTAAAAACTAGGGAGGCCAAGCCCATGATGACACTCTTCAGGTCACTTGTTCTATCTGGGCTGGAATATTGCTGCACACAAAACAGCACCTTTCAAGGCAGGTGAAATTGCCGACCTAGAAAATGTACAGAGAACTTTCACGGCGCGCATAACGGAGATAAAACACCTCAATTTTTGGGAGCGCAGGGAGTTCCTAAACCTGTATTCCCTGGAACGCAGGAGGAGAGATACATGATTATATACCCTGGAAAATCCTAGAGGGACTAGTACCGAATTTTGCACACGAAAATCACTCATTACGAAAGCAAAAGACTTGGCAGACGATCCCACCATCCCCCCAATGAAAAGCAGGGTGTCACAGCACGTTAAGAGACCATACAATAAATGTCAGGGGGCCCCGGACTGTTCAACTGCCTCCCAGCACACATAAGGGGGATTACCAACAGACCCCTGGCAGTCTTCAAGCTGGCACTGGACAAGCACCTAAAGTCAGTTCCGGATCAGCCTTGCTGTGGCTCGTATGTTGGTTTGCGTGCAGCCAGCAGCAACAGCCTGGTTGATCAGGCTCTGATCACCAGGAGGCCTGGTCTCAGACCGGGCCGCGGGGGCGTTGACCCCCGGAACTCTCTCCAGGTAAACTCCAGGTATAAAAAGGTGTATGACTCTGTATTTTAACACTAGTTATTATCACAGGTCTCAACACATTAGTGTTAAGATCACTAACAGCTTTTCTCCAGACTTTTTTCACACCAAAGCAGTGGCTGGAATCGGGAATCAAACAGTGTACTAAAACCCATAGTGCGGAATAGATCAGTTGCAGAATTTGCCATTATTGGAAAAACGGTTCCCGATATAACTTTTCAAAGTGAAACGTTAAACCAATAAAAGCTTTTTCTCTGCGTAAAACTTTCTTTCCTGAACTGTGAGTTCAATACCTATTTAAACATACATTTTTTGACGTTTGTATAACTAGAACTTTGCGACGTTTGGAAATCATCTTTGATGGATTTAGCATTCAAGTGGCTGTCCTAAAGAATTGTTAGTGGTCATCGTAGTTGAAATGAATCAGTGAATATACCTACAAGAGTATAACAGCTTTTTATGTGAATAATGTGATAAGATCAAGATTTTACAATTTAAATTTGAATGGGGGTATTTTACTGGAAGCCTTATGAGGGAGGGTAGAAAATCAGCTGGTCAGTGCCGGCGGCAGTGTTGACACAAATAAATTCAAAACCAATATATTTTATGGGTCATGGTGGGACCTTAAATAAAAATAAATAAAATATCTGGTCGTTATAGCACAGTGCGTAATAAGTATATACGAGGTACAATAAAAATGAAAGAAAAAAATTAGTCAATCTCACGGGTGGTTGTGCTCAGTTAATATCATCAAATTAATGCCCATAATAATAAAGAAAAAAGAGTGAATACAAATTATTAAAAAAAATAAAAATAAAAAAAAAAAATAAA
>NC_069470.1:27347513-27375850 GCF_026875155.1 Cherax quadricarinatus
AAAAGGACACGGATGGACTCTGGGCACATGGACCTGGAAAGGGCGAGAGCACCTTGGGAAGTGGGGATGGGAAGGGGGGGAAATATTGGAACGGACCCCTGGGAAAGAAGGAGATACTGGTTGCTAAGGCGGGACCCTGGAAAGTGGGGAAGGGAGAACTCTGAGGGGACACGGATGGACTCCGGACACATGGACCGGGGGAAAGGCGAGAGCACCTTGGGGAAGTGGGGAAGGGAAGGGGGTGAATATCTGAAGCGGACTCCTGGGAAAGAAGGAGATACTGGTTGCTAAGGCAGACCCTGAGAAAGTGGGGAAGGGAGAACATCTGAGGGGACATCGATGGACTCCTGGACACATGGACCTGGGAAAGGTGAGAGCACCTTGGGGAAGTGGGGAAGGGAAGGGGGGGGAATATCTGGGGCGGACTCCTGGGAAAGAAGGAGATACTGGTTGCTAAGGCAGACCCTGGGAAATGGGGAAGGGGAGAACATCTGAGGGGACACGGATGGACTCCTGGACAAGGGAAACCTGGGAAAGGCGAGAGCACCTTGGGGAAGTGGTGAAGGGAAGGGGGGGAATATCTGGAACGGACTCCTGGGAAAGAAGGAGATACTGGTTGCTAAGGCAGACCCTGGGAAAGTGGGGAAGGGAGAACATCTGAGGGGACACGGATGGACTCCTGGACACATGGACCTGGGAAAGGCGAGAGCACCTTGGGGAAGTGGGGAAGGGAAGGGGGTGAATATCTGAAGCGGACTCCTGGGAAAGAAGGAGATACTGGTTGCTAAGGCAGACCCTGAGAAAGTGGGGAAGGGAGAACATCTGAGGGGACATCGATGGACTCCTGGACACATGGACCTGGGAAAGGTGAGAGCACCTTGGGGAAGTGGGGAAGGGGGGAAAGGGGGGAATATCTGGGGCGGACTCCTGGGAAAGAAGGAGATACTGGTTGCTAAGGCAGACCCTGGGAAAGTGGGGAAGGGAGAACATCTGAGGGGACACGGATGGACTCCTGGACAAATGGACCTGGGAAAGGCGAGAGCACCTTGGGGAAGTGGTGAAGGGAAGGGGGGGAATATCTGGAACGGACTCCTGGGAAAGAAGGAGATACTGGTTGCTAAGCCCAGACCCTGGGAAGTGGGGAAGGGGAGAAAACATCTGAGGGGACACGGATGGACTCCTGGATACATGGACCTGGGAAAGGCGAGAGCACCTTGGGGAAGTGGGGAAGGGAATGGGGGGAATATCTGAGGCGGACTCCTGGGAAAGAAGGAGATACTGGTTGCTTATGGGGACTCTGGGAAAGTGGGGAAGGGAGAACAACTGAGGGGACACGGATGGACTCCTGGACACATGGACCTGGGAAAGGCGAGAGCACCGTGGGGAAGTGGGGAAGGGAAGGGGGTGAATATCTGAAGCGGACTCCTGGGAAAGAAGGAGATACTGGTTGCTAAGGCAGATCCTGGGAAAGTGGTTAAGGGAGAACATCTGAGGAGACACCGATGGACACCTGGACACATGGACCTGGGAAAGGCGAGAGCACCTTGGGGAAGTGGGGAAGGGAAGAGGGGGAATATCTGGGGCGGACTCCTGGGAAAGAAGGAGATACTGGTTGCTAAGGCAGACCCTGGGAAAGTGGGGAAGGGAGAACATCTGAGGGGACACGGATGGACTCCTGGACACATGGACCTGGGAAAGGCGAGAGCACCTTGGGGAAGTGGCGAAGGAAAGGGGGGGAATATCTGGGGCGGAGTCCTGGGAAAGAAGGAGATACTGGTTGCTAAGGCAGACCCTGGGAAAGTGGGGAAGGGAGAACATCTGAGGGGACACGGATGGACTCCTGGACACATGGACCTGGGAAAGGCGAGAGCACCTTTGGGAAATGGGGAAGGGAAGGGGGGGAATATCTGGGGCGGACTCCTGGGAAAGAAGGAGATACTGGTTGCTTATGCGGACTCTGGGAAAGTGGGGAAGGGAGAACAACTGAGGGGACACGGATGGACTCCTGGACACATGGACCTGGGAAAGGCGAGAGCACCTTGGGGAAGTGGGGAAGGGAAGGGGGCAATATCTGGGGCGGACTCCTGGGAAAGGAGATACTTTTTGCTAAGGCAGACCCTGGGAAAGTGGGGAAGGGAGAACATCTTATTGTACACGGATGGACTCCTGGACACATGGACCTGGGAAAGGCGAGAGCACCTTGGGGAAGTGGGGAAGGGAAGAGGGGGAATATCTGGGGCGGACTCCTGGGAAAGAAGGAGATACTGGTTGCTAAGGCAGACCCTGAGAAAGTGGGGAATGAGGACATCTGAGGGGACATCGATGGACTCCTGGACACATGGACCTGGGAAAGACGAGAGCACCTTTGGGGAGTGGGGAAGGAAGGGGTGGAAATATCTGGGGCGGACTCCTGGAAAGAAAGGAGAATACTGGTGCAAAGGCAGACCCTGGGAAAAGGTGGGGAGGTGAGAAGATCTGAGGAACACGATGACATCCTGGACACATGACCTGGGAAAGGCGAGAGCACCTTGGGAAGTGTGGAAGAGAAGGGGGAGGGGAATATCTGGCAGACCTCCAGTAGTAGCAGCGGTAGTAGCAGCAGTAGTAGCAGTAGTAGCAGCAGTAGCAGCAGCATAGTATAGCAACAGCAATAGTATCAGCAGTAGAGCAGCAGTATACAGTAGTAGCACAAGTAGTACAGCAGTAGTAAGCAGGCAGTAGTAGGCAGCAGCATTAGTAGCAGCTGTATGTAGCAGAAGTATAGAAGAAGTAGCAGCAGTAGTAGCAGCGTAGCAGCAGCAGTAAAGTAGCAGCACAGTAAGTAGCAGCATAGTAGCATCATAGTAGCAGCAGTAGCAGCAGTAGTAGCAGCAGCAGTATCAGCAGCAGCAGCATTAGTCATCCCGCAGCACAGGTAGTAGCAACAGTAGAGCAGCAGTAGTATCAGCAGCAGCAGCCATTAAGTAGCAGCATAGCAGCAGCCGTAGATCAGCAGCAGTAGTACAGAAGCAGTAGCAGCTGTATAGCAGCAGTAAGCAGCAGTATTACAGCAGCAGTAGCAGCAGTAGCAGCAGCAGTAAGTAGCAGCAGCATAGAACAGCAGAAGTAGCAGCAGTAGTAACAACAGAGATAGCAGCAGTAGTAGTAGCAGCATTAGTAGAGCAGTAAGCAGTAGGCAGCAGTAGTAGTAGCATGCAAGTAGTAGTAGCAGCAGTAGTAGCATCAGTAGCAGCATTAGCAGTATTATAGTAGCGAGCAGTAGTAGCAGCGTAGTAGCAGAAGTAGTAGGCATCAGTAGTGGCAGCAGTAGTAAGCAGTAGTAGTAGTAGCATCAGTAGTAGTAGCAGCAGTAGTAGCAGCAGTGTAGCAGCATGTAGTAGCAGCAGTATAGCAGCAGTAGCAGTAGCAGCAGTAGTAGCAGCAGGCAGTAGTAGCGGCAGTAGTAAGGCACAGTAGTAGCGGCAGTATTAAACCAGCAGTAGCAGTAGCAGCAGTAGTTAGCAGCAGAGTAGTAGCAGCATTAGTAGCAGCAGTATAGCAGTAGTAAGTAGCGCGAGCAGTAGTAAGCAGCAGTAGTAGTACAGCAGTAGTAGGCAGCAGTAGTAGCAGTAGTAGTAGTCATAGTAGTAGTAACATAGTAGTTGCAGCAGGATTAGCAGCATAGTAAAAGCATTAGTAAGCGCAGTAAGTAGTAGCATAGTAGTAGCAGCAGTATAGTAGCAGTAGTAGCAAGCAGTAGTATTAGCAGCAGTAGTAGCACAAATAGTAGCAGCAGTAAGTAGCAGGCAGTAGTAGCAGCAGTAGTAAGCAGCAGTTGCAGTACAGCATAGTAGCAGCAGCAGTAGTTGAAAGCAGTAGTAGCAGCAGTAGTGAAGCAACAGTAGTAGCAGCAGTAGTAGCAGCAGTATTAGTATCAGCAGGAGTAGCACAGTAGGTATCAGTAGTAGCAGCAGTAGTACAGCAGAAAAAGTAGAGTAGTATTAGCAGCAGTAGTAAGCATCAGTAGCAGCAGCAGCAGTAGTAGCAGCAGTAGTTAGTAGCAGTAGTAGTAGCCAGCAGTAGTATAGCAGTAGTACCGCAGTAGTTATCAGCAGTAGTATAGCAGCATAGTAGCAGCAATAGTAGCAGCGTAGTAGCAGCAGTAGTAGCAGCAGTAGTAGCAGTAGTAGTCAGAAGCAGCAGTAGTAGCAGCAGCAGAATAGCAGCAGTAGTAGCATAGCAGAAGTAACAGCAGTAGTAGCAGCCAGTAGTCGCAGTAGTATAGTAGCAGCAGTTAGTAGTAGCAGCAGTATAGCAAGCAGTAGTATCAGCAGTTAGTAGCAGCAGTATTAGCAGCATAGCAGTAGCAGCAGTAGTACAGCATCAGTAGTAGCAGCAGTAGTACAGGCAGTAGTAGTAGCAGTAGTAGTAGCAGCAGTAGTTAGTAGTCAGAAGTAGGCAGCAGTAGTAGCAGCAGAAAGTAGTAGCAGTAGTAGCAGCAGTAGTAACGCAGTAGTATAGCAGGCAGTAGTATCCGCAGCAGTAGCAGTTAGCACAGAGTAGTAGCACAGTAGTAGTAGCAGACAGTAGTAGCAACAGTAGCAGTAGTAGCAGCAGCAGTAGCATCAGTAGCAGAAAGCCGTAGTAAGCAGCAGCGGTAGTAGCCAAGCAGTTACTATCAGTTCAGTAGTAGTCAGCAGTAGTAGTAGCAGCAGTATAGCAGCATTAGCAGTAGCAGCATTAGTAGTCAGCAGTATAGTATCAGCAGTAGTAGCAGCAGTAGGCAGCAGTACAAGTAGCAGTAGTATTAGTAGCAGCACAGTATTAGCACAGAAGTAGCAGCAGTAGTAGCCAGCATTAGTGTTAGCACAGCAGTAGAACAGTAGTAGTAGTAGCTACAGGTAGTAGTAGTAGCAGTTAGTAGCAGCAGTAGTAGCAGCATTATAGCAGCATTAGTAGTCAGCAGTAGTAGCATAGTAGTAGTAGCAGCAGCAGTAGAGCAGCGAAAGTAGTGTAGTAGTACAGCCCTAGTAGCAGCAGTATAGCAGCATTAGCAGTAGCACAGTAGTAGCAGCAGCAAGTAGTAGCACGCAGTGTACAACAGTAGTAGGCAGTAGTAGCAGCAGTAGTAGTAGCAGTCATTAGTAGGCGAGCATTATATAAGTACAGGCAGTAGTACCAGCAGTAGTAGCAGCAGTAGTAGCAGCAGTAGTAGTAGTCAGTAGTAGTAGCAGCAGTAGTAGTAGCAGTAGTAGCAGCAGTAGTAGCAGCAGTAGTAGTAGCAGCAGTAGTAGCAGCAATAGTAGCAGCAGTAGTAGCAGCAGTAGTAGCAGCAGTAGTAGCTGCAGTAGCAGTAGCAGCAGTAGTAGCAGCAGCAGTAGTAGCAGCAGTAGTAGCACCAGTTGTAGCAGCATTAGTAGCAGCAGTAGTCAGCAGTAAGTAGTAGCAAGCAGTAGTAGCTAGCAGTATAGCATAGTAGCAGCAGTAGTAGGTATGCAGTAGTAGTACAGTAAGTAGTAGCACAAGTAGTAGCAGCAGTAGTAAGCAGCAAGTCCTAGTCAGCATTAGTAGCAGCAAAGTAGCAGTAGCAGCAAGGTAAGTACAGCAGCAGTAGTAGCACAGTAGTTGCAGCAGTAGTAGCAATATAGGTAGCAGCAGTAGTAGCAGCAGTAGTAGTAGCAGCAGTAGTAGCAGCAGTAGTAGCAGTAGTAGCAGCAGTAGTAGTAGCAGTAGTAGAGCAAGCAGTAGCAGCAGCAGTAGTAGCAGCAGTATAGTACAGCAGTAGTAGCAGCAGTAGTAGGAACAGTAGCAGTAGGAGCAGTAGTAGCAGCAGCAGTAGTAGCAGCAGTAGTAGCAGCAGTAGTAGCAGCAGTAGTAGCAGCAGTAGTAGCAGCAGTGTATTAGCATCAGTAGTAGCAGCCATAAAGTAGTAGTAGCAGTAGTATCAGCATTAGTACAGATAGTGTAGGAAGCAGTAGTAGTAAACAGTAGTAGTAAGCAGCAGTATTAGCAGCAGTAGTAAGCAGCAGTAGTAGCAGCAGTATTAGCAGCAGTAGTAGTAAGCAGCAGTAGTAGCAGCAGTAGTAGTAGCAGCAGTAGTAGCAGCAGTAGTAGTAGCAGCAGTAGTAATAGCAGCAGTAGTAGCAGCAGTAGTAGCAGCAGTAGTAGTAGCAGCAGTAGTAATAGCAGCAGTAGTAGCAGCAGTAGTAGCAGCAGTAGTAGTAGCAATAGTAGTAGCAGCAGTAGTAGTAGCAGTAGCAGCAACAGTAGTAGTAGCAACAGTAGTAGCAGCAGTAGTAGCAGCAACAGTAGTAGCAGCAACAGTAGCAGCAACAGTAGTAGTAGTAGCAGGAGAGAGTTCGTTTATTATAATAATAATAATAATAATAATAATAATAATAATAATAATAAGAAGAAGAAGAAGAAGAAGAAGAAGATGTAGAAGTTGAAGACTATGTTAATAAATAATATAATATATAATACCATAAATGTGACTAACGAAGAAATATTAATCTGTCCTGTTCTTCGTTAAACTTGTCCGTAACAACACAATTTTCTGGTTAATTCCGCCATCAGATTTTTTTTAACCTTCCGTTGTTTTGGAAGTCGTGATGAAGTTGTCTTACCAGAAGAAACTCTCCACCCAGACCAAGTGAAGACTGTTGTAGATTGAGGGAGATGGTGGAATGTCATTGGGATGGAGGAGGTTGTTGGAGGAGAAGCAAGACTGACGAGGATTGAAGCTGACTTGTCAGAGAGTATAGAAGGCAAGAAGAGTGAAGAGGAGGGAGATAAATTAGAGGGATGGAACGCTAGGAGGAGGAGGAGGGATGGAGTCTGTAAGATCCTGAAGCTGAGAAGAAAAGCAAGGAAGAGAAACAAGGAAGAGAAACAAGGAAGAGAAACAAGGAAGAGAAACAAGTAAGAGAAACAAGGAAGAGAAACAAGGAAGATAAACAAGGAACAGAAACAAGGAACAGAAACAAGGAAGAGAAACAAGGAACAGAAACAACTAAGAGAAACAAGGAAGAGAAACAAGGAAGAGAAACAAGGAAGAGAAACAAGGAACAGAAACAAGGAAGAGAAACAAGGAACAGAAACAAGGAAGAGAAACAAGGAACAGAAACAAGGAAGACAAACAAGGAACAGATACAGGGAAGTGAAACAAGGAACAGAATCAGGGAACAGAAACAAGGAACACAAACAAGGCACAGAAACAAAGAGCAGAAACAACTAGCAGGAACATGGCGCAGAAACAAAGAACAGAAACAAGGCACAGAAACAAAGAACAGTAACAAAGAACAGCAACAAAGAACAGAAACAAAGAACAGAAACAGAAACAAGGAACAGGTACAGGGAAGAGAAACAAGGAACATATACAAAGATTAAACACAAGAAACAAACGCAGGAAACAGACAGAAACTAACACACATCAGACTTAACACAGACTCAACAAACAGACATAAGATATCCTACACACATAGAAGCTTTGTATATCACAGTCACCAGCTGCTCTTTGTATATCACAGTCACCAGCTGCTCTTTGTATATCACAGTCACCAGCTGCTCTTTGTATATCACAGTCACCAGCTGATCTTTGTATATCACAGTCACCAGCTGCTATTTGATTTAAATCACCAAGTTCACTACAGATGCATTTTACAAATGAAGATTTTTACATAATTAAAGAGTAACAACTCTACAGAGAATTTTTAAGTTCATGAATAATTCCGCATATATGTTTAGCTGCTCTGATTTGGGAATAGAATACTACTACTACTACTACTACTACTACTACTACTACTACTACTACTACTACTACTACTACTAATAATAATAATAATAATAATAATAATAATAATAATAATAATAACAACAACAACAATAGAAGAAGAAGAAGAAGAAGAAGAAAAAGAAGAAGAAGAAGAAGAAAAAGCAGAATATATAAAATATGACACGAAGTGGTGAAATAATTAGTTCAATAATAAGAGGTACTCTTAAGAAGCAACTGGATGTACGGGTACAAGACATGTTATTAAGACTCGACCAGTGAACGTACCAGAAGACTCTGGAATGGACATTATCTATACCTGGAGTGAATAGATCCTCAATAACGATGTCTGTGACAATGGTTTGCATTTAGTGAGATTTTGTGTCGCTACTCAGGATTTATGATAACGTATTTTGATAGCATTACATCCATATGATATTCATTGCTATAAAAGGGCGGATGTGATCCTCAAGGAACGGAAGTAGGGAATCTGATTTCTTTCACCTTTATTCTTGAATGAGCGGTATGAAGTCTGCCTTTTATCAAAATAGTGAACTTCCACTGTAACTACATAATACTTCTGCAACCGATACATCAAGCGTTTTTTTTAATTGCTTTCCTTCAATACACTGATGAAATTGGCCGCTAGGTTTGCCATAAGATTAACCAAGAAATTAATCGCGCAAAGCTGAACACGAACCAACGTCGACCGTCGAGCCAGGGGTCATCACATGGCACTTAATACTTGCGTCAGGAAAACCAACTTGTCCTGTTCCTGACATACATTACCTTACCATAGTCTAACCAAAAAAACAGTCCTTTCTGCCATGTTTCTTCATGAAGGATTCTTTGAATGCTCCGGAAGATTCATTGTCCTCAGCTTCTCGATTCAAAAGTAATTCTTCCCCAGATTCCCCAGTAGACTGTATAATTCTTACAAGCTTAGCAATTCATCATGAAATATTAATGATATATTTTCTGGTTAAGTATCGGCATAAATATCTGTTCCAGTTCCTACTCTTTCAAAATATTAATCTCTTCCTTCCCTTGACAGTTGTCTTGTTTTTAATTCAACTGTTATACAAATGTCACATGATTTTATCCACGACTTTATTAGTGCAGACGCTGGGTTTCCTAGTAATTGTCAGACGGGTGTAATAATCCTCATTTCAATTGCCTTGAACTGACTCATGATTTTCATTTCCTTTTTCTTACTTGCTAACGTGATAATGTCGAAAAAACATGCGGAATTATCGTCAGTCTTAATGAAATACTTTTCATAGTTGGTTTGGTTTGCATGCTCCAATATACAGTATATTGACTTTAATTAATCATTTAATGAAATTTAAAAATTTTATCAATAAAATATTTATAATATAATTATAAATATGTCAGTTCTATATATTTTCGTTGATTATACCAAATTAGTTATTAGTATTAATTTTAGCTGTTGTTAGATTAATATGCTCAAGACTTATTAACTTCATTAACCAGCATTTGTTTGCTAGTTAGCCATAATTTCAAGATCTTAGCCACGTTAGGTTTAAGAACTATCAAACTACAATATATTGTAGCAGTTATTTCGGACTGCTAGGTTCAAGACTAATACCAACTCTGACTTGTATGACAGTGCTTTGGTAAGTTGGGGGCAGGAAAGAAGGTGGAGGGAACGGTTTAGAGGATTAATGAAGAAAAGTGGCCAATAACTTTGGTGCATTTGAAATATATGCATGTGTGGTGTTGTATGTTCAGGTATGAAATCATTTTCGTTGTCAGACGGTTATAAACTTACCATCAGGTTTCTGTTGATACCAGATGTATAACTGCCGGACTCTGAGTTGGCAAGGAATATACTTTTGCAATTGCCCTTTTTTGCAAATTTCAGGTCGTTGGCTGGAAATGACGATACGCAAGGTGATTTGATATAAGCGCATTACTGCCTTGGATTACTGGCCAACTCAGCTGCTAACGTCGGTGGTGTCCTCATAGGTTGATTTGGCTGATGTTATGTGGGTTAAATGTATAGTTGATAGTATAAAGGAAGTCTCTTAAACCTGGTCATTAAAAAAGGTTTCCGGTGGTACCCATTCATCTACATCTTAAAGTTTGTGTTTTTGCTGCGTTCAGAAAAGTTGGTGTCTGAGATTATAGCTGGAACTTGAGTGCGAGCTCTTCCCTACTAGCTCATCAAGGAAAGATTGTCAGTTCTGAGTGGCTTGTCCGTATGTACTATATCTATTCCTCTTACTCACTACTGCTGGTGCATTAACTGATACTTCAGTTTCATCATCTGAACACTGCAGACATGGCATTTCAGTTAATCATGTGACATATTCACTAACCTACTTATAGTCGACTGTGGGATCTCCATGTGAACAATGTTTTAAAAAAGTCCACTTGAGTATCTTAGGAAACTATTTGCACTTTGGGTCAGCTTCAGTTTAGTAGTGATTATGCATCATTGTCTGGCACAAGTTCAGGGCGGTATTGACGCATTGGTCGGAGTTGTTGTTGCAACTGGGTTTTTCATTACGGCTGGGCGTTGGTTGTGTGATGATTTTGAGCAGTGTGGTTATGGAGGAGGGCACATACTTCGAGTACTGAGGAGACTGGGTTTATAATTAAGTTCATATTATGTGGGATAATGAAGGGCTTAACTCCATTAGCTACTAATAAATTATTTAAAACAGGAGCAGAGTTTAACATTTCTACCTGCCATTTCCTTGCAAACATAAACTTCAGTGTACCTCTCATAACATCTGCCTCTGAGGACCCGGAAGACATAGGGATTGATGATGGTCCTGGTGCTTGGTGTATATAGGGGTTAGGGTTATGGTGGGGCGCTGCAGGAGGGACAGAAGTCCAATCATTGGAATTGACAACGGTGGCAGTAGGAGTCACACCAGATCCAGGTAGATTAGGGAGCGAAACCTGGGACATTGTTGGAGGTGCTTGGGGAGTGGTTCTCTTAGTGTTTGTCTCTCTTTTAGCATCAAGAATTCGCAGTATAGCAGATTTCCTAACAGGGCTGTTAGGAGAGACAGCATGATGTTTCCCATTGCAAAGGGCACATTTGGGGTTGTTTCTGTTGGTGCAGTTCCTGAAAACATGTTCACGAGAGCAAACACTGCAAATTGTTTTTTGGCTGCTGCTTTTATTTGTGTTATGACCAAACACACGTTGTGTGACACTGACACACCTTTCCATGGATATTTGGTCTGGTGTACACCTGGTTTCAGAGCATTTCATACCATGCTGACTTATGATTTTGGCTTCTTCCAGTGTTTCAAGGATTAAATTTAGTGTTTGCTGTGAACTGCAACTTTTGGTAAATTTATATTCTTTAAGAACCTTGAACTCAGAATTGTCTTGATTAATTTCATCAACAAGTTCCTCAGCAGTGCATTCTCTCTTGAAATTGTTAATTCTTGCCACAAAAACAGTACGTTGTGCCTGGTAACTGTCAGGTGGAATGGGGATAATACCCAGATTACTTAATTTCTCAAGAACATCATGCTTCAGTAGTTGCAGCAGCTCATCTTCAGAGGATAGTAGAAGTACTGCATCAGAGTGAGTTTGGAATATATTTACTGGTGCAACAGTAGAGTTGGTACAAATACATGGATTTCGGGTTGTCCTTGACGCGAATTCATACTCTTATGTACGACATGATGCTCAGTAAGGTACAGCTGATACATAAGATTTGCTGGAAAAAGAACTTTCCTATGTGTCATTCCTAAACATTCCATTTCAGCTGACTTATGAAGGTCAGCCCCTAAGGTAGCCTACCCTCGAGGAGTGAGGGGGATAGGGCCCAAGGCAATGATCGACCCGAGTTTAAAATACCTTGCCTTGTTTTAAATCGCCAGAGGCGAAGTTGCCGAAAAAGAAGAGGACAGGAAAGGCAAAAAGATAGCAGTGTAAGTAGTGTGTTTGTGTTTGGGCCAGTGGAAATGTTGGGGTGGAGAGGAGGGAACTAACAAGCTAGTCACTTGAAGGGATGGGGCTAATAATCTCTGCGAAACTGTTGTCCCTTCACTCTTTCTCCTTTCTAATAATCTCTGCTAACCTGTTGTCCGTTCATTCTTTCTCCTTTCTAATAATCTCTGGCAACCATTAACTATTCCATCTGTGACAGTTGTTGAAATGCGAGTGGATGCACCTTTCCCCCACGATCTTTCCACTACTATATCTCTACTCCCACAGATCCCTCCATCTCAAGAGACAACTGACAACTCACGACCTCTTCCTACCTTGGTTTCTGCCACTGCCTAAGCACTATCCGCTGTTTCCCTCTTCCACTTCTTGCATCATCACAGAAAAAAAAACAGAAATCATGTCGTCTTTTATTAACGAGACAAAGCCGGAAGTAGACCTAGACAAATCAGGAACATTTAACGGGATTATTTTCCAAACCAGAACACACGAATATACCGTACGACGCTCACGTTAGCTCCAGCAATATACTGTACGACGCTCACGTTAGCTCCAACAATATACCGTACGACGCTCACGCTAGCTCCAGCAATATACTGTATGTTACAAAAAACGCGATTCTAAAAGCTTAGAGATCTCCAGTGAATACTAGAAAGGACTGCCCTTCTAGCATCCAGCCTGTTACTTGGTTTTAACGTAACAATAAGTCAGTATCCTTGTCCAATTATCCTTTAGAATTCAGTATATTTAATATTGCTTCAGATTACAAAAACTGGTAGTCACTAATAGAAAATTAATTTTATAAAATTTAAAGCTACGTTAGAGGTATATTTAATCAAATTATATTATATCACAAAATAATAAATCAATCTTCTCTGTGCCACAGTATTATTTGCTGAAGCAATATCACATTTATATGTCTTAAGTACCGTCTGGTACATTTCTTAACATTTAATATCATATATTTATATACTATATATATATTATAATATATATTATATTTTTATAATAATATATTAATATATATATATATATTACTATATAATATTTATGATATATATCAATTAAGTCTGTGCTGTATGTGTGTAAATTCTTAAGTAGTTGCTATGTCTCACGACTCGACTAGACTTAACAAGTGGACTGACATAAGTCCTCAATTATAACTAAACTTCTTGACCAATTGGCCATTCAGAACAGTATGCTTGAACAATAAAAAGAAGAAACCCAATAGCAAAAAACAGAAAGGACCTGGGGTTTCGAATGTAGGCCCACACAATCCTAAAAAAGTCAAAACCCCCAAAACTAATCAAATTACAAGCCCCGGACAAAAATACCAAACCCATAAAATTTTAAAAACAAGGGGACCGTTTCCAAACAAAGGGCCCCTTATAAAGGGAAAATTAAAAAACTTTTTGGAACGTCCAAACAAAAAAAATTAGCAAAGCCCGAAAAAAAAGCCAAAGGGGGGGGGGGTTTGGGGGTTGGGGGGGGGGGGGGGGGGGGGGGGGGGGGGTTGAGGCACCCCCCTCGATCACTGATAGCTCCGGGGACAGCTGTAGCCAACAGAACCGAAGTAAGGGGCAAAGGCATAATTACAGTATTGAAAATCAAGACTTAAACTGTGCACATAAAGCACACCCCACCTAAAAAATTTAACTAATCAAATAAAAATAAATTAAAGTAAAATTTAAATTTAGCATTACGAAAATAAAGAATTTAAAAAATATGAAAAGAAAAATAATTATATATTACAAAATAATCATTGCAACCCATTCGGGGGTTCAACCTGTACTACGTCACAGTGGGCCCAACAATATACTTTCACGCTCACAGTAGTCCAAAAAATTAAACTGTACGACGCTCACGTAGGTCCAAAAATATACGCGCGCTCCCTAGTCCAAAAAATTGCGTAGCCCCTCACGTAGGCCCAACAATTCTGAAAACGCTCACATAGGTCCAACAATATACTTACGCGCTTATGCAGCTCAACAATATACTGTACCCCCGCTCAGCTAGCCCCAAAATATACTGTACCGCTCCAGTGGGCCCAGCAAAATACTGTACGACGCTCACAGTAGGTCCAACAAAAACGACACCCCCCCGGGGGGGGGGGGGGGAAAGCTCCAACAATATACTTACACCCACAGTAGGCCCAAAAATTTAAACTGTACGACCTCACGCTAGCCCCAAAAAATACTGTACACGCTCACGTAGGTCCAACAATATACTGTACACGCTCCTACCCCAAACAATAACTGACACGCTCACAGGGGGGGGGGTCCAACAAATACTGCACGCTCACAGAGGCCAACATATACTGTACGACGCCACGCTAGCTCCAACAATATACTGACGACGCACAGTGTCCAACAATAATTTTAAACCTCACCTACTCCAACAATAAAACTGTACGACCTCACAGAGGTCCAACAATATACTTACACGCTCACAGTGGGTCCAACAATAACGTACGACCTCACGCTAGCCCCCAACAGTACATCCCCCCTCAACTTTTTTACCCCCACAACCCCTAACATTAAATCCTATGCATCTTACTTTAAATTAACACAAAATTAAAAGTAACATTTACCGTACCACCGCTCATATCTCCCACCCTTTATGGCGCCACCTGTTTTCAATTGTGGTGGATTACCGGTAGCTAATTTTTTGGTATATTCATGGAACTCAGAGATATATGAGGAAATGGAGACTTCATTTGTCCCTACAGTATTTTTTTCCTTTATAGCCGGAATAATTATCTCTGTGTGTCACTTTTTACAATCACTCTACCCTTTCCATGATGGACATCAATGAATGCGCAATTTTCCCCACAGTGTTATTTCCAATTCCCCCCATTTCTTTTTTTTTATTCCACCAACGCAGACGTATCTTTTTAAACAAGTGACACATCGGTTCTTTGCTTCCCTTCAGGGCCCCATCTTTAACTAACATTTATCCTGATTTCACCTTATGTTTCTTTGGGGGATTTTTAATTTTCACATTTCCTGGGGAAAGGTCGTACTGGGTCCGTTCGTGGGGTATTCCGCGAGAGTCAAGTGCACACGAACGACTGGCTTCATAAGTGACTCCTCAAAATGAAGTTTTAATTTTCAGGGCCCTTTCCTTCTTTCACCAACCTCTTCACTATCCCGGTGGCAATCTTCAATTTTATATTTTGGAACTTCATTGTGCCCTAACCCTTTTTTTAGGTTTTTTTCCCGATTCATCTTTTCAGATAGTTTTACAATTACAAAAATGGTAAATTTACCAAAAAGATTTAAGTAATGGACACAGAACAGTCTTTTGAAAATTTAAAAAATTATACTGGTATTTTAAACATTATTATCCGGGCTCAACACATTAGTGTTAAATCACTAACACTTTTTTTCCCCGATTTTTTCCACCAAAGCATTGGCTGGGAAACGGGGAACAAAAAGGTACAAAACCCCTATAAATAGTCATTGCAGAATTTGCCTTATTTTAAAAACGGTTACCGATATAACTTTTCAAAGGAAACGTTAACCAAAAAAAAAAACTTTTTCTCCGCGTATCTTTTCTTTTTAGAACTGTGGAGGTTCAATAACCTATTTAAACATAAATTTTTTTTCGTTTGTTAAATTATAATTTGCACGTTGGAAATCATCTTTGATGGATTTAGCAATTTTAGGGCTTCCTAAGAAAATTTTAGGCACGTAGTTACGAACATGAATAACCTACAAAGTAAAAAACAGCTTTCTAGTTAATAATGGGTAAGACAAGATTTTTACTATTTTTAAAATTTTAAAGGGGGTATTTTTTTGGAAGCCCTATGAAGGAGGTAGAAAAATAGCTTCAGGTGGGCCCGGGGCGTTTGACACAAATAATCAAAACAAATATATTTTATGGGTTATGGTTGGGACCTTAAATAAAAATAAATGCAAATATCTGGTCGGTTATAGCAGCAGTGCAGTAATAAGGTCATAAACGAGTGATACAGTAAATAATGAAATAAAAAATTAGTCAAACCTCAGCTGTTGGTGTTGTGTCTACAGTTAATATCATCAAATTTATTATGACTATAATACTAAAGAAAAAAAGAGTGAATACCAAATTATTAAAAAAAATAAAAACGTGAATGTACAATAAAAGCTAAGGAGGGAGTTACAAACTGAGGGAGTTACAAACTGAGGGAGTTACAAACTGAGGGAGTTACAAACTGAGGGAGTTACAAACTGAGGGAGTTACAAACTGAGGGAGTTACAGACTGAGGGAGTTACAAACTGAGGGAGTTACAAACTGAGGGAGTTACAAACTGAGGGAGTTACAAACTGAGGGAGTTACAAACTGAGGGAGTTACAAACTGAGGGAGTTACAAACTGAGGGAGTTCCCAAACTGAGGGAGTTACAAACTGAGGGAGTTACAAACTGAGGGATTACAAACTGAGGGAGTTACAAACTGAGGAGTTAACAAACTGAGGGAGTTACAAACTGAGGGAGTTACAAACTGAGGGAGTTACAAACTGAGGGAGTTACAAACTGAGGGAGTTACAAACTGAGGGAGTTACAAACTGAGGGAGTTACAAACTGATGAAGTTACAAACTGAGGAAGTTACAAACTGAGGAAGTTACAAACTGAGGGAGTTACAAACTGAGGGAGTTACAAACTGAGGGAGTTACAAACTGAGGAAGTTACAAACTGAGGGAGTTACAAACTGAGGGAGTTACAAACTGAGGGAGTTACAAACTGAGGGAGTTACAAACTGATGAAGTTACAAACTGAGGAAGTTACAAACTGAGGAAGTTACAAACTGAGGGAGTTACAAACTGAGGGAGTTACAAACTGAGGGAGTTACAAGCTGAGGGAGTTACAAACTGAGGGAGTTACAAACTGAGGGAGTTACAAACTGAGGGAGTTACAAACTGGGGGAGTTACAAACTGAGGGAGTTACAAACTGAGGGAGTTACAAACTGAGGGAGTTACAAACTGATGAAGTTACAAACTGAGGAAGTTACAAACTGAGGAAGTTACAAACTGAGGGAGTTACAAACTGAGGGAGTTACAAACTGAGGGAGTTACAAGCTGAGGGAGTTACAAACTGAGGGTGTTACAAACTGAGGGAGTTACAAACTGAGGGAGTTACAAACTGAGGAAGTTAAAAAACTGAGGAAGTTACAAACTGAGGAAGTTACAAACTGAGGAAGTTACAAACTGAGGAAGTTACAAACTGAGGAAGTTACAAACTGAGGAAGTTACAGACTGATGGAATTACAAACTGAGGGAGTTACAAACTGAGGGAGTTAAAAACTGAGGAAGTTACAAACTGAGGGAGTTACAAACTGAGGGAGTTACAAACTGAGGGAGTTACAAACTGAGGGAGTTACAAACTGAGAGAGTTACAAACCGAGGGAGTTACAAACTGAGGGAGCTACAAACTGAGGGAGTTACAAACTGAGGGAGTTACAAACTGAGGGAGTTAGAAACTGAGGAAGTTACAAACTGAGGAAGTTACAAACTGAGGAAGTTACAAACTGAGGAAGTTACAAACTGAGGAAGTTACAGACTGATGGAATTACAAACTGAGGGAGTTACAAACTGAGGGAATTACAAACTAAGGGAGTTCATGGAGGACGCCACCAGGAGCCTCCATTGTTGTGCAGACGACATCACTTGTCTTTGTGTGGCAACAATTTTGGTTGGTGCCTAAAGTGTTAGTGTCTCGCCCTGCTGGTTGTATGTTATACCATCACTCTCTCCCTGACTTTCTGTGTCAGGAGATAGATAAGGGTAACCCTGACAATATTTAGTAAGTTATCTAAAAATCTTCAGAAGAGTTGAGTAGCCTAGTAACCCCTCTTTTCAAAGAACGACAAGCTAGTAAACGCGCTCACACACAAACACATGTGTACACCAGTAAGTATTATAGTAGTAAATATTAGTACATATTAATAAGAAATAATTCTATAATCTTCAAAAGAGTAGCTTAGCCTAGCGTGATAAAGTGACCCCCCTTTTTCTCAAAGACAGAGACAAGCACGTAAACCGACACACACACATACATACGTAGTAAAGTGACCCCCCTTGTCTTCAAAGACTTAGACAAGATGCACGCGCGTGCACACACACACACACACACACACACACACACACACACTCGTGGAGGAGTCACGCGGTTTGAGCTCGTGTTTTGGTGGTAATTTCTGACTGTGCCATGAGGAATAGAGTGTGGGATATAGGCGTGTGCACGCATAAGAGTGCATATAATCACTTAAGCCCCGAAAAAAGGAAATATAAGTGATCACAGAAAAGAAAACAAAGGAAATAGTGGCTGAGTGTTTAGTGGGGGCTGTTGGAAGGGTGAACGGTTGTGTCAGGCCATAATAACGCAGTGGGGTATTTGAAGAATAAGTGCGACTCAAGACCAGGGAGATAAGAGATATGTATAGATGTGTCAGTAAATACAGTGAGTGAGTGAAAAAATTAGAAGAGCTAGAGACTATAGTGCATACAGGAAGTTAGTGGAAAAATTACGGAGAAGCATCAAACGTCTTCAACTTCTGGGACAGGACAGGCCCGAAAACGTTACTCCACTGCCACCCCGCAAGTAATATCACCTAGTTTGAGTTGCATGGTCAATATACCTGTCTCTAGCTGGAATTGGGGGTCACTCTCCTCGAGCTATCAGAATTAGAATAAGCAGAATTTACTGCCATTTAATAAAATTTAGAGGTAGAGGCATATAGGCGAAGCCTAGTTATTTATTTTTGAACGTAATTTTAACACATAAACAGTACAGTGGGAACCAAGAGATCGGGTACATATGCAATACATAGATTACATACGTGGGAAATAAGGACTGTTTACATAAACAATGCACACACACAGGTGAGAACAGCTCTGCTGTTAGGCACTTGAATAGCTGTTACACACACACACACACACACACACACACACACATGCACACACAGACACATGCACATCACAACACATGCGCACACACACACACGCACCACACACACACATACAGACACACATACCACAAACCCCAATATACAGGGTTTCACACCTTCCTGTGAAGTGACCCTCTAACCCTTCCTTTCCCCCCCATCTCTCCCTCTCCTCTCCTCTTCTTCCTCTCTTCTCTCTCTCTCCCCTCTCTCTCTCTCTCTCTCTATCTCTCTCTCTCCCCCTTTCTCTCTCCCCCTTTCTCTCATCCTCTCTCTCTTCCTCTCTCTCTTCCTCTCACTGTTTCTTTCTCTCTTCCTCTCCCCTCTCCCTCTCCCTCTCCTCTCTTCCTCTCTTACTCTCTCTCTTTCTCTTCTTTTCTCTCTCTCTTTCCCTTGTCAAATCCCCCCCCTCTCTCTTACCTTTTCCCTCTCTCTCACTTTCTCCCCTTTTTTCCCCTTTTATTTCCCCTCCCCTTTTAGTTCCCCTTCCTTTTCCTTTTCTCCCTCTCTCTCACTCTCTCCCCCTTTTTCTTTTTCTCTCTCTCTCTTTCAATAAAAAAAAAATGGTTGGGACTTGCAGGAATCAGGGATCAGTGACAATGTACTGGTAGGAGGAATGGAAAGGAGGAGCAGTGGAAAAGGATAGAGCAAGAATGGGGAGAAAATTAGGAACTTTCTGAAAAAATGGGGAAAGAGCTCTCTGTGAAAGGGAAAAGAGGTTTGGGGAAGGAGACAAAGAATTGGGAGCACAAGTCGAAACGGCAGTACCAGGGTAAAGGTCCAAGAATTTGAGGTAAATTGGCTGAAGCAAGTCTCAGGGTAGTGACCAAGAAACACACCATACAAGTTGAGAGGCTGAACAGAAGGAAGGAGATATGAATTATGCTAAGGTCATATCGCCTGCAAAGAAGGGCCAGGAGTGGAAGGGAAGACAAAAATGGGTGCAGATGGAGAGGGGGATAGGTCGAATGCGAGGCACAACCATGCTACCAAGAACCAACTGGAAAAATCAAGGGAGAAAATGACCACATACAACAGGAACCAGAGTCACAGAGGGAGAGGCAAATGGGAGGAAGAAAGGGCAAAATCAGTGATTATCCATGGCTTCGGGAGAGAGAGGAAAGGACACACACTGAAAGAAGGGAGGAAGATAGAAAGGAGATTGAGAAAATCATCACGGAAATAGGGGAGAAGACATGGATGAGATTGTAAATTTTCAGAGAATAGGGGGGTACGTGAAGGGGAGAAACCGACCGATCAAGCTGATTCTCAAGACAGAAACAGTGCGGATCCTCCAAGAGAAACCACGGTTGAAAAGCTCAGAAGAGTACAAGAAGGTGTTCCTAGACAGAGACAGAACACAAACAGAGAGACGCAGCTGAGGGAGAGGAAAAAAAGCGAAAGGAGCTAGGAAAGGAGACAAGGATGGAACCTGCAGAGGTCAGTCAGAGCAGAACAGAGCAGCAAGGCAAGCACACACACAACTATCCCAGAACCCCACAACCTATCACACCATCCCAAACACACAATACATCCATACCCCAGCTTCCACCCAACCCCCAACCATAGAATCCCACAGTATGCTACCAGGTCCACACCCCCAAAGGCCCCCCAAACCACAGTGTTGGAAAGGAAACTGAAGGTATGGTACACAAAAATGATGGAATAACAAACAAGTGGGAGGATGCACCGAAAGAGTCAAAGAGGCATCACCAGACATCATAGCGATCACAGAAACCAACTTACAGGTATGTTAACAGATTGCCATCTTTCCAGCGGGAAATACCAGATCCGGGAAAAATGGGACAAAAACAGGGAGGGGGGAAAGGAGTGGAAATGCTGAATCAATCACCGATGGAATTTTTGATGAGCGGGAAAGAGAAGAGACAGAGGAGAAGAAAGTGATTACATAGCGGGAACGCTTCACACTGGAGGGTCCCAAGGTAAAATAATTGCAGTGATGTATAAAACCCACCACAGAACAGCAGGGGGCCAAGGCATGAGTTAAAGACCGAAGCAAAGAGCGATGGTTGACACATTGGCTGCAGTGGCCAAAGAGCTCATGCATGCAGGGCAAAGCTCCTGATCATGGGCGACTTTTAACCACAAGGAGATCGAATGGAGAACTTGGAGCCACATGGGGGCCAAGATACATGGAAGGGCTAAGATGATGGAGGTGGTTTCTGGAAAACTTTATGTACCAACACGTAAGGGACACTACAAGAGAGAGAGGAGAGGATGAACCAGCAAACTGGGCTTAGTATTCACCTTGAGTTAGTGCAATATTTGAGGACATCATATATGAAAGACCCCTTGGGGCCAGCGATCATGTGGTTTTGAGCCTTCGAATACACAGTAGAGCTACAAGGGGAGGGGAAGCAGGAAGGCCAGTACAAATGAAACCAAACTACAGGAAAGGGGACTACACAGGAATGAGGAATTTCTTAAAATGAGGTTCAGTGGACAGAGAACTGGCGGGGAAGCCATTAATGAGATGATGGAATATGTAGCAACAATTTTGCTAGGAGACTGAAGAGAGGTTTTTTACCCAAGGGTAACAGGAATAATGAAAAAGCCAGGATGAGCCCATGGTTCACCCAAAGATGCAAGGAGGCAAAAACCAAGTGTGCTAGGGAATGGAAGAAATTATAGAAGGCAAAGGACCCAGGAGAATAAGGAGAGCAGTTCGCAGAGCCAAAAAACGAATATGCACAGAAAGAAGGGAGCCCAACGTCAATATGAAAACGACATAGCAGCAAAAGCCAAATCTGACCCAAGCTGTTATACAGCCACATCAGGAAGAAAACAACCGTCAAGGACCAGGAAAATAGGCTAAGGAAGGAAGGAGGAGAGACAAACAAGAAATGACAGTGAAGTATGTGAGGAACTCAACAAGAGATTCAAAGAAGTGTTCACAGAAGGAGACAGAAGGGGCTCCAGAAAGACGGAGAGGTGGGGTACACCACCATGTGCTGGACACAGTACACACAACCGAGGAAGAAGTGAAGAGGCTTCTGAGTGAGCTAGATACCTCAAAGGCAATGGGGCCAGATAACATCTCTCCATGGGCCTGAGAGAGGGAGCAGAGGCGCTATTTGTACCCCTAAAAAATATTAATAACTATCAAAACGGGGATTTTTCCTGAGGCGGGAAAGACGCAAATGTGGTCTAATTTTAAAAAAAAGGGACAACATGAAGCCTAAACTACGACCAGTGCACTGACATGTATAGCATGCAAAATCAGGAAAAGATTGTCGGGAGAAGAATAGTAACATCAGAAAGGAATGTCTCATAAACCGCAGCAATAAATCGGGAATACTTGCCCGGGGAAGACAGCAGCGAGAAATGTAGGGTGAGGGTCAGGTGGGCACCTGTGACCACGGGTCCCACGGGGGTCAGCCTGGGGCCAGTGCTGTTCTGGTTTTTGTGAACGACATAGGGAAGGAATAAACTCCGAGGTTCCCTGTTTGAGTGACTGAATTTTGATGAAAATTCATTCGATCGAAGCCGGGGCAAAATACAAAGGGACTGGAAAAGCTGCAGCCTGCCAGAACGGGTTTCCTGGAGTTCAATCCCACCAACTGCAAATCATGGGGTTTGGGGGAAGGGGCAAAGAAGACCGCAGCGAGTAAGCTAGGGGCCAAGACTAAAACACACTCAAGGAAAAAAATCTTGGGTGAGTATAACCCAGCACATCTGAAACGCACATCAACCAAATAACGCTGCAGCATATGGGCGCCTGGCAAACCCCAAACACATTCCCACTCTTTAATAAGGAATCGCAGAAACCCGTACAAAACCCTGTACTTTTGGCCCATATTGGAGTATGCGGCACCAGTTTTTGGGAAACCCCCACCCAGCCAAGCATGTAAAAAATTGGAAAGTGCAAAGGGGTTTTCAACAAACATCCCAAGTTAAGAGTATGTCCTATGAGGAAGGGTTTAAGGGGAAAACAACCTGACGACACTGGGGGAAGGAAGTGGGGCCCCCAAAAACACTACCAAAATACGAGGGATTTACTAGGTGGACAAAGACAGATTTCCCAAACGACCCAGGGACCGGGGAAAACCTTGGAAGCTGAAACACAATGAACCCTGGGTGTTGAATTTCCAGCCAGAAAGTCAGGAAGGTGAAAGTTTGGGAAGGGATGTTTAGTTGGGGGAAAGGGAGGGGTCCATAAAAAGCTTTTAAACAGAGGTACGAAAAGGTTTTGGTTCAGGAGAGGACCAGTACGACCAGGAAGAGGGGGGGCCAGGAGCTTGGGGCTCGACCCCTGCAAACCCCAACTAGGTGATACACACACCACACCAAACACACCCACACACACACACACACACACACACACAAAACCACACACACACACACACACACACACACACCACAACCCAACTCACACTGGAGAAAGGAGGTTAGGGGGGACATGATAACGAAAAAAAACTGCGTGGAAAAACAAGGTGGACAAGACAGGAGTTCCCAAAATGGAACGAAACAAGGGGGGCACAATGGAAGTTGAAGACCCGATGAATCAAAGGGGGGTTAGGAATATTTCTTTAGTCATAGAGTAGTCAGGAAGTGGAAAAGTCTAGCAAGTGAGGTAGTGGAGGCAGGAACCATACATAGCTATAAGATGAAGTATGATAAAGCTCTTGGAGGAGGGAGAGAGAGGACCTAGTAGCACTCGGTGAAGAGGCGGGGCCAGGAGCTGAGTCTTGACCCCTGCAACCACAATTAGGTGAGTACACACGCAGGGACACCGCGTGCGTGTCACAACATTTAGTGTCCGTGAATATAAGTGATTTTGAGGGCTACCCAAGGGTACTGCAGGGGACATTAAGTGTGTCAGGGTAGTGAACAATCCTTGAAGCGATTTACAAGTTGCCCTGAGCCACACAAGTGTCAACTAGAAAGTGATACCTGGTGGGCGCAAATCAGAGTGGGAGGCCTAGTGTGTCAGGCGACGTTGCCAAATGCGTACTCAAGAAAGATAATAAAGTGAAATAAATGTATGACCAGTGAAAGAAATATAGTGTATAGGTTATACTATATATCGACAAGAAACGGAAGTGGATATATGCCAGGACATCACATCGAGTTGGACAAGCTACAGGATGCTAAGGCGGCATTGCAAATATTCACCCATACATGGTTTTAAGACGAGGCTGGATAAAGTTCATGTAGCAGGGGGAGAGAGGACCTAGTAGCAATCAGTGAAGAGACGGGGCCATGAGCTATGACTCGACCCCTGCAACAACAAATAGGTGAGTACACACACACACACACACACACACACACACACACACACACACACACACACACATGCACATAGAAACATACCCACAGATTAAATAGTAGGTACAATTCAGTGTGGGGAACATAAGGTAGTCATTACAGTGATGTGTAACCCATCACAGAACTGCAGGAGGACAAGAGAGGAATATGAAGAGAACAACAGAGCGATGGTGAACACACTGGCTGAGGTGGTCAGAAGAGCTCACTCCAGCAGGGCAAAGTTACTGCTTATGGGCGATTTCAACCACAGGGAGATTGATTGGGAAAACCTGGAGCCACATGGGGGTCCCGATACATGGAGAGCCAAGATGATGGATGTGGTTTTGGAAAACCTTATGCATCAACATGTTAAAGAATTTGATCCTCGTTATCGTACACAAATGTTGAAAATTTGAACCCGATTGGATGAGGCGCTCACAGTTATTATGAAATCATTATTATTATTATTATTATTATTATTATCCTAAATAAGCGCTAAGCACGTAAATAAGTGCTGCCAGATATGATCAAAATAAAATCGAAAAAGAGGAGGAAGAAAAAAATCAGTCAACCTCTTAAATGATACATCTTCGGGGATAGCTAATTACATATTTTTCACTTGATGAGAAATCCCCCCCCCCCCAAAAAAAAAAAAGTCACCATATTCCATACATTTTGCCCAGCGTCCCTCTTCAGTACATGCAAAAGGAACAGTATAGAGTGATGATAAATTTTGAACTATATGTTAACCGGTTGCTGCGAAATCCGGAAAGCTTCCCCTTATTCCCTACATTTTACCCTGCCTTCTCTTCTTCAGTATATACAAAAAAAAAGTGATGAGTGGTAATAAATCTCTAATGCGAAGAATATAAAAAATTTGTGTGCCTGGAAGTATGTATATGTTGTATGTCTGTGTATATGTATGTATTCTTTTGCACTCTTGCATGTATATTTTTGTGCATATATATGCGTTAATACAAGTTTCGTACTTATTGGTGTGTTATTATATATACTTGCAAATATGTATATATTTTATGCATGTGAATATATTTGTGTTCATGTGTGTTCGTGTGAATATATATATGTGTGTGTATCCATAAGTGTGTATACTTACTTGTGTATGGGTATGTACTTGTGTATGCTTGCTTGTGTATATGTATGGGGAGTGTGTGAATATATGTATTTATTGAAATACATTGTTGCCTATGTATGAGATAATTATTCAGTGGTACCTCCCTCTAGGTAAGACACTAATATCCAAAGTTTCAATCCGATCTAGTGAGACATTCTTCTCTTAAACCACGAAATCCAACATTTCCAAATCTTTTCGACTATAATTGTTTTTGCACTGACACAAACTAGACTTTCAGATCATCATACTTCTTAAAAGTTGCATCAGAGTAACGATTAATGACGTTCACAGCCGACAACCTCATCATATTCAGCCAGAAAACGTTCCTACTCATTCGAAAAAAAAAAAACTTGAAAACTACTTCCGACACACTCCAGAAATATTCGTGATTGTCTACTGAGCACTAGACACAGGTTGTTAAATTCTGAAGCTGATTGGAAGAGGCTTAGTCAACTTATTACAAGGAAATGAAATCTAGAAATAAGCTATATAATATTATTTATATCAGGAGGGAACACTAAAGCTGCAGTGGTACATAGTTTCTTGGGGAATGGAAGGTAGTCAGAATTAATCTACAGTAGGAGAGAAGTAGCTTCCTTACCTGAGATCAAGAGCCCGTATTTAGCGTCAGGACACTTCCTGGAAGGAAATGACCTACAAAACAAGGAATACAGTGCACCCACATTTGTGATCAGTAACCTGAACCTTGTCTTAATGCACTCATAATATGAGTATAATTATAATAATAATAATGATAATAATAATAATAATAATAATAATAATAATAATAATAATAATAATAATAAAAATAATAATAATAATAATCTTTATTTCTTGAAGTACATGTACAAGGTATACAGGCATAGCTGACACTAGTAACATAACTATTTAGAAAGTCCCTTGTTATGCAGAGCATTTCGGGCAAATTAGGCCAATTTTGCCGGTAGAATGCGACCCACAACGGTTGACTAACACCCAGGTACCTATTTTACAACTAGGTGAACAGGGACAAGTGTCTTAAAGAAACAAGTCCTAATGTACAGGACATCGAACCATGGACTGAGTGCAGTACCAACCCAGCAAGGTTGCAGATAGATAGGATGTAAACAATTACAATGGGTTCATCCACTGCATTACGAAATCAAGAAGGTTTTCTGGCATAATTTTCCAACGATCATTAAAATTTCGACTGCCGCACATCATTAATTTAATTACGATTATTAAAATGTAATTTGACTTGAAATCATTATAGTATCAAAATGAAGTTATCTCATTCTGTATTCCAGAATGAGATCCATCATGAGCATTAAAACATTTTATGAGCAACACAATATGGATATAACGACGCTATGAATGAAGAAATACTCTTATTGTGTTTACAGTGAAATATATAGGTGAACTGTATTTAGATAAGGGTAAAGAGGTTTTTGTGGCATTTATGAATTTGGAAAAGGCATATGACAAGGTGGATAGGGGGGCAATGTGGCAGATTTTGCAGGTGTATGGTATAGGAGGTAGGTTACTGAAAGCAGTGAAGAGTTTTTACGACTATAGTGAGGCGCAGGTTAGAGTATGTAGGAGGGAGATTATTTCCAAGTTAAAGTAGACCTTAGACAAGGATGTGTGATGTCACCGTGGTTGTTCAGTATATTTATAGATGGAGTTGTAAGAGAAGTGAATGCTAGAGTCTTGGCAAGAGGTGTGGAGTTAAAAGATAAAAACACAAACACAAAGTGTCAGTTGTCACAGTTGCTCTTTGCTGATGACACTGTGCTTTTGGGAGATTCTGAAGAGAAGTTGCAGAGGTTGGTGGATGAATTTGGTAGGGTATGTAAAAGTAGAAAATTAAAAGTGAATATAGGAAAGAGTAAGGTGATGAGGATAACAAAAAGATTAGGTGATGAAAGATTGGATATCAAATTGGAAGGAGAGAGTATGGAGGAGGTGAATGTATTCAGATATTTAGGAGTGGACGTGTCAGCAGTTGGGTCTATGAAGGATGAGGTGAATCACAAAATTGATGAGGGTAAAAGGGTGAGTGGTGCACTTAGGAGTCTGTGGAGACAAAGAACTTTGTCCGTGGAAGGAAATAGGGGAATGTATGAGAA
The DNA here is from genome assembly GCF_026875155.1 of Cherax quadricarinatus. Taxonomy (NCBI): domain Eukaryota; kingdom Metazoa; phylum Arthropoda; class Malacostraca; order Decapoda; family Parastacidae; genus Cherax; species Cherax quadricarinatus. Next base: position 27,374,632 of record NC_069470.1, read on the forward strand.
TATAGTTGCACCAACACTCTTGTATGGGTGTGAAGCATGGGTGATGAATGTTGCAACGAGGAGAAGGCTGGAGGCAGTGGAGATGTCATGTCTGAGGGCAATGTGTAGTGTGACTATAATGCAGAGAAATCGTAGTTTGGAAATTAGGAGGTGTGGGATTACCAAAACTGTTATCCAGAGGGCAGAGGAGGGGTTGTTGAGGTGGTTCGGACATGTAGAGAGAATGGAACAAAACAGAATGACTTCGAGAGTGTATAAATCTGTAGTGGAGGGAAGGCGGGGTAGGGGTCGGCCTAGGAAGGGTTGGAGGGAGGGGGTAAAGGACGTTTTGTGTGCGAGGGGCTTGGACTTCCGGCAAGTGTATTTGAGAGGAGTGAATGGAGACAAATGGTTTTTAATACTTGACGTGCTGTTGGAATGTGAGCAAAATAACATTTATGAAGGGACTCAGGGAAACCGGCAGGACGGACGCGAGTCTTGGAGATGGGAAGTACAGTGTCTGCACTTTGAAGGAGGGGTGTTATTGTTGCAGTTTTATAACTATAGTGTAAAGCACCCCTCTGGTAAGACAGTGATGGAGTGAATGATGATGAAAGTTTTTCTTTTTCGGGCCACCCTGCCTTGGTGGGAATCGGCCGATGTGTTAATAAAATAAAACATATATATATAATAATATAATTATATATATATATATATATATATATATATATATATATATATATATATAATATATATATATATATATATATATATAATATATATATATATATATATAATATATATATATATATATATAGGCCACCGTGCCTTGGTGGCCGTCTGTCACCAAGGCACGGTGATCCAAAAAGAAAGAAAATCGCCAAAAAGAAAATACTTTCATAATTATCATTCAACACTCATCTCACTCATACATAATCACTGTTTTTGCAGAGGTGCCCAGAATACAACAGTTTAGAAGCATATACAAATAAAGATATACAACATATCCCTCCAAACCGCCAATATCCCAAACCCCTTCTTTAAAGTGCAGGCATTGTACTTCCCATTTCCAGTACCCAAAAATAACCGATTTCCATGAATCCCTTCACTAAATATTACCCTGCTCACACTCCAACAGATCGTCAGGTCCCAAATACCATTCGTATCCATTCACTCCTATCTAACACGCTCATGCACGCTTGCTGGAAGTCCAAGCCCCTCGCCCCAAAACTCCTTTTAA
>NC_069470.1:27376350-27398137 GCF_026875155.1 Cherax quadricarinatus
CAAAAAACTTTTACCTAACATAGTCTAACCCAAAAACAGTCCTTTCTGCCATGTTTCTTCATGAAGGATTCTTTGATGCTCCGGAAAGACTCCTTGTCCTCAGCTTCTTGGTATCAAAAGTAATTCTTCCAGATTCCCCAGTGACTGTATAATTCTTACAAGCTTAGCAATTCATCATGAATATATAATGAATAATTTTCTGTTAAGTATCGGCTAATATCTGTTCCAGTTCCTACTCTTCCAAAATTAATCTCTTCCTATCCCTTGACAGTTGTCTTTGTTTTTAATCAACTGTTATACAAACTGTCACATGATTTTTATCCTCGACTTTATTAGTGCAGACGCTGTGTTCTCCTAGTATTGTCAGATGGTTTAATAATCCTCATTTCAATTGCCTTGAACTGACTCATGATTTTCTTTCCATTTCTTACTTGCTACGTGATAATGTTCGAAAAATTGCAGAAATATCGTCAGTTTAATTAAACTTTTCATTGTTGGTTTGGTTTGCAATGCTCCATATACAGTATATTGACTTTAATTAATCATTTAAAATGAAATTTAAATATTTTATCAATAAAATAATTATAATATATATAAATATGTCAGCTATAAATATTTTCGTTGCTAATACCAAAATAGTTATTAGTTATTAATTTTAGCAGTTGTTAGATTAATAAGCTCAAGACTTATTAACTTCAATAACAGCATTTGTTTGCTAGTTAGCCATAATTTCAGTTCTTAGCATGTTAGGTTTAAGAACTATCAACTACAATATATTGTAGCAGTTATTAGACTGTTAGGTTCAAGAACTAATACCAACTTGACTTGTATGACCAGAGCTTTGGTAAGTTGGGGCAGGAAGAAGGTGGGGGAAGTTAGAGGGATAATGAAGAAAAGTGGCCCATACACTTTGGTGCATTTTAAATATATGCATGTGTGTGTAATGTCATTAATGAAATCATTTTCGTTGACAGAGGTATAACACTTACCCATCAGTTTCAGTTATACCAGATGTATAACTGCATGACTCTGAGTTGGCAAGGAATATACTATTTGCAATTGCCCTTTTTTGCAATTTCAGGACGTTGGCTGGAAATGACGATAGCAAGGTGATTGATATAAGTCGATTACTGCCTGGAGATACTGGCCAACTCAGCTGCTACGAAGGTGGTGTCCTGCCATAGTAGATTTGCTGATGTTATGTGGTTAAATGTAATAGTTGATAAGTTATAAAGGAAGTCTCCATAAACTGGACATAAAAGGTTTCCGGTGGTACCCATTCATCTACATCTTAAAGTTTGTGTTTTTGCTGCGTACAGAGAGTTGGTGTCTGAGATTATAGCTGGAACTTGAGTGCGAGCTCTCCCTACTCGACTCATCAAGGAAAGGATTGTAGTTCTGAGTGGTTGTCCGTGTACTAACTATATCCTCTTACTCACTACTGCTGGTGACATTAACTGATACTTCAGTTTCATCATCTGACAACTGAGACATGGCATTTCCAGTTTCAAGTGACATATTCACAACACCTACTATAGTAGACAGTGGGATCTCCATGTGAAAATGTTTAAGTCCACTGGGAGTATCTTAGTAAACTATTTGCACTTTTGGGTCAGCTTCAGTAGTAGTAGATTATGCATCATTGTCTGGCACAAGTTCAGGGGCAGGTATTGACGCATTGGTCGGAGTTGTTGTTGCAACTGGGTTTTTCATTACGGCTGAGCGTTGGTTGTGTGATGAATTTTGAGCAAGTGTGGTTATGGAGGAGGGCACATACTTCGAGTACTGAGGAGACTGGTTTATAATTAAGTTCACATTATGTGGGATAATGAAGGGCTTAACTCCATTAGCTACTAATAAATTATTTAAAACAGGAGCAGAGTTTAACATTTCTACCTGCCATTTCCTTGCAAACATAAACATCAGTGTACCTCTCATAACATCTGCCTCTGAGGACCCGGAAGACATAGGGATTGATGATGGTCCTGGTGCTTGGTGTATATAGGGGTTAGGGTTATGGTGGGGCGCTGCAGGAGGGACAGAAGTCCAATCATTGGAATTGACAACGGTGGCAGTAGGAGTCACACCAGATCCAGGTAGATTAGGGAGCGAAACCTGGGACATTGTTGGAGGTGCTTGGGGAGTGGTTCTCTTAGTGTTTGTCTCTCTTTTAGCATCAAGAATTCGCTGTATAGCAGATTTCCCTAACAGGGCTTTTTAGGAGGACAGCATGATTTTTCCCCATTGCAAAGGGCACTTTTGGGGGTTTTGTTTCTTTTGGGTGATTTTCCTGAAAACAGGGTTCACGAAAAAAGCAAACCCGGGCCAAATTGTTTTTTGGCTGTGTTTTAATTTGGGTTATGACCAAACAAAAACGGTTGTGTGCCCACTGACACCCTTTTTTCCCATGGATATTTGGTCTGGTTTTTACACCGGGTTTTTTCAGACTTTCAAAACCATGCGGGACTTTAAATTTTTGGCTTTTTCCCAGTGTTTCAAGGTTTAAAATTTTAAGTTTTTGCTGTAAACCTGCAATTTTTGGGAAAATTTTTATATTCTTTAAAAACCCTTGAACTCGGGAATTGTTTAATTAATTTTAAACAAGTTCCCAGCATTTGCATTCTCTTTTTAAAATTGTTAATTTTTGGGCCAAAAAAAAACAGTACGTTTGCCTGGAAAACTGTCAGGGGGGAATGGGGAAAATTACCCAGATTACTTAATTTCCAAGAACATCATGTTTCCGAAAGGGGAGTCATCTTCAGAGGTTTGTAGAATTTACTGAATCAAGTGATTTTTGGTTTATTTTTAGGGTGCAACAGTAGGTTGGAAAAAAAAATACAGGGTTTTCCCCGGGTTTTTGTCCTTGACGGGGAATTTTATTTTAAATGTACACATGATGCTCAAAAGGGGTACAGTGATACATAAGTTTGCTGGAAAAAGAATTTTTCCTATGTGCATTCCTAAACTTTTCCTTTTTCAGTTTGACTTATGAAGGTCAGCCCCAAAGGGTTAGCCTACCCTCGGGGAGTGAGGGGGATAGGGCCCAAGGCAATGATCGACCCGAGTTTTTTAAAAATTTACCTGCCCCTTTTTTTAAAGCCCAAAAAGGCGAAAATTGCCGAAAAAGAAAAGGGGCAGGGAAAAAACAAAAAGATAGCATGTAAGTAGTGTGTTTTTGTTTGGGCCCGTGGAAAAGTTGGGGGTGGAGAGGAAGGGAACTAAAAAGCTTGTCCAAATTAAGGGATGGGGTAATTTAAACTCTGCGAAAATGTGTTCCCCTTTACTCTTTTTCCTTTCCAATAATCTTTTGCTAACCTGTTGTCCCTTCAATTTTTTCTCCTTTCTAATAATCTCTGGCAACCATTAACTAAATTTCCCCCCCGTGCATTGTTTAAAGCAGTTTGGGGCACCTTTTTCCCCCACCCCCATCTTTCCCCTACTATACCTTTTAAATCCCACAGATCCCTCCAATTTTCAAAGACCCCTGACAACTCACGACCTCTTTTCCCAAACCCTTTGGTTTTCTGCCATTGGGCCCCCAAGCATATCCGTGTTTCCCCCTTCCATTCTTTTCATCATCACAGAAAAAAAAAAGAAATCCCTGTTTGTCTTTTATTAACGGGGGCCCAAAACCGGGAAATAGACCTAGACAAAACCGAACATTTAACGGGATTATTTTTTAAAACCCGAACACACGAATTTTAAACCCTACGCGCTCACGTTAGCTCCCGCAATATACTGTACGACGCCACTTAGCTCCAAAAATATAAACCCCCCTAAAATCCCCCCTCCCATTTACTTACCAATAAAATTAACCCCAAAGTTCCACCCTAAAAAGGTAGCGCAATACCCCCATTTAAAAACAATCCCCTTGTTTTTAAATTAAAACTTTTTTTAAAAAAGGAGTTTTTTTAAAAACCCCAAAATTTTTTCCCCCCTTTTTTTAAATTTAAAATTTCAGGTTCCCTTTTTTTCGAACGTTTTTTTTCCTTCAATTTTTTTCTGGGGGTTTTTTTTCTTTTAAAATTTGCACCTTTACCTAATTTTTTTTGCATTTTTAATAGGAGCCCCTCTCAAAAGGTCCTACTAAATATTATAAGTTTTTTTAAAAAAAATTAAAACCTTTAAAATTTTTTTAAACGGCTGGGTTTTCCCGGTTCCTTTACTCTAACAAAAAAAAAAAATTTTTTTTTTAAAAACGGGAACAAAAATTTTTAAATAACAAAAAAAAATATTTCCCGGGATTATTTCAAAGAAAAACAATTTTATACTAAAACCTCGGTTAATTTTTAACATTTAAATATAAAAATTTAAAATTTTTAAATATTTTTTAAAATTAAAAAAATTTAAATTTAAAATTTTTTTTTTTAAAAATTTTTAAAATTTTAAATTTTTATTTTTTTTAAAATTTTTTTAATAATTTTTTAATTATTTTTAAATTAATTTAATAATGGGGTAAACAGGTAGGATTAAAAAAAAAACCTAAAAAAATAGAGAAACCCAATTTTTCCCCAATTTATAAAAATTCCCTTAAAAAATTTGTCGAAAGCAATTTCCTTTTTTTTTAAGGGTTTTTAAAAAATTTTTAATTTAATTAATATATAATATATATATATAAAAATTTATATTTTTAAATTATAAAAATATATAATATATATATATATAATAAAAAAATATATATATTATAATATTTTTAAAAAAAAAAGTTTTTTGTAGTGTGAAAATTCTCTAAGTATTCCCGGTCTCCGACTCGACTAGACTTAAACACCCCCCAAAAAAAATTTTTTTAAACCCCAAAACGTCTGCTTGAACAATAAAAAAAAATGCCCAAGCCCCAAAAGCAAAATACAACAATGGGGACACGAATCAGGGAAAAAAGAGAAATTAACACACTAAGTAGGGACCATTAGCAGATCCTCCACAAAAGTCACAAAGCTCCCATAATACTGAATCTAAGTTCAGCATAAGAAAATCACCGGACTATGACAATACACAGATACCAGTACAAATTAGGTCAGAAGCTACAGGCTCAGGACCTGAGTTGCTCAGAGTGTCTAAGCGACACACAACCTCAGTACAACGTCGAAAATCACTAAGTCTATACAATGTTCTGTGAACAGAGTATCCAGAACTAACAATAAGAAAAGAGACGATCTTCCAACAAAGGCCTATAAGGGAGATTTAGGCACTTTTTCTGGAATACGTCCAACCACCCAGCGAGTCTAGACCAGACTGAATACTTCAGGCGAGGTGAGGACACCCCCCTCGATCACGTGATAGCTCCGTGGACAGCTGTAGCACAAACAGAAGCCGGCAGAGTAACGAGCAAAGAGCGATAATTACAGTAGTTAGACAATCAAGACTTGAACTGAGCACATAATATGCTACATCCTACCTAACAAAATTTAACTAAGTCAAATAATAATAATATAAAGCAATATATTTAAGATTTAGCTATTATCGCAAATATAAGCAATATAAAATTATATGAAAAGATAATAATTATATATATACATAATAATCATTGCAACCCATTCAGGGGTTGCAACACTGTACTACGCTCACAGTAGGTCCAACAATATACTGTACGACGCTCACAGTAGGTCCAACAATATACTGTACGACGCTCACAGTAGGTCCAACAATATACTGTACGACGCTCACAGTAGGTCCAACAATATACTGTACGACGCTCACGCTAGCTCCAACAATATACTGTACGACGCTCACAGTAGGTCCAACAATATACTGTACAACGCTCACAGTAGGTCCAACAATATACTGTACGACGCTTATGCTAGCTTCAACAATATACTGTACGACGCTCACTAGTCCAAACAAAAATACTGTACGACGCCACGTAGGGCCCCAATATACTGTCGACGCTCACGCAAACTCCCAAAAAAAACTTACGACGCTCACAGTAGGTCCAACAATATACTGTACGACCCCCCCCAGTAGGCCCAACAATATACTGTAGGGGACGCTCACGCTCTCCAACAATTACTGTACGACGTCACAGTGGTCCAGCTATACTGTAGACGCTCACAGTGGGCCCCAAAACATATATGTACGACGCTCACGCAAGCTCCAACAATATGTACGACGTACAGTGGTCCAACAATATATTACGACGCTCACAGTGGTCAAAAATAAGTACGAGCTCCAGTAGGCCCAACAATATACTGTACGACGCTCACGTAGCTCCAACAAATACTGTACACGCTCCGTAGGTCCGCAATTCTGTACGACGCTCACAGTAGGCCCAAAAATATACTGTACGACGTCAGAAAGCCCCAACAATATACTGTACGACGTCACGTGGTCCAACAATATCTGTACGACCCTCACAGTAGGCCCAAACAATAAAAATGTACGACGCTCACCTAGCTCCAAACAATACATCACCGTCAATCTCACCCTCCACAACCCCCAAACACTCAACTCCTATGCTCTTATTTTAACATTATACAAAAAAATTATAGTAACGATTTACCGCACCACCGCTCATCTTTCCCCCTCGCCAGTTTATAGGCGCCCCTGCATTCTAATTGTGGGGGAAATTACCGGAGCTAATTATTGTCATTTTTTACAGTGGAACAAGGGATAATGAGGAAACTGGGAAGTTTCATTTGTCCCTCATGTATTTGTTTCCGTCATAGCCGGAAAAAAATTTTATCTCTGTGTGTGCACTTTTTACAATACTCTCCCCTTTCTGCATGGGGGACTACAATGAAAGCGCATTTTCTGCCAGTTTTATTCCTAATTCCCGCATTTTTTTTTAATTTTCCCACCATACTGCGTGTATCTGTTTAAACAAGTGGTCACGATCGGTTCTTTTCTTTCCCTTGGGTCCCCTGTCTTTAATAACATGTAATCTCTGATTTATCCTTATTTTTCATTGTGTGATTTTTAAGTTCATCATTTCTGGGGGGGTCGTACTGTGTCAGTCCGTGGGTTTCCCCGGGAAACAAAATTGCTAATTTAAGAAAAGGGTTTTTTTTTTTTTTCTTCCCCTTTTCCACTGCCCGGGGTTTGGGTTATTATTGGAATTTTTTTTGGCCCCCCGGTTTTTTTACCCCCGTGGGGGTAAAATTGAAAAATTTGGGGTTCCAAAAATTTGTAATAATGGTGTTTTTTTTATAAAAATTATGGGGGTTTTTCTTTAAAGGGGGGCTTCATTGGAAAATATAAAGTTTTTCCATTTTTTTAAAAGATTTGGCGGGGGGAAAAAAAATTTTAAAAAAAAGGATAAAAAGGGGGAAATTTTCCTTATGGAAAAAAAGGAGTTTTTTTTTTAAAGGGGAAAAATAAAAATTTTTTTTTTTTTTTTTTTGGGGAAAAATTTTTAAAAAGAGTTTTTTTTAATTTTACGTTTTTTTTTTTGGGAAATTTTTTTTTGTGGGTTTTGAATTTTTTTGGGGTTTATTGGGGCTGTCAGGGAAAAAACCCGGGGAAAAATTTTGGGGGAAAGCGATTTTTTTAAATTGGGGGGTTTTTTTTGGGTATGGGGGGGAAAAACGCGGTGGGGTGGGGGATGTTGAAAAAAAACCAAAAAAAAGGGTTTGGTTGGGCCTTAAAAAAAAATTTTTCAAAAAGGGGTTTTTGCGCAGTCAAAAGGAAAGAGGGGGAAAAAAAAAAAAAAAAAAGGTGTTGGTGTTGGGTTTGTTTTTAAATTTTTTTGGTTTTTTGAAAAGGGAAAAATTTATTAAAAAAATAAAAAAGGGGGGTTGGGGGGGGGGTTAAAAGGGGGGTTTTTCCGGGGATTAAAAGGGGGGGGGCGAGGGGTAAAATGGGGGTTAAAATGGGGGCAAAATAGGGAAAAAGGGGGGTTTAAAAATGGGGGGTTTAAAAATGGGGGGGTTTAAAACCCTGGGGTTACGGGGGGGTTTAAAATTTAGGAGTTAAAAATAGGGGGTTAAAATGGGGGTTCTTTGGGGAAAAGTTACAAACTGAGGGAGTTCAAATGGGGGTTAAAACGGGGGGGTTTTTAAAATGGGAGTTAAACTGGGGGTTTCCTGGGGGTTAAAACCTGGGGGGATTTAAAAAAACTGAGGGAGTTACAAACTGGGAAAGTTACAAATGAGGGAGTTAAAATGGGGGAAGTTACAAATGAGGGAGTTACAAATGGGGGAAGTTTCAAATGAGGATTCAAACTAAACAACTAAAGTTACAAATGGGAATTTTCAAACTGGGTAGTTACAAATGGGGGAGTTACAAACTGGGGAGTTACAAAGGGGACTACAAATGAGGGAGTTACAAATGAGGGATTTTAAAAAACTGAGGGGCTACAAAGAGGGGGGTTAAAAAATGAGGGGTTACAAACTGGGGGATTTTACAAATTTGGGGGAGTTCATGGAAGACACCCCCAGGAGCCCCCATGTTGTGAGCGCTACTTTCTTTTTTTGGGCAACAATTTTGGTTGGCGTCTAAATGTTAGTGTCTCGCCCTGTGGTTGTATGTTATCCAATCACTCTTCCTGACTTTCTGTGTCAGGAGATAGATAAGGGAAACCCCACAATATTAGTAAGTTATCAAAAATTTTCTTCAGAAGAGTTGAGTAGCCAGAACCCCCCCTTTTCAAAAAACGAAAGTGTAAACGCGCTCACACACAAACACACGTGTACACCAGTAAGTATTTAGTAGAAAATATTAGTAATATTAATAAAAAAATAATTCTATAATCTTCAAAAGATTTAGCTTAGCCTAGCGTGATAAAATGACCCCCCCTTTTTTTAAAGAAAAGCAAGCACGTAAACCCACCACACCATACATAGTAGTAAAATGACCCCCCTTTTTTCAAAAACTTGCAAGACGCACGCGCGTGCAACCACACACACACACACACACACACACACACAACACCCACAACACACACACACACACACACACCCCCACACACACACTCGTGGAGGGTCACGCGGTTTGAGCTCGTGTTTTTATGGTAATTTTGACTGTTTCCATAAGGAATAGAGTGTGGGATATAGGCGTGGGCCCCCATAAGAGTGATATAATCCTTAAACCCGAAAAAAAGGAAAAAAAAGTGATACAGAAAAAGAAAACAAAGGTAGTGGCCGGGGTGTTTTGTGGGGGGGGTTGGAAGGGTGAACGGTTGTGTAGGCCATAAAAACGCGTGGGGTATTTTAAGAAAAAGTGCGACTAAGACCGGGGAGATAAGAATATTATAAAGTGTCAGTAAATACAGTGAGTGAGTGAAAAAAAAATTTGGGAAAAGCTAGAGACTATGTGCAAAACAAAAAAGGGAGGGGCAATTTAAAAAATCGATTATTCAGTTAAAGAGAGAAATAAAAAAGGGAAAATTTGAAAAAAAAAAAGAGATTTTAGGTTAAAGTTGCAAGAGAATCGAAGACTAACCCAAAAGGATTCTTTCAGGTATACAGAAGTAAGATCAGGGACAAGATGGGCCCCACTCAAAAGTTCCTCGGGTCAGCTTACTGACAGTGATAAGGAAATGTGTAGAATTTTTAACACATACTTCCTCTCAGTTTTTATCAGGAGGATACCAGCGATATTCCAGTAATGATAAATTATGTAGAACAGGACGATAATAAACTGTGCACGATTAGGGTCACAAGTGACATGGTCCTTAGGCAAACAGATAAATTAAATCCTAAAAAAACCCCCGGGGCCCTGATGAACTGTATGCAAGGGTTCTAAAGGAATGTAAAGAGGAGCTTAGCACACCTTTGGCTAATCTTTTCAACAAAATCACTACAAACTGGCATGGTGCCGATAAGTGGAAAATGGCAAATTGTGATACCTATTTTAAAAAACAGTGACAGGCCCTTTTAGCTTCGAACTATAGACCAATAAGCCTAACCTCCATAGTGGGAAATTTATGGAATCAATAATTGCCGAGGCAGTTCGTAGCCACCTGAAAAGCATAAATTAATCAACGAATCTCAGCATGGTTTGTTCCTGCCTTACGAATTTATTAACTTTTTTCACTAAGGTATTTGAGGAGGTAGATCATGGTAATAAATATGATATTGTGTATATGGACTTCAGTAAGGCTTTTGACAGGGTCCCACATCAGAGACTATTGAGGAAAATTAAAGCACATGGAATAGGAGGAGAAATTTTTCCTGTAGGGGCATGGTTGACAAATAGGCGGGCAGAGAGTTTGCATAAATGGGGAGAAATCAGGTGGGGAAGCGTCACGAGCGGTGTTCCACAGGGGTCAGTGTTGGGCCCCCTGCTGTTCACAATCTCATAAACGACATAGATGAGGGCATAAAGAGCGACATCGGCAAGTTTGCCGATGACACCAAAATAGGCCGTCGAATCCATTCTGACGAGGACATTCGAGCACTCCAGGAAGATTGGGAAAAGACTGATGCAGTGGTCGGAGAAGTGGCAGATGCAGTTTAATATAGACAAATGCAAAGTTTAAATGTTGGACAGGACAATAACCATGCCACATATAAACTAAATAATGTAGATCTTAAAATTACGGATTGCGAAAAAGGGTTTAGGAGTTCTGGTTAGCGTAATCTGAAACCAAGACAAAAAGTGCATAAGTGTTCGCAATAAAGCGAAAAGAATCCTTGGCTTCATATCAAGAAGCATAAATAATAGGAGTCCTCAGGTTGTTCTTCAACTCTATACATCCTTGGTTAGGCCTCATTTAGATTATGCTGCACAGTTTTGGTCACCGTATTACAGAATGGATATAAATTCTCTGGAAAATGTACAAAGGAGGATGACAAAGTTGATCCCATGTATCAGAAACCTTCCCTATGAGGATAGACTGAGGGCCCTGAATCTGCACTCTCTAGAAAGACGTAGAATTAGGGGGGATATGATTGAGGTGTATAAATGGAAGACAGGAATAAATAATTATTTTTTTTTATTATCACACTGGCCGATTCCCACCAAGGCAGGGTTTGGCCCGAAAAAAAGAAAAACTTTCACCATCATTCACTCCATCACTGTCTTGCCAAAAAGGGTGCTTTACACTACAGTTTTTAAAATGCAACATTAACACCCCTCCTTCGAGGGGCAGGCACTGTACTTCCCATCTCCAGGACTCAAGTCCGGCCTGCCGGTTTCCCTGAATCCCTTCATAAATGTTACTTTGCTCACACTCCAAAAGCACGTCAAGTATTAAAAACCATTTGTCTCCATTCACTCTATCAAACACGCTCATGCATGCCTGCTGGAAGTCCAAGCCCCCCGCACACAAAACCTCTTTACCCCTCCCTCAACCTTTCTAGGCCGACCACTACCCGCCTTCCTTCCACTACAGACTGATAACTCTTGAAGTAATTCTGTTTCGGCCATTTCTCTACATGTCAAACCACCTCAACAACCCTTTTCCCCAGCCTCTGGACAACAGTTTGGTAATCCCGCACCTCCTCCTAACTTCCAAACTACGGAATTCTTGCATTATATTTTCACACCACACATTGCCCTCAGACATGACATCTCTACTGCCTCCAGCCTTCTCCTCGCTGCAACATTCATCACCCACGCTTCACACCCATATAAGAGCGTTGGTTAAAACTATACCTCATACATTCCCCTCTTTGCCTTTAAGGACAAAGTTCTTTGTCTCCACAGACTCCTAAGTGCACCACTCACTCTTTTTCCTCATCAATTCTATGATTCACCTCATCTTTCATAGACCCATCCGCTTTACACGTCCACTCCCAAATATCTGATCGTTCACCTCCTCCATACTCTCTCCCTCAATCTGATATCCAATCTTTCATCACCTAATCTTTTTGTTATCCTCATAACCTTACTCTTTCCTGTATTCACCTTTAATTTTCTTCTTTTGCACACCCTACCAAATTCATCCACCAATCTCTGCAACTTCTCTTCAGAATCTCCCAAGAGCACAGTGTCATCAGCAAAGAGCAGCTGTGACAACTCCCACTTTGTGTGTGATTCTTTATCTTTTAACTCCACGCCTCTTGGGCCAAGACCCTCGCATTTACTTCTCTTACAACCCCATCAAATAAATATATTAAACAACCACGGTGACATCACACATCCTTGTCTAAGGCCTACTTTTACTGGGAAAAAATTTCCCTCTTTCCTACTACTCTAACTTGAGCACACACTATCCTCGTAAAAACTCTTCACTGCTTTCAGTAACCTACCCCCTACACCATACACTTGCAAAATCTGCCACATTGCTCCCCCATCCACCCTGTCATACGCCTTTTCCAAATCCATAAATGCCCACAAAGACCTCTTTAGCCTTATCTAAAATACTGTTCACTTATATGTTTCACTGTAAACACCTGGTCCACACACCCCCTACCTTTCCTTTAAAACCTCCTTGTTCGTCTGCTATCCTATTCTCCGTCTTACTTTAATTCTTTCAATTATAACTCTACCATACACTTTACCAGGTATACTCAACAGACTTATCCCCCTATAATTTTTCACATCTCTTTTATCCCTTTGCCTTTATACAAAGGAACTATGCATGCTCTCTGCCAATCCCTAGGTACCTTACCCTCTTCATACATTTATTAAATAAATTTCACCAACCACTCCATCTATTATCTTTATCCATCAATCCCGGGTGCCTTACCCCGTTTCATTTTACCTACTGCCTCACGAACTTCCCCCACACTCACAACTGGCTCTTCCTCACTCCTACGAGATGTTATTTCTCCTTGCCCTATACACGAAATCACAGCTTCCCTATCTTCATCAACATTTAACAATTCCTCAAAATATTCCCTCCATCTTCCCAATACCTCTAACTCTCCATTTAATAACTCTCCTCTCCTATTTTTAACTGCCAAATCCATTTGTTCTCTAAAGGGGATGTAAATAGTGTGCTGAAAATATCTAGCCTAGACAGGACTCGCAGCAATGGTTTTAAGTTGGAAAAATTCAGATTCAGGAAGGATATAGGAAAGTACTGGTTTGGTAATAGAGTTGTGGATAAGTGGAACAAACTCCCGAGTACAGTTATAGAGGCCAGAACGTTGTGTAGCTTTAAAAATAGGTTGGATAAATACATGAGTGGATGTGGGTGGGTGTGAGTTGACCCCATACTTGTGACCAGGTCGGTTGCCCTGTTCCTCCCCCTTTAATCAATGTGACCTACCTGATAGGTTGGGTGCATTGGCTTAAGCCGGTGGGGGATTGGACCCGCCTCGCATGGGCCCTGGCCCCTTTCCCCAGTGTTCCTTCGTTCTTATGTTCTTATGTTTTTACAGGAGTTAGTGGAAAATTACCGAGAAACATCAAAAGTCTTCAAATTTGGAAGGCAACCGAAAAGTTACCCACTGCAGCCGCAAAAAAAAAATATTTTTACCTAGTTTGAGTTGCAGGGGGGTAATAGAAAAACCTGTCTCTAGCGGGAAATTTGGGGGGTCATTTCCCTCGAGCTATCAAATTAGAATAAGAAAGCTTTTACTGGCTTTTAAATAAAATTTTTAGGGGTTTAGGGGATATGGGGAAAGCCTAGTGTTTTAATTTTTTGAATGAAATTTTTAAAAACACATAAGACAGACAGGGGAACAAGAGATCGGGGTACAATGCAATAATATGTATTTCATAGGGGGGGGAAAAAAGGACTGTTTACATAAACTTGCACACACACTAGGTGAAAAAAGGGATCTGTGTTAGGCACTGAATCTTTCAACCCACCACCACACACACACACACATGCACAAACACCTGCACACCCACACTTGCACACCACACATGACCACCCCAACACACACACACAACAACAAAACCCCACACACACACACACACACACACACACATCAGCAACTACACAACATATACGGGATTTCACACCTTCCTGTGAAGTGACCCTTACCCCTTTTTTTCCCCCCCATCTCCCCCCTCTCCTCTCCTCTCTTTTCCCTTCTCTCTCTCTCTTTCTCTCTCTCTCTCTCCTCTCCTCTCTTCTCTCTCTCTCTTTTTCTCTCTCTCTCTCCTCTCTCCTCTCCTCCTTTTCTTTTCCCCCTTTTCTCTCCCCCTTTTTTTTCCCTTCTCTTTTTCCTTCACTCTTTCTCTCCTCTTCCTCTCTCTCCCCCTCCCCCTCTCTCTTTCCTCTCTTCCTCTCTTACTCTTTTCTTCCTTTCTTTTTCTCTCTCTTCCTTGTCCTCCCCCTCTCTCTTACCTTTTCCTCTTCTCATTTTCCCCCCCTTTTTTCCCTTTTTTTCCCCCCCTTCTGGGCCCCCCTTCTCTTTTTTTCTCCCTCTCTCTCACTCTCTCCCCCTTTTTTTTTTTTTCTCTCTTCTTTCACAAAAAAAAACAAAATGGTTGGGATAAAGGGAAATCGGGGATGAGATGAAAATGGTACGGGTGGGGAGGAATGAATGAGGAGCAGGGGAAAAAGGGATACAGCAAGAATGGGAGAAAAAATTGGAGAGCTTCTGAAAAAATGGGGAAAGAGCTCTCTGTGAAATGGAAAAAGAGGTTGGAAAAGGAGACGAAAAATTGGGGCACAAGTCGAAACTGCAGTACCAGGGTAAAGGCCCTGAATTTGAGGAAAAATTGGGCTGAAGCAAGTCTGGGGTTATGCCCAAGAAGACAACCATACGAAGTTGAGAGGCTGAACAGGGGGAAGGAGTATGATTATGCAAAGGGTCATATCACCCTGAAAAAGAAGGGCCAGGGATGGAAGGGGAAGAGCAGATGGGTGCAGATGGGAGGGAGATGGTCGAATGCTGGGGACAACCAGCTCCCAAGAGCACTGGAAAAATAAAGGGAGAAAATAAACACATACGACGGAACCCAGAGTACAGGGGAAGGCAATGGGGAGGGGAAAGGGAAAAAACAGTGTTATCCAGGGGGGCTTGGGAAGAGAGAGGAAAGGGCACACACTGAAAGAAGGCAGGAAAAAAGAAAGGAGTTTGAAAAAAAATCATCAGGAAATGGGGGGAGAAAATGGATGAGATTGTAATTTCAGAGTGGGGGGGTACTTGAAGGGAAAACCGACCGTCAAGCTGATTTCAGGACAAAAACAGTGCGGAACGGGGACCCTCCAAGGAAACCAAGTTGAAAAGCCGGAAGATACAAGGGTTCCTAGACAGAGACGAACAAAAACAGAGAGACACGCTAGGGAGAGGACAAAAAGCGAAAGGAGCTGGGAAAAGGAGAAAGGAGGAACCTGAGAGGTCATCAGAGCAGAACAGAGCAGCCAAGGGGAAGGAGCACACAAAAACTATCCTCAAAACCCCACAACCTATCACACCACCCCAAACAAATAAATCCATCCCCCACAGTTCCCCCCAACCCCCCAAACCCATAGAATCCCACAGTATGCCCCGGGTCTCCCACCCCCAAGGCCCCCAAAAAACCCCAGTGTTTGGAAAAGGAAACTGAAGGTTGGTACACAAACGCTGAGGAATAACAAACAAGTGGGAGGAGTGGCACGAAAGAGTCAAAGAGGATCACCAGACTCATAGCGATCCAGAAACCAAGCTTACAGGTAGAAAACAATGCCCTCTTTCCCGGGTACCAGATCCCGAAAAAAGACGAAGGAAAGGGGGGGTGGAGGAGTGGGTTGCTGATCAAAAACCCATGGAATTTTATGAGCTGGAGAAGAGACAGAGGAGAAGAAATGATTACATAGCGGGGAAGCTTCACTCTGGAGGTCCAAGGTGATAATTGCAGTGATGTAAACCCCCCACAAAAACAGCAGGAGGCCAAGGCATGATATGACGAGGCAAAAGAGCGATGGTTGACACACGGCTGCAGTGGGCCCGAAGAGCTCAGCATGCAGGGCAAAACCCTGATATGGGCGATTCAACCACAAAGGGGATCGAATGGGGAATTGGGGCCCCATGGGGGGCCAAAAATACATGGGGGCTAAAAATATGGAGGTGGTACTAGAAAACTTCTGTACCAACACTAAAGGGGCATACAAGAGAAAAGAGGAGAGGAAAGAACCAGCAAAAAGGGCTTAGTATTACCTTGAGTAGTGCAGATATTGAGGCATCCATATGAAAGACCCCCTTTGGGGGCCCGCGATCATGTGGGTTTTTAGCTTCGAATACACAGTAGAGCTACAAATGGAGGGGGGGAAGCAGGAAGGCCAGGACAAATGAAAACCAAAACTACAGGAAAGGGGATACACAGGAATGGGAATTCCTGAATGAGGGTTTATGGGACAGAGAACTGGGGGGAAGCCAGTTAAAGAGATGATGGAAAAGTAGCAACAATGTGCAAGGAGGGTAGGAGAGGGTTTTTACCCCGGGTAACATGAAAAAGAAAAAGCCCGGATAGATGGTTCACCCAAAGTGCAAGTAGGCCCCCCGTGTGCTAGGGAAGGAAGAAAATGAAAGGGAAAGGACCCAGGGGGAATAAGGAGAGCAGTCGTCGAGCAGAAAAGAAATGCACAGATAAGAAAGGAGGTCCAAAAATCAATATGAAAACGACATGCGAAAAGCCAAATCTGGGCCCGGCGTTATACGCCACATCAGGGGGAAAACAAACCCTCAAGGACCCGGTAATCAGGCTAAGGGAAAGGAAGGGGGAGAGACAAAAAGAAAAGACCCAGAAAGTATGTAGGAACTCAAAAAAGAGATTTTAAAGAAATTCACAGAGGAACAGAAGGGGTCAGAAAGCGGAAGGTGGGGTACACCCCATGTGCGGGCACAGTACACACAACCGAGGAAGAAAGAATAGGGTTCTGAGGAGTAATACCTCAAAAGGGAATGGGCCAGATAACACTTCCCTGGGGCTGAGAGAGGGGCAGAGGCGCTATGGTACCCCCAACAACAAAATTCAAACCTTCGAAACAGGGAGATTGCCTGAGGCATGGAAGACAGAAATGTGGTTCAAACTTTAAAAAAAAAGACAGACATGAAGCACTAAACTACAGACCCGTTCACTGCATGTATGCATGCAAAATCATGGAAAAAAAATTTTCAGGAAAGAATGGTGGAACATCTGAAAGGAAAGATCTCATCCCAGCAGCTGCAATGGGTCAGGGGAAAAATTGTCAGGAAGACAGCGCGAGTAATGGTACCCTGGCGAGGTGTCAAATGGGCACCCGTGACCCGCGGGGTCCCCCAGGGGGCAGTTAGGCCCGTGCTGTTTCTGGTATTTTGGGGAAAGACATGACGGAAGGATAAACTCCCAGGTGTCCCTGTTTTCAGATGCTGAAGTTGATGGGGAAGAGTTCATTCGATCGAAACCAGGCAGAAATAAAAGGGGGTTGGACAGGGGCAGACCGGGCCAGCAAAAGGGTCCTGGGGTTCAATCCCCCCAAGTGCAAAGTCTGAGGATTGGGGGAAAGGGGAAAAAAAGACCGCATGGAGTACAGTCTAGGGGGCCAGAGACTACAAACATCACTCAAGGGAAAAAAATCTTGGGGTGAGTATAACACCAGGCCATCTGAAGCGCACATAACCAAATAACTGCTGCAGCATATAGCGCCCGGGAAACCTCAAAAAAGCATTCCCACATCTTAATAAAGGGAAACGTTCAGAACCTGTACACCGTGTACTTGGCCCATTTGGAGTATGCGGCACCCCGTTTGGAACCCACACCAGCCCAAACATGTAAAGAAATTAGAGAAGTGCAAAGGTTTTTCAACAAGTAGTCCCCCGAGTTAAGAGGGAGTCCTATGAGGGGAGGTTAAAAACAACCTGACGAAATGGAGAAGGAGAGATAGGGGGGGCATGATAACGACTTACAAAAAACTGGAGGAATTGTCTAGGTGGACAAAGACAGGTGCCGAGACTGGGGAAAAGCAGACGGGGACACAGTTGGAAATGAAGACACAGATGAATCAAAGGGGGGTTGGAAAATTTTTTTTTTCCAGGTAGTCAGGAAGTGGAACAGTTTGGGAAGCGATGTAGTGGAGGCAGGGCCATCATAGCTTTTAAACAAAGGTACGATAAAATCAGGTTCAGGAGAGTGACCTATAGCGACCGTAAAAAGGGGGGGGCCCGGGGCTTGGGCCACCCCCTGCAACCCCAACTAGGTGAGTACACAACACCACACACACACAACACTCAACGGGGAACAGGAGGGTTAGGGGGACGATAAAGGCACAAAAATACTGCGTGGAATGGACAAGGTGGACAGAGACAGGATGTTCCAGAGATGGGACACAGAAACAAGGGGTCACAATTGGAAGTTGAAGACCAGATGAATCAAAGGGATGTTAGGAAGTATTTCTTTAGTCATAGAGTAGTCAGGAAGTGGAAAAGCCTAGCAAGTGAGGTAGTGGAGGCGGGGAACCTACTTTAGCTATAAGATGAAGTATGATTTAAAACTCTTGGAGGGGGGGGAGAGAGAGGACCTAGTAGCACTCGGTGAAGAGGCGGGGCCAGGAGCTGAGTCTCGACCCCTGCAACCACAATTATGTGAGTACACACGCAGGGACACCGCGTGCGTGTCACAACATTTAGTGTCCGTGAATATAAGTGATTTTGAGGGCTACCCAAGGGTACTGCAGGGGTCATTAAGTGTGTCAGGGTAGTGAACAATCCTTGAAGCGATTTACAAGTTGCCCTGAGCCACACAAGTGTCAACTAGAAAGTGATACCTGGTGGGCGCAAATCAGAGTGGGAGGCCTAGTGTGTCAGGCGACGTTGCCAAATGCGTACTCAAGAAAGATAATAAAGTGAAATAAATGTATGACCAGTGAAAGAAATACAGTGTATAGGTTATACTATATATCGACAAGAAACGGAAGTGGATATATGCCAGGACATCACATCGAGTTGGACAGTCTACAGGCTGCTACAGGCTGCTACAGGCTGCTACAGGCTGCATTGCAAATATTCACCCATACATGGTTTTAAGACGAGGTTTGATAAAGTTCATGTAGCAGGGGGAGAGAGGACCTAGTAGCAATCAGTGAAGAGACGGGGCCATGAGCTAGGCTCGACCCCTGCAACAACAAATAGGTGAGTAAAACACACAACACACACCACACACATACTTTCCCATACACACACACACACACACACACACACACACACACACACACACACACACCACACACACATATACACACACACACACACACCACAACACCACACACACATGCACATAGGAAACATCCCCAACAGATTAAATAGTGGGTACAATTCAGTCTGGGGAACATAAGGTAGTGATTACAGTGTATGTAACCCACCACAGAACTGCAGGAGGACAAGAGAGGAATATGAAGAGAACAACAGAGCGATGGTGGACACACTGGCTGAGGTGGTCAGAAGAGCTCACTCCAGCACAGCAAGTTACTGCTTATGGGCGATTTCAACCACGGAGATTGATTGGGAAAACCTGGAGCCACAATGGGGTCCCAAATAATGGGGAGCCAAGATGATGGATGTGGTTCTGGAAAACCTTATGCATCAACATGTTAAAAATTTTTGATCTCGTTATCGTACACAAATGTTGAAAATTTGAACCCGACTGGATGAGGCGCTCACAGTTATTATGAAATGATTATTATTATTATTATTATCCTAAATAAGCGCTAAGCACGTAAATAAGTGCTGCTAGATATGATCAAAATAAAATCGAAAAAGAGGAGGAAGAAAAAAATCAGTCAACCTCTTAAATGATACATCTTCGGGGATAGCTAATTAGATATTTTCAGTCGATGAGAAAATCCCCCCCCCCCCAAAAAAAAAAAAGTCACCATATTCCATACATTTTGCCCAGCGTCCCTCTTCAGTACATGCAAAAGGAACAGTATAGAGTGATGATAAATTCTGAACTATATGTTAACCAGTTGCTGCGAAATCCGGAAATCTTCCCCCTTTTCCGTAACATTTTACCCCGCCTTCTCTTCTTCACTATATAAAAAAAAAAGTGATGAGTGGTAATAAATCTCTAATGCGACGAATATAAAAATTTGTGTACCTGGGAGTATGTGTATGTTGTATGTCTGTGTATATGTATGTATTCTTTTGCATTCTTGCATGTATATTTTTGTGCATATATATGCGTTAATACAAGTTTCGTACTTATTGGTGTGTTATTATATATACTTGCAAATATGTATATATTTTATGCATGTGAATATATTTGTGTTCATGTGTGTTCGTGTGAATATATATACGTGTGTGTATCCAAAAATTTGTTTTTTCTTTTTGTGAAATGGGAAATGTACTTGTGTAGTTTGCTTGTTTTGTATGGGGAGGGGTTTTAAATATAATTTATTGAAATACATTGTTCCCTTTATGTATGAAAAAATTAATTCGGGAAACCCTCCCTCTGGGTTTTAAGACATAATACCCCAAATTTTTAACCAAATCTTGGGGACATTCTTCTTTTAAAACCAGAAACCCAAACCCATTTCCAAACCCTTTTCGACTATAATTTTTTTTAAAAACACTGACACAGACTAGATTTTCGGGTCATCATACTTCTTAAAATTTTGCATCAGAGTAACGATTAAAAAGAAGCCAGCCGGGAAAACCCCATCATGTTTTACCAGAAAACGTTTTTACTCATTCGAAAAAAAAAAAAAAAAAACTTGAAAACAAAAAACCGACATCTCCAGAAATATTCGTGATTGTTTTACTGAGCACCAGACCCCAAAAGGGTTTTTAAATTCTGAAGCCGATTGGAAGAGGCTTAGTCAACTTATTATAAGGAAATTAAATCTAGAAATAAGCTATATAATCTTATTTATATCAGGAGGGAACACTAAAGCTGCAGTGGTACACAGTTCCTTGGGGAATGGAAGGTAGTCTGAATTAATCTACAGTAAGAGAGAAGTAGCTTCCTTACCTGAGATCAAGAGCCGGTATTTAGCGTCAGGACACTTCCTGGAAGGAAATGAACTACAAAACAAGGAACACAGTGCACCCACATTTGTGATCAGTAACCTGAACCTTGCCTTAATGTAAGTACACAAGCACTCATAATATGAGTATAATTATAATAATAATAATGATAATAATAATAATAATAACAATAATAATAATAATAATAATAATAATAATAATAATAATAATAATAATAATAATAATAATCTTTATTTCTTGAAATACCTGTACAAGGTATACAGGCATAGCTGACACTAGTAACATAACTATTTAGAAAACCCCTTGTTATGCAGAGCATTTCGGGCAAATTAGGCCAATTTTGCCCGTACGATGCGACCCACAACGGTTGACTAACACTCCTGGAGCCTGTTTACCTGGAGAGAGTTCCGGGGGTCAACGCCTCCGCGGCCCGGTCTGTGACCAGGCCTCCTTAGGTCAGTGTCCCAGGATGCGACCCACACCAGTCGACTAACACCCAGGTACCCATTTTACTGATGGGGAACATAGACAACAGGTGGAAAGAAACACGTCCAATGTTTCTACTCTGGCTGGGAATCGAACCCAGGCCCTCACCGTGTGAAGCGAGAGCGTTAACCACCAAGCCACCAGAATGACATCCAGAATGACATCCATCATGAACACTGGAACATTTTATGAGCAACACAATATGGATATAACGACGCTATGAATGAAGAAATACTCTTATTGTGTTTACAGTGAAACATATAGATGAACTGTATTTAGATAAGGGTAAAGAGGTTTTTGTGACATTTATGGATTTGGAAAAGGCGTATGACAAGGTGGATAGGGGGGCAATGTGGCAGATTTTGCAGGTGTATGGTATAGGAGGTAGGTTACTGAAAGCAGTGAAGAGTTTTTACGACTATAGTGAGGCGCAGGTTAGAGTATGTAGGAGGGAGATTATTTCCAAGTTAAAGTAGACCTTAGACAAGGATGTGTGATGTCACCGTGGTTGTTCAGTATATTTATAGATGGAGTTGTAAGAGAAGTGAATGCTAGAGTCTTGGCAAGAGGTGTTTAAA
>NC_069470.1:27398637-27430527 GCF_026875155.1 Cherax quadricarinatus
CATTTTAAATTTCCACTTTTTTTTAAATCTTGCCTTTTCCCCATCTTTCCTTATTTTCACTCCCAGTCCCTCCTTCAAGAGACAACTGACAACTCACGACCTCTTCCTACCTCGGTTTCTGCCACTGCCTAAGCACTATCCGCTGTTTCCCTCTTCCACTTCTTGCATCATCACAGAAAAAACAGAAATCATGTCGTCTTTTATTAACGAGACAAAGCCGGAAGTAGACCTAGACAAATCAGGAACATTTAACGGGATTATTTTCCAAACCAGAACACACGAATATACCGTACGATGCTCACGTTAGCTCCAGCAATATACTGTACGACGCTCAGGTTAGCTCCAACAATATACCGTACGACGCTCACGTTAGCTCCAACAATATACCGTACGACGCTCACGTTAGCTCCAACAATATACTGTACGACGCTCACGCTAGCTGAAACTAAATACTGTACGACGCCACGCTAGCTCCAACAATATACTGTACGACGCTCACGCTAGCTGAAACTAAATACTGTACGACGCTCACGCTAGCTCCAACAATATACTGTACGACGCTCACAGTAGGTCCAACAATATACTGTACGACGCTCACGCTAGCTTCAACAATATACTGTACGACGCTCACAGTAGGTCCAACAATATACTGTACGACGCTCACAGAAGGTCCAACAATATACTGTACGACGCTCACGCTAGCTCCAACAATATACTGTACGACGTCACATAGGTCCAAAAATTTTATGTACGACGCTCACGCTAGCTTCAACAATATACTGTACGACGCTCACAGTAGGTCCAACAATATACTGTACGACGCTCACGCTAGCTTCAACAATATACTGTACGACGCTCACAGAATGTCCAACAATATACTGTACGACGCTCACGCTAGCTTCAACAATATACTGTACGACGCTCACGCTAGCTTCAACAATATACTGTACGACGCTAACAGTAGGTCCAACAATATACTGTACGACGCTCACGCTAGCTTCAACAATATACTGAACGACGCTAACAGTAGGTCCAACAATATACTGTACGACGCTCACGCTAGCTTCAACAAAATTTTCTGAACGACGCTAACAGTAGGTCCAACAATATACTGTACGACGCTCACGCTAGCTTCAACAATATACTGAACGACGCTAACAGTAGGTCCAACAATATACTGTACGACGCTCACACTAGCTCCAACAATATACTGTACGACGCTCACAGTAGGTCCAACAATATACTGTACGACGCTCACGCTAGCTCCAACAATATACTGCAGGACGCTCACGCTAGCTCCAGCAATATGCTGTACGACGCTCACGCTAGCTCCAACAATATACTGTATGACGTTCACAGTAGGTCCAACAATATACTGTACGACGCTCACGCTAGCTCCAACAATATACTGTACGACGCTCACAGTAGGTCCAACAATATACTGTACGACGCCAGCTAGCCCCAACAAAAAAACACACCCTAACTTTTTACCCCCCACAACCTCTAAAAACATTCAAGTCTTTGCATCTTAATTTTTAAAAATTATAAACAAAACTTAGAAACTTTTACCGTACCACGTACACCCCCCCACGCCAGTTTATAGGCGCCCTGATTCTAATTGGGTGGATTACGGAGCTAATTTTTCATTATTACAGTGAACATCAGAGGATATATGAGGAAATGGGAAGTTTCATTTGTCCCAAATGTTTTTTTTCCCTTTTCATCCCGGAATAATTATCTCGGGGTGGCACTTTTTAAAATCACTCTCCCCTTTTGCATAGGGACATGCAGGGAAAGCGCACTTTTCCTGCACTGTTATTCCAAATTCCCGCATTTTTTTTTTAATTCCACCATCTGCAGACTGTATCTGTTTAAAAAAGGGGTACACGGACGGTTCTTTGTCTTCCCTTTCGGGCCCCCTGTTTTTTAACAACATTAATCTCTGTTTCTCCTTATGTTCATTGGGTGATTTTTAAGTTCATCATTTACGTGGGTGGTCGTACTGTGTCAGTCTCGTGGAGTCATTCCGCGAGAGTCAAGTGACCCCACGAATTCGACTGGACCAGGAAGTGATCTCCACAAAGGATTTTTTTAAATTTTTCATTCCCTTCCCGTTCTTACACCAGACCCTTTCACTGATCCGGGGGAAATTTGGTCAATATATATTAGGAACTTTATATGTGCCATATCCTTTTCTTAGCGTTTTTCTGTTCATCTTTCTAAAAATTGATTTGTTCAATTAGCAATAAAGGTAGAATTACCAACAAAAAGCAAGTAAAGGACACGATACGTCGTTTTGACTTATAAAAAGGTTTATGACTCTGTATTTTAAAATAGTTATTTCACGGTCTCAAAACATTGTGTTTTAAGATCAGTAAAGCTTTTCTCCAGACTTTTTTCACCCCAAAGCATTGGCTGGAATGGAACAAAAAAGTGTAAAAACCCTAGTGCGGAAAAGTCGTTTCAGAATTGCCCCTTATTGGAAAAACGGTTCCCCTATAACTTTTTTAAAGTGAAACGTTAAACCAATAAAAATTTTTTCTGCTGCGTATCTTTTCTTTCCTGAACTGTGGAGTTCAATATCCTATTTAAACATACATTTTTTTGACGTTTGTATAACTATAACTTTGCGACGTTTGGAAATCATCTTTGATGGATTTAGCATTCTAGTGGCTGTCCTAAGATATTGTTAGTGGTCATCGTAGTTGACTGAATCAGTGAATATACCTAAAAGAGTGTAACAGCTTTCTAGTGTGAATAATGTGATAAGATCAAGATTTTTACAATTTAAATTTGAATGGGGGTATTTTTACTAGAAGCCTTATGAGGGAGGGTAGAAAATCAGCTGGTCAGGCTGCCGGCGGCAGTGTTGACACAAATAATCAAAACCAATATATTTTATGGGTCATGGCTGGGACCTTAAATAAAAATAAATACAAATATCTGGTCGGTTACAGCAGCAGTGCAGTAATAAGGTCATAAACGAGTGATACATTAAATAATGAAAGAAAAAAAATTAGTCAAATCTCAGCTGTTGGTGCTGTGTCTACAGTTAATATCATCAAATTTATTATGACCATAATACTAAAGAAAAAAGAGTGAATACCAAATTATTAAAAAAAATAAAAACTTGAATGTACAATAAAAGCTAAGGAGGAGTTACAAACTGAGGGAGTTACAAACTGAGGGAGTTACAAACTGAGGGAGTTACAAACTGAGGGAGTTACAAACTGAGGGAGTTACAAACTGAGGGAGTTACAAACTGAGGGAGTTACAAACTGAGGGAGTTACAAACTGAGGGAGTTACAAACTGAGGGAGTTACAAACTGAGGGAGTTACAAACTGAGGAAGTTACAAACTGAGGGAGTTCATGGAAGACACCACCAGGAGCCTCCATTGTTGTGCAGACGACATCACTTGTCTTTGTGTGGCAACAATTTTGGTTGGTGTCTAAAGTGTGAGTCTCGCCCTGCTGGTTGTATGTTATACCATCACTCTCTCCCTGACTTTCAGTGTCAGGAGATAGATAAGGGTAACCCTGACAATATTTAGTAAGTTACCTAAAATTCTTCAGAAGAGTTGAGTAGCCTAGTAACCCCCCTTTTCAAAGAACGACAAGCTAGTAAACGCGCGCACACACAAACACACGTGTACACCAGTAAGTATTATAGTAGCAAATATTAGTACACATTAATAAGAAATAATTCTATAATCTTCAAAAGAGTAGCTTAGCCTAGCATGATAAAGTGACCCCCCTTTTTCTCAAAGACAGAGACAAGCACGTAAACCGACACACACACATACATACGTAGTAAAGTGACCCCCCTTGTCTTCAAAGACTTAGACAAGACGCACGCGCGTGCACACACACACACACACACACACACACACACACACACACACACACACACACACACACACACACACACACACACACACACACACACACACACACACTGCAGAACAGGAGGGTTAGGGGTAACATGATAACGACACAAAATACTGTGTGGAATAGACAAGGTGGACAGAGACAGGATGTTCCAGAGATGGGACACAGAAACAATGGGCCACAATTGGAAGTTGAAGACCAGATGAATCAAAGGGATGTTAGGAAGTATTTCTTTAGTCATAGAGTAGTCAGGAAGTGGAAAAGCCTAGCAAGTGAGGTAGTGGAGGCAGGAACCATACATAGCTATAAGATGAAGTATAATGAAGCTCTTGGAGGAGGGAGAGAGAGGACCTAGTAGCACTCAGTGAAGAGGCGGGGCCAGGAGCTGAGCTCGACCCCTGCAACCGCAATTAGGTGAGTACACACGCAGGGACACAGTAGGGACACCGCATGCGTGTCACAACATTTAGTGTCCGTGAATATAAGTGATTTTGAGGGCTACCCAAGGGTACTGCAGGGGTCATTAAGTGCGTCAGGGAAGTGAACAATCCTTGAAGCGATTTGCAAGTTGCCCTGAGCCACACAAGTGTCAACTAGAAAGTGATACCTGGTGGGCGCAAATCAGAGTGGGAGGCCTAGTGTGTCAGGCGACGTTACCAAATGCGTACTCAAAAAAGATAATAAAGTGAAATAAATGTGTGACCAGTGAAAGAAATACAGTGTATAGGTTATACTATATATCGACAAGAAACGGAAGTGGATTTACGCCAGGACATCACATCGAGTTGGACAATCTACAGGTTGCTACAGGCTGCTACAGGCTGAATTGCAAATATTCACCCATACATGGTTTTAAGACGAGGCTTGATAAAGTTCATGTAGCAGGGGGAGAGAGAACCTAGTAGCAATCAGTGAAGAGACGGGGCCAGGAGCTATGAGTCAACCCCTGCAACAACAAATAGGTGAGTACACACGCACACACACACGCACACACACACACAATCAATCAATCAAATAACTGCTGCAGCATATGGGCGCCTAGCAAACCTCAGAACAGCATTCCGACATCTTAATAAGGAATCGTTCAGGACCCTGTACACCGTGTACGTTAGGCCCATATTGGAGTATGCGGCACCAGTTTGGAACCCACACCTAGCCAAGCACGTAAAGAAACTAGAGAAAGTGCAAAGGTTTGCAACAAGACTAGTCCAGAGGAAAACTGGAGGACAGGAGAGATAGGGGGGACATGATAACGACATACAAAATACTGAGAGGAATTGACAAGGTGGACAAAGACAGGATGTTCCAGAGATTAGGACACAGTAACAAGGGGACACCAGTTGGAAGTTGAAGACACAGATGAATCACAGGGATGTTAGGAAGTATTTCTTCGCCCCAGAGTAGTCAGTAAGTGGAATAGTTTGGGAAGCGATGTTGTGGAGGCAGGATCCATTTCATAGCTTTAAGCAAAGGGGATGATAAAGCTCACGGTTCATGGAGAGTGACCTAGTAGCGATCAGTGAAGAGGCGGGGCAGGAGCTCGGACTCGACCCCCCGCAACCTCAACTAGGTGAGTACAACTAGGTGAGTACCCCACACACACACACACACACACAATCATAACATACACATAGAAACATACCCCAGAATTAAATAGTAGGTACAACTCAGTGTGGGGAACATAAGGTAGTCATTACAGTGATATGTAATCCATCACAGAACTGCAGGAGGACAAGAGAGGAATATGAAGAGAGCAACAGAGCGATTGGTGGACAAACTGGCTGAGGTGGCAATAAGAGCTCACTCCAGCAGAGCAAAGTTACTGCTTGAAAATAAAGGGTATAAAATACCGACACAATGGAAATATAAACACATATGCAGTATAATGTGATCCTTTATTGACACGTTTCGCCACACAGTGGGCTTTTTCAAGTCACAAACAGAACTACCTGGGGTGGAAGGAACGTGAGTATTTATAGTCAGGTTCAGAATGCTGAGGTCAGGTGGAGAAGCGGGCATCTGATGATGTACCGAGTGGGGTTATAGAGTCTAAAATCTTGGGTAGCTTGGAAAGGAGATTGAATAAGTTTGTGAGCAGACCCCTCACAGTGTTGTCATGTGGGATAGCGATGAAGAAGTTTCTTGGCAAGTGGTTCAGTTATTTTGGGTAGAAGCCACTTATTCGGGTTTAAGTTGTCGGATATAGAAATAATGATGATTCCATGATTCTTCGGTATTGAGTGTTGTCTTCTGTGGCGATGTCTTGATTTTCTGTAGTTTATCAAGTGGTTGTGTGAATTACTGTGTTGTACGCAGGCATTCCTTGTGTCGTCAGACCTGCTTGCGTATTGGTGTTCTAAAATTTACGTGTTTGGAGGTCCCTTGATGTTTCACCCACGTATAACTTGTTGCAGTCATTACAAGGGGATTATGTATACCCCTGCAGAGGTGGAAGCTTGTCCTGTCTATCACTGGTAATGTCCTTGATGGTCGTGGTTGTGGAGGTAGATACTTGAAATGAGGTATTGGAAAAGATGTTGGAAATGTGTTTTGGGAATGGATTGGGGGGAAGGGCATGTATCTCTTCTCGGGAGTGTCTTCTCTGGGTGTGTTGAAGATGTTTAATGCCCGTCGTCTGCAGTCTCTGATGAAGTGACGGGATAGTGGAGTTTAGAAAATACTTGTTCAATTATAGTGCAAATTTTTCCTCAAGAAACTCATTGCTGCAGATTCTGAGTGCACGCAGGAAGAAGCCTATAATTACACCACGTTTGGTTTTGGTGTCGTGGTGAAGTAAAAGTGGAGAAGATCGTTTGGGTTGGTGGGTTTTCGATAGACTTTAAAACATAGAGATACATAGTCCTCCCCACCAACTCCATTTCCAAAAACATTTCCAACATTCTTTTCCAAAACCTCATTTCAAGTATCTACCTCCACAACCACGATCATCAAGGACATTACCAGTGATAGACAGGACAAGCTTCCACCTCTGAGGGGTATACATAATCCCTTGTAATGACTGCAACAAGTTATACGTGGGTGAAACATCAAGGGACCTCCAAACACGTATTTCAGAACACCAATACGCAAGCAGGTCTGACGACACAAGGAATGCCTGCGTACAACACCGTAATTCACACAACCACTTGATAAACTACAGAAACTCAAGACTTATCGCCACAGAAGACAACACTCAATACCGAAGAATCATGGAATCATCACTTATTTCCATATCCGACAACTTCAACCAAAATAGTGGCTTCTACAACATAGCTGAACCACTTGCCAAGAAACTTCTTCATTGCTATCCCACATGAGAACACTGCGGAAGGTCTGCTCACAAACTTATTCAATCTCCTTTCCAAGCTACCCAAGATTTTAGACTCTATAACTCCACTCGGTACATCATCAGAAGCAGCATTCTCCACCTGACCTCAGCATTCTGAACCTGACTATAAATACTCACGTTCCTTCCACCCCAGGTAGTTCTGTTTGTGACTTGAAAAAGCCCACAGTGTGGGCGAAACGTAGTCAATAAAGGATCACATTATACTGCATATGTGTTTATATTTTCAAAGTTACTGCTTATGGGCGATTTCAACCACAGGGAGATTGATTGGCAAACCTGGAGCCACATGGGGGTCCCGATACATGGAGAGCCAAGATGATGGATGTGGTACTGGAAAACCTTATGCATCAACATGTTAAAGAATTTGATCCTCATTATCGTACACAAATGTTGAAAATTTGAACCCGATTGGATGAGGCGCTCACAGTTATGATGATATGATTATTATTATTATTCTAAATAAGCGCTAAGCCCGTAAGGGTTATACAGCGCTGCCAGATATGATCAAAATAAAATCGAAAAAGAGGAGGAAGAAAAAAATCAGTCAACCTCTTAAAAGATACATCTTCGTGGATAGCTAATTACATATTTTTCACTTGATGAGAAAATCCCCCCCCCCCCCAAAAAAAAAAAAAAGTCGCCATATTCCATACATTTTCCAGCGTCCATCTTCAGTACATGCAAAAGGAACAGTATAGAGTGGTGATAAATTTTGAACTATATGTTAACCGGTTGCTGCGAAATCCGGAAAGCTTCCCTTTATTCCGTACATTTTACCCGGACTTCTCTTCTTCAATATATACAAAAAAAAAAGTGATGAGTGGTAATAAATCTCTAATGCGAAGAATATAAAAATTTGTGTGCCTGGGAGTATGTATATGTTGTATGTCTGTGTATATGTATGTATTCTTTTGCACTCTTGCATGTATATTTTTGTGCATATATATGCGTTAATACAAGTTTCGTACTTATTGGTGTGTTATTAAATATACTTGCAAATATGTATATATTTTATGCATGTGAATATATTTGCGTTCATGTGTGTCCGTGTGAATATATATACGTGTGTGTATGCATAAGTGTGTATACTTGTTGGTTTAGAAAGACACGTAAGCAAACACTATAACATATTTATTAGAAAACGTTTCGGTCCTGGGACCTTGATCACTTCTAACATACAGAGGTAGAAAGACATTATATATATAGGCGGAGAGTGAGATGTGTCGCACGTGACTTAAACTTTATCCAGGTCAACCGAAACCAGCACGCCTGTATGCCTTCCTAAGACAACAAACCTGGCATCCCATTACGGCCTATCACTTCGGGCATAGGGAGTGCACCACACAGACTAGCCGGCCACCTTGCCAAATACCTTTCAGCGCTTCTGGGCACTATCAGTCAAGCCCACCTCAAGCACTCAGGTGACCTTCTCTCCCGAATTTCCAACCTGAATGTCAAAAACAAAAGCATGGCTTCTTTCGATGTCACAGCCCTCTTTACCAACGTTCCTACTGACGCTGCAATCAACATTCTGAGACAGAGGCTCACTGAAAACCACGACTCCCTTTACCTCTTCTAGATTTCATCAATCTAGTGGAACTTTGTGTTAATTCAACTTCTTCAAGTATCAGGACAACTGTTACAAACAATGCTTTGGGATGGCAATGGGCAGCCCGCTCAGTGCTGTGCTTGCCAACCTCTTCATGGAAAACTTGGAGACAGAGAAATTCAGCACCCTCATTCCCAACACCGTTACCTGGCTAAGATACGTTGATGATATATTGGTTTTCTATCCGAGACGTCTCAATATCCAGGCCCTTCTCAACAAGATCAATGCAGTTGAACCATCAATAAAGTTTACACTTGAACTCGAAAATGATGGCAAACTTCCTTTCCTCGACGTTCTACTGTGGCAGATCTCCCGACAGTGACAAACTTCTCTTCAAAGTGTATAGAAAACCTACCAACAAGGACGATCTTATACACTTTTATTCACACCAAGACACCCGCACT
Organism: Cherax quadricarinatus; assembly: GCF_026875155.1. Classification (NCBI taxonomy): domain Eukaryota; kingdom Metazoa; phylum Arthropoda; class Malacostraca; order Decapoda; family Parastacidae; genus Cherax; species Cherax quadricarinatus. The sequence goes on from NC_069470.1 coordinate 27,407,889, forward strand.
AAGAGAGGAGTCCTCATTGGCTTCTTCTTGAGAGCTCTTCGCATCTCCAGACCTTGTTTCTAGAAGAAGAATGCACTTACATAACACAAGCCTTTACACGTCTTCAGTTCCCATCTTTTTCTTCATCCGAGATTGCAGACTCAAGGCACAAGCTATCCTCAACAAACCGCCCATGGAACAGCCCCCTAAACAGTTCATAGTACTCTCATGTGGCGATGTTGCCACGAATACTCGCCGGGCACTTGCTATGAGTAACATCAACGTTTCCACCATAAACACATCCTCTATCAAAGACCTCACTACGAAACGCAGCCCCACACCTCTAACTTCTACAGCAGCGTCTACACTATCCCCTGTGGGCTCTGTCCCAAGAAATATGTAAGCGAGACAGGCAGAGATCTTGCAGTCCTCCTGAATGAGCATCGAAATGCCTCTAACAGAGACGATGTAAGGTACGCCTGTGTCCTCCACAGAGACTCCACGGGGCATTTGATGAACTGGAATGAGGCACAACTCGTTCTCACCGAACCAGACCTCAGACGCCGACGGTGCCTAGAAGCCTCACTAATCGCCGTCACCGACACTATAGAACGCAACACTGGAAACTACAAAATTTCAAAAACATTGGCATACATGATACTTAAGCAGCACCAACCCAACAACACAGGAGTCACATGATTTCATCGTCTACCCGTCCTCATCATAGGCAGAGGTTGTTTTGATAAGGACCTGCCTCGCATGGACCAGTAGGCCTTCTGCAGTGTTCCTCCATTCTTATGTTCTTATGACATTCCTCAGGTCACGTGCGTCACATCTCACTCTCCGCCTATATATATAATGTCTTTCTACCTCTGTATGTTAGAAGTGATCAAGGTCCCAGGACCGAAACGTTTTCTAATAAATATGTTATAGTGTTTGCTTACGTGTCTTTCTAAACCAACTTGTCGGTATTTATTACCAAGGTTTATACCATACTTACTTGTGCATGGGTATGTACTTGTGTAAGCTTGCTTGTGTATATGTGTGTGGGAGTGTGTGAATATATGCATTTATTGAAATACATTGTTGCCTATGTATGAGATAATTATTCAGTGGTACCTCCCTCTAGGTAAGACACTAATATCCAAAGTTTCAATCCGATCTAGTGAATCATTCTTCTCTTAAACCACGAAATCCAATATTTCCAAATCTTTTCAACTATAATTGTTCTGCACTGACACAGACTAGACTTTCAGATCATCATACTTCTTAAAATATTTGCATCAGAGTAACGATTAATAACGTTCACAGCCGACAACCTCATCATATTCAGCCAGAAAACGTTCCTACTCATTCAAAAAAAAAAAAAACTTGAAAACTACTACCGACATACTCCAGAAATATTCGTGATCGTCTACGCAGCACTAGACACAGTTTTTTTTAAATTCTGAAGCCGATTGGAAGAGGCTTAGTCAACTTATTACAAGGAAATGAAATCTAGAATAAGCTATATAATATTATTTATATCAGGAGCGAACACTAAAGCTGCAGTGGTACACAGTTTTCTGGGAATGGAAGGCAGTCAGAATTAATCTACAGTAAGAGAGAAGTAGCTTCCTTACCTGAGATCAAGAGCCCGTATTTAGCGTCAGGACACTTCCTGGAAGGAAATGGACTACAAAACAAGGAACACAGTTCACCCACATTTGTGATCAGTAACCTGAACCTTGCCTTAATGTAAGTACACAAGCACTCATAATATGAGTATAATTATAATAATAATAATAATAATAAATAATAATAATAGTTATCTTTATTTTTGAAGTAACAAATTCAGACAGTATTACCCAAGCCTGGCTCCCTCCTCAGGAAAATTATGAATAGAAAAAGGAAAAATTAATAACAGACAAACTAAACCTTTACTTATAGAGAAAATATAAAATATAAATGCCTAAATATGAAATATTAATCCTACATTAACGAAAATGAAAAATGAAAATAGAAAATTATAACTGAATTCAAACCGCTAATATTATATAAAAGGGGTGCTGGTGTTGTGACACTGTATGTTTGAAATCGTAGCCTGCTGAGTGGGGGGGGGGGGTCGCAGTGTTGGTGACCACCACTGGCTAGTTCTTCACAGAGAATCGCCGCGAGTATATTCCCGATGACAGGAAGCAGGTTCTTGACCGCTGCAATGAATGTGGGGTTAACGTCCGCAATGTCAAACAGTTGCCACAGTATTAAACATCAAACTGGGACCGTGTCTCAGGACGTTAGTCCGCTCCTGTTCTCTCGTTGATTGAACAGTGACCCTCTCTGTCCCATCCCCCCCCCCCCCCAAGCAGAAAAGAAGACAGGTTACCCACTGCTTAAAAATCACTCTCCATGGCAAGACCAATACCCAAAAGATGTGGTGATTAAATTACAAACGTGCAATCCTAGAGCAAGACTGAAAGGACTAAGTTTATTATTGTCAAAAGTGAAGCCTTTCAACCCAATAAAATCCACTAGAAACAAGCAGGCAATACTTACAGTATTTGGGAGCTGTGAGTCGAGTGATTTACTGTTTGACCAGAGCCCCACACGTCACCTTTGGGGGGGTGAAGAGGGAGGGGGAAGGGATTAGTGGAGCAAGACTGACCCTACGTTAACAAGCACCGGCAGTCCAAACTATCACTTTCAGGAGGGGGGGTAAATAAGGCGTGATAAAACGAGCATGACTTACCCTACCTTAACTAGTAGCCGCAATGAAACTATCACTTTCGGGAGGGGGACAGAAAGGCGGGAAGCTTGACTTACCCTACCTTAACTAGTAGCCGGCAATGAAACTCTCGTTACTAGATCGCTACTTCCTATCTATTGATCTTTTCCCTCACACTCCCCCATACCAAGACTATAGTCAAGGAGTATAAGCAGAATAGGCGAGGAGAAAAGTTTCTAAGATGTTGAAGTCGCGTAAGCAACAAATCTTCACTGACTGCCCGACTTAACCAGTCGAAAAATAATTGGATTGAACCATTGATATACACAATATGGAACTGAAAACCTGCGTGTGCCAATGTCCACTACTCAAGAGGCGACTGTTGTTCCCATAAAAGTTTCTAGGTAAATATCAAAGGTTGTGGTCCGTTCTAAAATGATTCTTTTCCCAGCAAATAAAATTTAAGTTTGGAGATACCCCACACAAGGCTGAAACATTCCTTTTCTATTGTGGGATATCTCGTTTCGGCGGAAGGATTGTCCCCGGCTAAGGAAGCCAGACAGGGAAGGGAGTACCATCATGGTATTGTAGTAACACCGCAACCTAAGCCAGATTGGAGGCATCAGTTCTTAACAAAATGTTTTATTTAATATCTGGAATCTTAAGTAAAAGGTCTTTCGAAAGAACTTTTAATCTCATTAAACTTTCCCGAGCTAGATCGGGAAAGTTCAAGTGGTTCCTTCACAGACTTTTTAAGGAAGTCTGATAAATGCCGGTAAGATCATAAGGTTCGGGATAAACCGTGCATTAAAATTTACAGAACCAAGAATGGCTACGCATGAGCTTCTGTTTTGGGGAATTTAATTCTATAAAGCTTTGATCTTACTGGGGAGAGGCGCAGCAGAGCGTGTTATTAGAAAGCATCAGTCCCAAGAGATCCTAATCTTTATACCCAGGAAGCATTTCTTTTCGCTTGGCATGATGCCATGTGAGCGTAACCTACGCAAAACTATGTTAATGTTTGGATATGTTCGTTCCCACGTAGATGTCATTACGTAAATGTGTACAAAATATACTTGAAACACTTGCATATTACCCAAGACCTTTCTCATCATCTCACGTAGGTAGCACAGTGCGCGTGACCGCGAAACCGAAGGGCCGAGCGAGAGCGTGATATGCAACTCGTCCTGGCGAGTAGGACGCGCGGCGGTGTAGCTGCTGAGAAGAAAGGATCTAACATTCTTGATGATATGCTGAAAAGAAGGAAGCGACCTAAAATTTGTGTAGATCGCAATCTATTAAGGGCATAGGCTCAGCATCCCACTAGTTATAGCATTAAGGCCACTGATAGTCAAGAGCAATCTATATGAATTTTCTCCTTCTAACCATGACTACTGGTGAACAATATGAAGATACTGAAGGTTCAATATCTTTAGTTTTAATAATTGTCTACCTCTCGTCAAGTATGCATCCCTAAGGAGTGAACTGGAACTGGGTATAAATTCCGTGTTGATAGATTGGTCCCCTCCAAGTCAATCTTATGGACTACTCATGGAGGTAACACCTGGAATATCCCAGTAAAGACGTCTGAAAAGTTACTCAGCAACATTGAAGTAGTTTCATGTCTCTTACGGTCATCCAAAGATTCATTATTAATAATGTTGTTGCGCCCGAGTGGGCAAGAGTCACCAAAGTCTGTAGTTCTTCATCATAAGTCTAAGTTTTAGAGTGTCATTATGCACACCTTACATTCGCCCAGTTGCTTATCAAGTCGGTGTGAAAAACTAAGTTCCAAAAAGTTATTAAGGCATTAACCGAATTTCTTCGGTAATATTTCTTTAAGGATGTTGAATATGATAAAGCTTAGTTTCCCCTCGACTTCCTAGGCGTAGTCAACTTTCCTCAACAAATTTAATACTTTTATATGGACCTTTCCATGCTACAATAAGTTATTTGACTGATAGCAAAAGTACCAGAACTTCATCCCTACTTTAAAACTTCTCCTCGACTCTTGAATCAAAATAGGTTTTGTTAGCGCACTTAAGGTTTTTCGAAACTATTCAGAGAGTCTCCTCTCAAGTTTAGATCTAAGGTCAAAGGAGAAACTGGTAAGAAGACTGACACAGCATTTACCTCCTCATTAGTCCATATGTCATGAAGGATGGCCGTGGAACTCTGTCCTGTCCTACCATAGAGAAGTTTGCAAAAGGTAAAACCCAAAGAGTCACTGGACTTCCTCTTGGCAAACAAAGCACAGGGTAGGTAACCATGCCACTCCTTTAGGTTTAAGGGAGTAAAGTTTCCTATCGAAATTGGACTTTGAGAATCGAATGCCTGGCACTCAATGCCTCCCATACAGCTGGGATGATAGGTGGGTGAAGAGAGGCTTTTCAGCTTCCCAGAAAGTTGGTATAATGTTGCATCAAGTCAGATGGGGGGGGGGGGGGGGGGGGGGGGGGGGGGGGGGGTGGGGGGGGGGGGGGGGGGGGGGGGGGGGGGGGGGGGGGGGGGGGGGGGGTGAAATTGTGTCCCACGGTCAGACAAAATTTCTCTTGGGATGCCACACATCGGAGAGATGACAAAAAGGGCTTCAGCCACCTCTGTAGTAGTTATGGTCTTAAAGGGAACGCTTCAGGGAAACTCGAAGCATAATCAACAACTAATGTTATATTGTATATCTAGCCCCCAATGAAAGTGGAGATAAAGGACCAACGATGTCAATAGCTACTCTACAAACGTACCGTAAGATAGAGCATTTTGACCATAGGTACCGCCGGTACCTCGGAGGATGACTGTTGGCAAACTTTACACGATCTAGAAATAGGTAGTGATATCTGAGGACATTTTTGGCCAAAAATAGGTTTCCCTAATTATTATTTTAAGGTTTTACGATTCAGAATGTCCGGCCACTGGCATTGTCATGAACCATTTTAAAGAACATCTCTCTGCATTGACTGGAACACTAAGATGACTAGCAGTCTCATCTGAATTTAATTGAATACTGACTTGTACAAGGACCTTTTATATAATCAAATTTATAATGAAAATTTTTCCATGGATAACTTTGATTTTGATTCGCGCATTATGGCATTCGGAAGAGAAGGGTCAATTACGTGTAAGATTGACAAAGAGTCCTTCGATATATCTAACGGCTTAAAGTCCGGGAAAATCCAAGTATGGACAGTAGGAGAAGTCTGGCTTTGTCAGAGCCCTAGTTCAAGTCATTTATGGTATCGGAGATGATATCTTCACTTTTCATCTAACAAGTAACCGTGACCTACTACCTCGCTTTCTGAGAGAGCATCCTGGTTTTTTATCCACCATTATTCTCACAGACATATGTCCCTCATCTGAACTTTCGAGGGGCTTATCGCCGACTCTACTGAAGAGATCTGAAACACCTATGTCCATCTTTGGTGATGATGGTCTACCTCAGACGCGGCGCGATGGGCCACCTTTACATTACCTATTAGTATCGGAGCAAAGTAAGGGATGGAGCTAGTAAAGGCTTCAGACCGACCTTGAACCCTTTAGACCTATTGTAACAACGGCTGGTAGGAAAAATGTCCGTACGGCCCAAGTAGTCTGAAAGTAGAGCAGAGGAATGAGTTTCTTTAAGGTTAGGGAACAGCTTATCAAAATGACAATACATGTGCATCCAGTGTCTCGGAAAATGGTAGATGCATTAAGACCAATTAATGTTCCTGAACAAAGGGTGCTTGGTCCATTACAGTCTTTAAAAACATCTTCCAACTTTTTGGACCTTCTTAGAAAAGACAACTGGACGTATTATGTCCTTTAACACCACACAACAGACAAACAGGAATAAAAGAAGTCATTTTACTTTCCACTAGAGGCCTTTGATTTCTTAAGGTCTGATGAACCCTGGCCCTTATGGTTCGATCCCTTTAGGGCTTTATAGGCAATGTGAGCCTCAGCATACAGGTCAGCACACCTCAGCAACTTCCTCACTTTTAATCAGGTTGCGTTTTTCGCTGATGAATGTTCTTATCTGGTGGGAAGAGCTGTCAGGAACTGGTCAGCAACCATGAAGTCTCTAAGAGGAAAGATTTCATAACTGTGTATCAATTCCTGAACTCTAATCCAAAAGTCGAACAAACGAAATGTTACCTGTAATGCTGAAAGTTCTGGCCAGGCTGTAATGTGGCATACCTGAAATCTTTCCTGTAAGAAAAATATTTTTTTTTTTTCTTTTTTAAAAAAAGTGGTTTTTTTTTTGAAATGCTTTAAGGATGCCTTCTTCATTAGGTTTATAATTACATATGATATCCTGCGACAAATGTTGCATGATAATAAAGGCAGTACCAGAAAATAAACATTCCTAACCTGGTACCCAGGTGTTCCACAGGGCCATTTACAGAGGGTGCGGTATTTCAAACCTGAATAATGTATTAAGTTATGTTTTCCCCCTCTGTGAAGGAGGTAAATTAGGTGTTGGAATATGTCACTGACTGCCCGTTGTTTCCATTACTCCTTCCTCTAAATGTTGTTGTGTAAAAGTTAACTTGTTTTTAATTCTCAAATTCAAGCGAATTTTGCGACTCGCGATCCTTTTCTCTCTCATTAACTCATGTTCTCTAGCTTTTTTCCTCACTCTCGATCCTTGCTATTTCCTCAAGTTCTCTTAATTTAAACCTGTTCCTCACGTATCTTAGCATTTCCTCACGTATCTAAGCTTGTTCGCTCACGTTCCCTAGCTCTTTCTCACGATCAATGTCTATCACGCACTTTTTGGACTTCTCACTCTCTTTTTTTTTTTTTTTTTTTTTTTTTTTTTTTTTTTTTTTTTTTTTTTTTTTTTTTTTTTTTTTATTTTCCCTTTTTTTTTTCTGTTCCAGGATTTCCTTACGATTCCTCTCTCTCCTTATTTCTCTTCTCTTGTTGTCCCTTTTTAGCCTGTCTTTCTTCTCTCTCTCAACTCTGTCTCTTTCTAGTCTTTCCTGATCTTAGCACTAATGAATATTCCTAAATTTTTTCCCTGTTATGCCTAACTGCTTCCAGCGTTCATCCAAAACTGGTATTCCTTCCATGCTGGCAAGAATAACTTAAACTAGTCAGGGAAATAAACGGTATTAAAGAAACGAGGGTTCAATTCCTCTCCGCTCAAACTGTAAGATAAATCTAGGGCTCGATCCCTTACTTCAATTAAAACAATATGTATTACGAAACGAAGGGTTCAATGCCGGCTCCGAGCAAACATAGTAGATGGGTCCCCTTGACCATCATTCTTCTCACCAACAAATCAGAGTTCCTATGACAGTTTCCCTTGATATAATAAAGAGCTCAATGAAACAAATTGTCACTGGAAAATCTCGGGTCCCTAAGTCCTAATCCTCCAAAGTGTTTCAAGCCACAAGAAAGTGCAGAATTACTATTATATCCCTGCCTGACTTACTACAATAAATTTGAGACATATAACAATCACCAAATCTTTAAATACCTGTAACCGAGTCCTACCATAGAGAATGGTTATCATGGCTGGTGGTAACCGTCTGTGGATGCGCGTTGAAGTTTCCAATGGTAGATTCGCGAGGAGTTGAATCTTGAGTCAGTAAGAGTTGATCCGGCCAAGGTCGCCACTGTGATCTTACACACCCTGTAATAACTTCAGACCAGTATTACTCAGGCTGGCTCCTCCTCAGAAAAATTTAATTTTATGAATATAAAAAGAAATAACAGACAAACATAAACACTTCATTAGAAAAAAAATTAGAAAAAATAAAAGATAAAACACTTAAATATGAATATTAATCCTATATTAACGAAAATTGAAAAATGAAAAATGTAAATGAATAACTAATTCAACGCTAATGTATATAGGGTGGGTCTGGTGTTGGTTCTCTGTGTTGTTGAAATCGTAGGCCGTCGCTGATGATGGGGGGGGGGGGGTTCGCAGGCGTTGTTACGACCACTGACTAGTTCTTCACAGTATAGCCGTGAGTATTATAGTCCGATACGGAAAGCAGGTTCTTTACCACGCAATGATGTGGGTTTACGTCTGCAATTTCATACAGGTGCACAGGTAATTAAATCCAAAAGGGGACGTCTCAGGACGTTAGTCCCTTCTCCATTAGTTCTTCTCGTTTGATTGACAGGTGACCCTCTCTGTCATCCAAAGCTGTAAAGATAGACAGGTTACCCACTGCTTAAGAAATCACTCTCCATAATAAGTACAATACCTAAAAGATGTGGTGATTATTACAACAGTCAACTTAGAGCAAGGCTGAAAAGACTAAGTTTATTATTGGTCAAAAGTGAAGCTTTTAACTAATAAATCCACTAGAATACAATGCAGGCATGTACTTACAGTAGTGTTGGGAGCTGTGAGTCGAGTGATTTACTGTTTGACCAGAGCCCCACACGTCACCTTTCGGGGGGGTAGGGGGGAGGAGGAGGAGAAGGGATAGCGGGAGCTAGACTGACCCTACCTTAACAAGCAGCCGGCAGTCAAACTATCACTTTCGGGGAGGGGGAAAAAGGCGGGAATAGCTGGAGCTTGACTTACCCTACCTTAACAAGTAGCCGGCAATGAAACTATTGTTACTATATACTCCCTCGCTACTCCTATCTATTGAACTTTTCCCTCACAACGACTGATGATTGTGATGAACGACTGACGATTGTGATGAACGATTGACGATTGTGATGAACGACTGACGATTGTGATGAACGACTGACGATTGTGATGAACGACTGATGCTTGTGATGAACGGCTGACGATTGCAATGAACGGCTGACGCTTGTGATGAACGACTGGCGATTGTGATGAACGACTGATGATTGAGACGAACGACTGACGATTGAGATGAACGATTGGCTATTGAGACGAACGACTGACTATTGTGATGAGCGACTGACGAATGTAATGACCGCCTGACGATAGTGATGAACTAATGACGATTGTGATCAACGACTGACGCTTGTGACGAACGGTTCACCATTGTGATGAACTCTTGGTGAGGGTGATGGAATTGTGGTGAGGGTGATGGTTTGTCGGAGAGTGTAATGGACTGATGGTGAGCGTGATGGACTGATGGTGAGAGTGATGCACTGGTGGTGAGAGTGATGGGCTGGTGTTAGAGTGATGGACTGTTGGTGAGAGTGATCGACTGCTGGTGAAGGTGATGGATTGGTGAAAGTGATGGACTGGTGGTGAGGGTGAAGGATTGGTGTGTGATGGACTTGTGGTAAAGGTGATGGACTGCTGGTGAAGGTGATGAATTGGTGAAAGTGATGGACTTGTGGTGAGGGTGATGGAGTTGTGGCGAGGGTGATGGATTGGCGGTGAGTGTGATGAACTGGTGGTGAGAGTTATGGACTGGTGGTGAGGGTGATGGACTTCTGGTGAAGGTGATGGATTGGTGAAAGTGATGGACTGGTGGTGAGGGTGATGGACTGAGGGTGATGGGCTGATGGTGAGGGTCATGGACTGGTGGCGAGGGTAATGGACTGGTGGTGAGAGTGATGGACTGGTGGTGAGGGTGATGGACTGCTGGTGAGGGTGATGGACTGGTAGAGAGAGTGATGGTCTGGTGGTGAGGGTGATGGACTGGTGATGGTGATGGTCTGGTGGTGATGGTGATGGACTGGTGGTGAGAGTAATGGACTGATGCTGTTGGTGATGGACTGGTGATGAGGATGAAGAATTTGGGTGAGAGTGATGGACTGGTGGTAAAGGTGATGGACTGGTGGTGATGGTGATGGACTGGTGGAGAGAGTGATGGACTTGTGGTGAGAGTTATGGACTGCTGGGGAGGGTGATGCACTGATGGCGAAGGTGATGAACCTGTGACGATTGTGACGAGCGACTCACGATTGTGATGAACGACTGACGATTGTGATGAACGACTGACGATTGTGATGAACGACTGACGATTGTGACGAGCGATTGACGATTGTGGTGAACTCTTTGTGATTGTGATGGACTGGTGGTGAGGCTGATGGACTGGTGGTGATGGTGAAGGACTTGTGGTGAGATTGATGGACTGGTGGTGAGGGTGATGGACTGGAGGTGAGGATGATGCACTGGTGGTGAGAGTGATGGAATGGTGGTGATGGTGATGGACTGGTGTTGAGGATGGACTGCTGGTGAATGTGATGGACTGGTGGTGAGGGTGATGGACTGGTGGTGAGGGTGATGGACTGGTGGTGAGAGTAATGGACTGGTGATGAGGGTGATGGACTGGTGGTGAGGGTGATGGACTGGCGGTGAAGATGATGGACTGGTGGTGAGAGTGATTGAGTGGTGGTGAGGTTGATGGAATGGTAGTGAGGGTGAAGGAATGGGGTGATGGAATGGTGGTGAAGGCTGAAGTTTTTGAGGGTCTCGAAGTTCTTGCAGTTCTCGAAGATCTTGAAGATCTGAAAGGGAAGATCATTAAGTTATTAATGCGTCACTCAGGTCCATGGCTTCAGGTGACCATCCTTGTCCCCTCGGATATTCTCCATTCACCACTTCCCTGAGGTCAGCAACACAAGCATTAGACAACAACACAAGGACCAGACAACAACACAAGGACAGGACAACAACACAAGGACCAGACAACAACACAAAGAGAGGACAACAACACAAGGACCAGACAACAACACAAGGAGAGGACAACAACACAAGGACCAGACAACAACACAAGGAGAGGACAACAACACAAGAACCAGACAACAACACAAGGAGAGGACAACACAAGGACCAGACAACAACACAAGGAGAGGACAACAACACAAGGACCAGACAACAACACAAGGAGAGGACAACAACACAAGGACCAGACAACAACACAAGGAGAGGACAACAACACAAGGAGAGGACAACAACACAAGGACCAGACAACAACACAAGGAGAGGACAACAACATAAGGAGAGAACAATAACCGAAGGAGAGGACAACACCGAAGGAGAGGACAACAACCGAAGGAGAGGACAACACCCGAAGGAGAGGACAACAATCGAAGGAGAGGACAACAACTGAAGGAGAGGACAACAACCGAAGGAGAGGACAACAACCGAAGGACAGGACAACAACCGTAGGACTGACAACAAACCAAGAGAACAACGAGAACAGTTAGATGCTATTACTGGGGAGGACACGCAGAAATCTGCGCCCAGCAGTAACATCCTCCTGGACAGCCTTGACCCGCAGACTACCTAGACGAGAGACCTCACTCACCCAGTTAACCCACCAAGCTCTGGCCACTTAGTAACAATTTCGGAGTTCTAATTATATTTCATACTGCATCCTTATTAGTTATCAATTTATTCGATTATTTAGCAGTTTAAGTGTATTTTAAAAGTTTTTTGGTGCACAAATTACTGTCCATGAGTAAACCTTCACGGTTTCATGTATGGAAACTTATTAATTGTTATCTGTTGTCTTTTTTCTTGTTAATTATCTCTTGTTTCTCCATAATACGCTAAGATTCACAAGTACATACTCTCTCTCTCTTCTCTCTCCCCCTGTCTCTAACGAGCGAGCACACACGCACACACACACACACACACACACACACACACACACACACACACACACACAACACACACACACATCACACACACACACACTATATATATATATATATTAATATATATATATATATATAATATATATATATATATATATATATATATATATATATATATATATATATATATATAGTTTGTGTAAAATGTATGTTGATTGAGTGGAGACAGTAATGTGTGTGGATAATGTATGTTCACTTGGTAATATTCAAGACACAACCAGGAAAGTACTCACATATATGGTAAGAAACTCTTCATTATTATGTATGTAAATATTACTATCTTAGCTTAAATATAGAATGTGGATGTTCAATGTTTTATTAAATATATCCAGAGTGAGAGATGTAAAGACAGTAGTGAGAGATGTAAAGACAGTAGTGAGAGATGTAAAGACAGTAGTGAGAGATGTAAAGACAGTAGTGAGAGATGTAAAGACAGTAGTGAGAGATGTAAAGACAGTAGTGAGAGATGTAAAGACAGGAGAAGTGAGAGATGTGAAGACAGAAGTGAGAGATGTAAAGACAGTAGTGAGAGATGTAAAGACAGTAGTGAGAGATGTGAAGACAGAAGTGAGAGATGTAAAGACAGTAGTGAGAGATGTAAAGACAGTAGTGAGAGATGTAAAGACAGTAGTGAGAGATGTGAAGACAGTAGTGAGAGAGTAAAGACAGGAAAGTGAGAGATGTAAAGACAGTAGTGAGAGATGTGAAGACAGTAGTGAGAGATGTAAAGACAGTATGAGAGATGTGGAAGACAGTAGTGAGAGATGTGAAGACAGGAGAAGTGAGAGATGTGAAGACAGTAGTGAGAGATGTAAAGACAGTAGTGAGAGATGTAAAGACAGTAGTGAGAGATGTGAAGACAGTAGTGAGAGATGTAAAGACAGTAGTGAGAGATGTGAAGACAGTAGTGAGAGATGTAAAGACAGTAGTGAGAGATGTGAAGACAGTAGTGAGAGATGTAAAGACAGTAGTGAGAGATGTGAAGACAGTAGTGAGAGATGTAAAGACAGTAGTGAGAGATGTAAAGACAGTAGTGAGAGATGTAAAGACAGTAGTGAGAGATGTGAAGACAGTAGTGAGAGATGTAAAGACAGTAGTGAGAGATGTGAAGACAGGAGAAGTGAGAGATGTGAAGACAGAAGTGAGAGATGTAAAGACAGTAGTGAGAGATGTAAAGACAGTAGTGAGAGATGTGAAGACAGTAGTGAGAGATGTAAAGACAGGAGAAGTGAGAGATGTAAAGACAGAAGTGAGAGATGTGAAGACAGGAGAAGTGAGAGATGTGAAGACAGAAGTGAGAGATGTAAAGACAGGAGAAGTGAGAGATGTAAAGACAGGAGAAGTGAGAGATGTGAAGACAGAAGTGAGAGATGTAAAGACAGTAGTGAGAGATGTAAAGACAGTAGTGAGAGATGTGAAGACAGAAGTGAGAGATGTAAAGACAGTAGTGAGAGATGTAAAGACAGTAGTGAGAGATGTAAAGACAGTAGTGAGAGATGTGAAGACAGTAGTGAGAGATGTAAAGACAGGAGAAGTGAGAGATGTAAAGACAGTAGTGAGAGATGTGAAGACAGTAGTGAGAGATGTAAAGACAGTAGTGAGAGATGTGAAGACAGTAGTGAGAGATGTAAAGACAGGAGAAGTGAGAGATGTGAAGACAGTAGTGAGAGATGTAAAGACAGTAGTGAGAGATGTAAAGACAGTAGTGAGAGATGTGAAGACAGTAGTGAGAGATGTAAAGACAGTAGTGAGAGATGTGAAGACAGTAGTGAGAGATGTAAAGACAGTAGTGAGAGATGTGAAGACAGTAGTGAGAGATGTAAAGACAGTAGTGAGAGATGTGAAGACAGGAGAAGTGAGAGATGTAAAGACAGTAGTGAAGATGTAAAGACAAGTAGTGAGAGATGTAAAACAGTAGTGAGAGATGTGAAGACAGTAGTGAGAGATGTAAAGACAGTATGAGAGATTGTGAAGACAGGAGAAGTGAGAGATGTAAAGACAGTAGTGAGAGATGTAAAGACAGTAGTGAGAGATGTGAAGACAGTAGTGAGAGATGTGAAGACAGTAGTGAGAGATGTGAAGACAGTATGAGAGATGTAAAGACAGGAGAAGTGAGAGATGTAAAGACAGTAGTGAGAGAGGTGAAGACAGTAGTGAGAGATGTAAAGACAGTAGTGAGAGATGTGAAGACAGTAGTGAGAGATGTGAAGACAGTAGTGAGAGATGTAAAGACAGGAAAGTGAGAGATGTAAGACAGTAGTGAGAGATGTGAAGACAGTAGTGAGAGATGTGAAGACAGTAGTGAGAGATGTGAAGACAGTAGTGAGAGATGTAAAGACAGTAGTGAGAGATGTGAAGACAGGAGAAGTGAAGATGTAAAGACAGAAGTGAGAGATGTAAAGACAGTAGTGAGAGATGTGAAGACAGTATGAGAGATGTAAAGACAGTAAAGTGAGAGATGTAAAGACAGTAGTGAAGATGTGAAGACAGTAGTGAGAGATGTGAAGACAGTAGTGAGAGATGTGAAGACAGTAGTGAGAGTATGTGAAGACAGTAGTGAGAGATGTAAAGACAGTAGTGAGAGATTGAAGACAGGAAAGTGAGAGATGTAAAGACAGTAGTGAGAGATGTGAAGACAGTAGTGAGAGATGTTGAAGACAGGATAAGTGGAGATGTGAAGACAGTAGTGAAGATGTGAAGACAGTAGTGAGAGATGTGAAGACAGTAGTGAGAGATGTGAAGACAGTAGTGAGAGATGTGAAGACAGTAGTGAGAGATGTGAAGACAGGAGAAGTGAGAGATGTGAAAACAGAAGTGAGAGATGTGAAGACAGAAGTGAGAGATGTGAAGACAGTAGTGAGAGATGTGAAGACAGTAGTGAGAGATGTGAAGACAGGAGAAGTGAGAGATGTGAAGACAGAAGTGAGAGATGTGAAGACAGAAGTGAGAGATGTGAAGACAGAAGTGAGAGATGTGAAGACAGGAAAGTGAGAGATGTGAAGACAGAAGTGAGAGATGTGAAGACAGGAAGTGAGAGATGTGAAGACAGGAGAAGTGAGAGATGTGAAGACAGAAGTGAGAGATGTGAAGGAAGGAGAAGTGACTTAAGAGATGTCTAGAACAGTCACAATGTTTTTCTTCTCATCTGCACTTTCCTCTTCCTATATATTGAGAGGAAAAATCATTGACCTACATTAATAGTAAAAATTCTTAGTGAATAAAAGAAAGTCGATCAAATAAGATCTACTTTGACCACCACGTTACCTTGACCCTGACCACTACGTTACCTTGACCCTGACCACCACGTTACCTTGACCCTGACCACTACGTTACCTTGACCCTGACCACCACGTTACCTTGACCCTGACCACCACGTTACCTTGACCCTGACCACTACGTTACCTTGACTCTGACCACCACGTTACCTTGACCCTGACCACCACGTTACCTTGACCCTGACCACCACGCTACCTTGACCCTGACCACCACGTTACCTTGACCCTGACCACCACGTTACCTTGACCCTGACCACTACGTAACCTTGACCCTGACCACCACGTTACCTTGACCCTGACCACCACGTTACCTTGACCCTGACCACCACGCTACCTTGACCCTGACCACCACGTTACCTTGACCCTGACCACCACGTTACCTTGACCATGACCACCACGTTACCTTGACCATGACCACTACGTTACCTTGACCCTGACCACCACGTTACCTTGACCCTGACCACCACGCTACCTTGACCATAACCACTACGGCTACTTTGACCCCTGACCACCACGCTAACCTTGACCCTGACCACCACGTTACCTTGACCATGACCACCACGTTACCTTGACCATGACCACCACGTTACCTTGACCATGACCACCACGTTACCTTGACCATAACCACTACGCTACCTTGACCCTGACCACCACGCTACCTTGACCCTGACCACCACCTTACCTTGACCCTGACCACCACGCTACCTTGACCCTGACCACCACGCTATCTTGACCCTGATCACCACGCTATCTTGACCCTGACCACCACGCTATCTTGACCCTGATCACCACGATACCTTGACCCTGACCACCACGCTATCTTGACCCTGATCACCACGCTATCTTGACCCTGACCACCACGTTACCTTGACCCTGACCACCACGTTACCTTGACCCTGACCACCACGTTACCTTGACCCTGACCACCACGTTACCTTGACCCTGACCACCACGCTACCTTGACCCTGACCACCACGTTACCTTGACCCTGACCACCACGTTACCTTGACCCTGACCTCCACGTTACCTTGACCCTGACCACCACGATACCTTGACCCTGACCACCACGTTACCTTGACCCTGACCACCACGTTACCTTGACCCTGACCACCACGTTACCTTGACCCTGACCACCACGCTACCTTGACCCTGACCACCACGTTACCTTGACCCTGACCACCACGTTACCTTGACCCTGACCTCCACGTTACCTTGAACCCTGACCACCACGATAACCTTGACCCTGACCTCCACGTTTACCTTGACCCTGACCACCACGTTACCTTGACCCTGACCTCCACGTTACCTTGACCCTGACCACCACGTTACCTTGACCCTGACCTCCACGTTACCTTGACCCTGACCTCCACGTTACCTTGTTAAGTCTCCACTACAAAGTCAAAGATATGTTTTACAATGTTTATCCGGAAATTAGTGACATTTATGCGATAATAAAGTCAATGGTTATGTGAGCATAAAGTCAATGGATATGTGAGGATAAAGTTCATGGTTATGTGAGCATAACGCTCATGGTTATGTGAGCATAAAGTCCAATGTTATGAGAGCATAACGTCCAGGGTTATGTGAGCATAAATTCCATGGTTATGTGAGCATAAAGTCCGTGGTTATGTGAGCATAAATTCCATGGTTATGTGAGCATAAAGTCCATAGCTATGTGAGCATAAAGTCACTCTGGACGGGTTTTTCTGTCATATTCCATCTCTCTGGACGGGTGTTCCCTGTCATATTCCGTCGTTCTTGACTGGTTTCCTTGTCATATTCCAACTCTCATGACGGGTGTTCCCTGTCATATTCCATTGCCTTGACCAGTTTCCCTGTCATATTGAATTGCCTTGACCAGTTTCCCTGTCATATTGAATTGCCTTGACCAGTTTCCCTGTCATATTCCATCGGCCTGGACGGGTTTCCCAGTCCAGGGCGATGACAGAGAAACCAGTCCAGGGAAATGTACGTAATATGACTAGGAAACCAATCCAGGGAGATGGAATATGACAGGGAAACCCGTCCAAGGAGAATGAATATGACTGGGAAACCCGTCCAGGGAGATGAAAAATACCAAGGTAACCCGTCCAAGAGGAAGAAATGTGACAGAGAACCCTGTCCAGGGAGATGGAATATGAGAGGGAAACCCATCCAGGGAGATGGAATAAGACAGGGAAACCCGTTAAGGGAGTTGAAATGTGACATGAAAGTTCTTAAGGGAGAAGTAATATGATAGGAAAACCCGTTAAGGGCGATGTAATTTGACAGAGAAACCTGTCCCGGGCGATGGAATATGACAGGGAAACCCGTCCAGGGCGATGAAATATGACAAAGAAACCCGTCCAGGGCGTTGAAAAAATTAGAGAGAAACCCCGTCCCGGGCGAATGGCAAAGTGACAGAGAAACCCGTCCAGGCGATGGAAAATGACAGGGGAAAAAACCCCTCCATGGAAATGGAATAAGACAGGGAAACCCCTCCACAGAGATGGAATATGACAGGGAAACCTGTCCAGGGAGATGGAATACGAGAGGGGAATCCGTCCAGGGAGATGGAATATGACAGGGAAACCCGTCATGAGAGTTGGAATATGACAAGGAAACCAGTCAAGAACGACGGAATATGACAGGGAAACCCGTCCACGGGGATGGAATATGACCGGAAACCCTACAGGGCAAGGAATTTGCAGAAACCACCCAGGGAGAGGGAAAAATGATAGTCAAAACCTGTCCATTGAGATGGATTATGACATGGAAACCCTTCCATGGAAACGATACATGACAGGGAAACGAGTCCATGGAAATCGAATATGAGTAGAAAACCAGTTCACGGAGATGGAATATGACAGAGAAACCGTACAAAGTCAAAAAACCACTTGCTTTCGCCACTCTGAAAAGATATATTAAAAACATTACTTTTGTTCCTGTAACCACAAACTTCTGCTGAACACTCTAACACTACATTTTTAAACCTACCCCATACCTCTTCGACCCCATTGCCTATGCTCTCATTAGCCCATCTATCCTCCAATAACTATTTATATCTTACCCTAACTGCCTCCTCTTTTAGTTTATAGACCTTCACCTCTCTTCCCTGATGCTTCTATTCTCCTTGTATCCCATCTACCTTTTACTCTCAGTGTAGCTACAACTAAAAAGTGATCCGATATATCTGTGGCCCCTCTATAAACATGTACATCCTGGAGTCTACTCAACAGTCTTTTATCTACCAATACATAATTCAACAAACTACTGTCATTTCGCCCTACATCATATCTTGTATACTTATTTATCCTCTTTTTCTTAAAATGTGTATTACCTATAACTAAACCCCTGGCACCCCAAACTTACCTACCACACCCTCTCTAAACGTTTCTCCTACTTTAGCATTCAGGTCCCCTACCACAATACTCTCTCACTTGGTTCAAAGGTTCCTATACATTCACTTAACATCTCCCAAAATCTCTCTCTCTCCTCTAAATTCCTATCTTCTCCAGGTGCATACACGCTTATTATGACCCACTTTTCGCATCCAACCTTTACTTTAATCCACATAATCCTTGAATTTACACATTCATATTCTCTTTTCTCGTTCCATAACTGATCCTTCAACATTATTGCTACCCCCTTTCCCTTTGCTCAAACTCTTTCAGATACTCCAGATTTAAACCCATTTATTTCCCCCCACCGAAACTCTCCTACCCCTCTTCAGCTTTGTTTCGCTTAGGGCCATGACATCCAACTTCTTTTCATTCAAAACATCAACAATCATCTGTTTCTTGTCATCCGCACTACATCCACGCACATTCAAGCATCCCAGTTTTATAAAAAAATTCTTCTTCTCTTTTTTAGTAAATGTCTACAGGAGAAGGGTTACTAGCCCATTGCTCCCGGCATTTTTAGTCGCCTCATGTGACACGCATGGCTTACGGAGGAAAGATTCTTTTCCACTTTCCCCGTGTCTGTGAAGTGTGACCAAAGTGTAAGTAGGAGTAGCAAGATATCCCTGTTATCTAGCATGTTTATGAGACAGAAAAAGACACCAGCAATCCTACCATCATGTAAATCAGTTACAGGCTTCTGTTTCACAGTCGCCTGGCAGGACGGTAGTACCTCCCTGGGTGGTTGCTGTCTACCAACCTATTACCTACAGGAAAGTGGGTGCGGGAGGAAAGAGGAGCGATTGGTGGAATGATGTAAAGACAGTAGTAGGTGAGAAAAAGTTAGCATATGAGAAGTTTTTACAAAATAGAAGTAATGCAAGGAGGGAAGAGTATATGGAGAAAAAGAGAGAGGTTAAGAGAGTGGTGAAGCAATGTAAAAAGAGAGCAAATGAGAGAGTGGGTGAGATGTTATCAACAAATTTTGTTGAAAATAAGAAAAAGTTTTGGAGTGAGATTAACAAGTTAAGAAAGCCTAGAGAACAAATGGATTTGTCAGTTAAAAATAGGAGAGAAGAGTTATTAAATGGAGAGTTAGAGGTATTGGGAAGATGGAGGGAATATTTTGAGGAATTGTTGAATGTTGATGAAGATAGGGAAGCTGTGATTTCATGTATAGGGAGAGGAGGAATAATATCTTGGAGGAGTTAGGAAGAGCCAATTGTGAGTGTGGGGGAAGTTCATGAGGCAGTAGGTAAAATGAAAGGGGGTAAGGCAGCTGGGATTGATGGGATAATGATGGAAGTGTTAAAAGCAGGTGGGGATATAGTTTTGGAGTGGTTGGTGCTATTATTTAATAAATGTATGGAAGAGGGTAAGGTACCTAGGGCTTGGCAGAGAGCATGCATAGTTCCTTTGTATAAAGGCAAAGGGGACAAAAGTGAGTGCAAAAATTATAGGGGGATAAGTCTGTTGAGTATACCTGGTAAAGTGTAGGTCCTGCTTGGCATTTTCTTCCAAAACAGGCCTGTTTCGCCGTAGAGTTATTATTGAAAGAATTAAGAGTAAGACGGAGAATAGGATAGGAGGCTTTAGGAAAGGTAGGGGGTGTGTGGACCAGGTGTTTACAGTGAAACATATAAGTGAACAGTATTTAGATAAGGCTAAAGAGGTCTTTGTGGCATTTATGGATTTGGAAAAGGCGTATGACAGGGTGGATAGGGGGGCAATGTGGCAGGTGTATGGTGTAGGAGGTAGGTTACTGAAAGCAGTGAAGAGTTTTTACGAGGATAGTGAGGCTCAAGTTAGAGTATGTAGGAAAGAGGGAAATTATTTCCCAGTAAAAGTAGGCCTTAGACAAGGATGTGTGATGTCACCATGGTTGTTTAATATTTTTAGAGATGGGGTTGTAAGAGAAGTGAATGCGAGGGTCTTGGCAAGAGGCGTGGAGTTAAAAGATAAAGAATCACACACAAAGTGGGAGTTGTCACAGTTGCTCTTTGCTGATGACACTGTGCTCTTGGGAGATTCTGAAGAGAAGTTGCAGAGATTGGTGGATGAATTTGGTAGGGTGTGCAAAAGAAGAAAATTAAAGGTGAATACAGGAAAGAGTAAGGTTATGAGGATAACAAAAAGATTAGGTGATGAAAGATTGGATATCAGATTGGAGGGAGAGAGTATGGAGGAGGTGAATGTATTCAGATATTTGGGAGTGGACGTGTCAGTATGGAATATTTTATAACCCTGTAAGTTGCATTCAGAAGGCATTTCTCTATCTTTCAAGTTGAACCAGGTCTCTGTTATAGCAATAATATCTATATTACCTGCGTTTACAAGTAATCTTAGCTCATCTATCTTATTTCTTAGACTCCTACTATTTGTATACTAAACCTTAAGGGAGCAAATTACTCGTTGCCCTCTACTATCTCTATTTGTTTGTTGATCAATTGATTTGCCTTTACTAGCAACTTTATTTTGAATATTGTCTTTTAAACATATCCCTGAGGTATCCTGGTTACATCTGCTGTTTTCAACCCTAGTACTGCAGCCTGACAGTTTCCCACAGACACCCATACCTCTATAATCTATCAGTTTAAAGTCCTAGACATGTCACCAATAACCCCCTCAATCGAATTAGCTAATGCAACCACTCCATCCCCAGAGAGATGAACCCCATCCCTTGCATACATATAACTTTTGCCGTAGAATATGTCCCAGTTATCAATGAATGGGATTGCAAGTTCCTTGCCGTACCTGTCTAGCCAGCAATTTATACCAATTGCCCTAGACATCCATTCATTGCCCACTCCCTTTCTAGGCAAGATGCTACATATGATTAACCCTGACTACATCTATTGCTGACCTGTACTTATCCTGTAGCTCCTGTCTCCTGCCCTTCCCGATGTCATTTTCACAAACATTAAGACAGATAATGGGCTTGTTCCCATTACCTGACATAATATTATCCAACCTGCTGACTATGTCACCAACACCAGCTCCTGGGAGAATCTCCCACAATTAGAATATTCTTACCTTAATAAGCAGGGGAGTCAGTGGTACCTTTAACCTCACTAACCACTGAAGTACACTCGTCCTGGAGAACAGTGAATCGATTTCCTACCTTCACATTTTCTCTGTTAACCTTCCTTATCTTCCTTCATTCTGAATTGTGAACCACTTGCCACTTAAAGCGGCTGCAACTCTCCAATTCACTGCTGGTAATTTTTTCCTCCTCACCAGCTACAACTATCTCACACTAACTCCCAAACCCATCTAGACGAAGCTTCGGCCTCCTATTTTCCTCCTGAAGAAGTATAACCTCCTTCAACACTTTAACGTGAGATTCTAAAGCATTTCAACAAGCCATGGTGCTAGGTAACACCCCACGCTAAATCCAAGACAGCTTAGGACTATTCTTGATTTTGCTGCTGCACTGAAGGCTGCATTTCCTTCCCAGAGTGGGAGTTTGTTGATTCCAGTGAGTGTTCCTCTTTTGAACCATACATTTGAAATGGAAAGTATTGTATGTGTTTCCCTATCTCCAACATGGAATTGTTAAACTGAACCTAGGTTATTTAGGAAGTATTCAGGTGATGTAGCATTTGCGTTCAGTGTTGCTTGGGGTGGATTTGAAATTACTTTATTAGTTGAGATGTCTGCAAAACTTATTTGGTCAAACGTACGGTTTGTGTTAATGGCTATTTTCATATAAGCTGTTAAGTTAAATGAAATTTTTTTCAACAGTGTTTCACTTTTTTTTACAA
>NC_069470.1:27431027-27433527 GCF_026875155.1 Cherax quadricarinatus
AGGATAGTCAGGTCGCATAGATGTAGTCAGGTTTAATCATATGTAGCATCTTGCCTAGAAAGGGAGTGGGCAATGAATGGATGTCTAGGGCAATTGGTATAAATTGCTGGCTAGACAGGTACTGCAAGGAACTTGCAATCCCATTCATTGATAACTGGGACATATTCTACGGCAAAAGTTATATGTATGCAAGGAATGGGGTTCATCTCTCTGGGGATGGAGTGGTTGCATTAGCTAATTCGATTGAGGGGGTTATTGTGTGACATGTCTAGGACTTTAAACTGATAGATTATAGAGGTATGGGTGTCTGTGGGAAACTGTCAGGCTGCAGTACTAGGGTTGAAAACAGCAGATGTAACCAGGATACCTCAGGGATATGTTTAAAAGACAATATTCAAAATAAAGTTGCTTGTAAAGGCAAATCAATTGATCAACAAACAAATAGAGATAGTAGAGGGCAACGAGTAATTTGCTCCCTTAAGGTTTACTATACAAATAGTAGGAGTCTAAGAAATAAGATAGATGAGCTAAGATTACTTGTAAACGCAGGTAATATAGATATTATTGCTATAACAGAGACCTGGTTCAACTTGAAAGATAGAGAAATGCCTTCTGAATGCAACTTACAGGGTTATAAAATATTCCATACTGATAGGGCCAACAGGAAGGGTGGTGGAGTGGCGATGTATGTCAGAGATAATTTAAACTGTGTTAGACAAGTTATAAGATTAGAAACATCGCACACAGAATCTGTTTGGCTACAGTTTCTCGAAGGTCGCGAAAAGTTAATTTTGGGTGTGATTTATAGGCCCCCAAACCTTGATAGGGAGTGCAGTAAGCTGCTATGAGACGAAATTCATAAGGCATCTAGATACGAAAATGTTGTGCTAATGGCAGATTTTAACTTTAGACAAATTGATTGGAACATTGTGACAGGAAATCTTGAGTCTAGTGATTTTCTTGATACGGTTCAGGATTGCCTTTCAAAAACAGTTTGTAACAGAACCAACTAGAGGAAACAACCTGCTTGACTTGGTTCTTGCCAACAAAGATTCACTAATTAATAAACTTGAAGTTAATGATGAGCTTGGAGAAAGTGATCACAAATCACTTAGTTTCAATATATCATGGAATTACCCAGATAACTGCAATCAAGTCTCTGGCCCAGACTTTCGCTTGGTTGATTTCATGGCACTGAGAAATTACCTGGGTGTGCTGAATTGGGATGACCTGACTATGGGTCAGGATGGTGGTGTTGGTTGCCAATATGACGTTTTTCAGAGCATAGTTCTAGCTGCCCAGACAACTTTTGTTCCGAGTAAGGAAATTAGAGCTAAAAAAAAATTACCCCAAAAGGGAAAATGAACAATAGATTGAAACATCTCATTGGAAAAAAGGGGCAAAAAGGGCATAAAAAAGGGGGGTGTGCATTTTAAAAAATCATTAATTCAATTAAAGAGAGAAATAAAAAAAAGAATAAGAAAACAAAAAGGGATTTGAGGCTAAGGCCCAAGGGTTTCAAAGACAACCCCAAAGGGGGTTCTTTCGGGTTTAAAAAGGAAGATTGGGGAAAAGATTGGCCACTTTGAGTAACTTGGTCAGATCCTGACATGAAGGTTGTGGAAATATTAACATAATTTCCTCTCAGTTTTTACTCGGGAAAGATATTGGGAAATTCCAGAAATAACAAATCATTAAAACGGGCGTAAAAACAATGCCTTTTGGGGGGTAACTAGGACATAATCCCGGGCCCCCTGTGAATTTTTTTGCAAGGGTTTCAAGGAAAGTAAGAGGAACTCAGCAAACCTTTGGCTAATCTTTTCAAAATATCATACAAATGGGAAAAGTGCCCGATAATGGAAAAAATGGCATATGTAAAACCTATTTAAAGGGTTTGGGACAGGTCCTTAGACCGAATATAACCAATAAGCCTTTTCCTCCCTGTGGGGAAATTTTGAATTTTAGTTGCCCAAGCAATTCGTACCTTGATGGCATAAAATGAAAATTTAAACTAAAAAGGTTTCACATCCCGGGGGTTCCTCCTTACGAATTTATAAATTTTTTTTACAAGGTATTTGAGGGAAAGACAGGTATTAAATATGATTTGTGTATATGGATTCAGAAAAGGGTTTCGATAGAGTTTCCCTATCAGGCTATTGAGGAAAAAATTAGGCCACGGAATGGAGGAGAAAATTTTTTTTCCCGGGAGAGGCTGGTTTAAATAAAGGCAGCAGCAGTTTGCATAAATGGGGAGAAATCAGCATATATATATATAAAAAATATATATATAAATTTAATATAAATATATATTTTTATATTATATATTATAATATATATATATATATATATATATATAAATAATATAAATAAAAAGATGACTGTGAAACGAAAATGTAACTTTTTTGCAGATGGTAGGGTTGCTGGTTTCTTTTTTTTGTCTCTAAAAAGCAGTAACAGGGAAATTTTTTGCTATCCTCTTAAATTGGGCACACTTCACAGA
>NC_069470.1:27446027-27455176 GCF_026875155.1 Cherax quadricarinatus
TGCAGTACCCTGTCAAAGCCCAGCAATTTATACCAAATTTGCCCTAACATCCATTCCATTGCCCACTCCCTTTCTGGCAAGATGCTACAAAGGAACTGGGATCCCTCCCTAACTAACTACTTCTATAGTCACAACCTGTACTTATCCGGGCAGCTCCTCTTTTCCTGCCCTTTCCCAAGTCATTACCCACAGCACTAAGGCCAATAATGGCTTGCTCCCATTACCTGCCATATTACCAACCCTCGACTATGTCACCAACACCAGCTCCAGGAAGCACACTCTCGTTCTGACCTTTCTGTCTCTGTTAAAAATTTGCCCGTCCATATATCTTACCTGGAAACGCCTACTATTAAAATATTTTACTTGATTAGCGGGGGAATCAGTGGTACCTTCAACCTCACTAGCCACTGAATTACACTAGTCTTGGAGAACAGAGATCGTTTCCTACCTTCAATCTTCCTATTAACTCTCCTAATTTTCTTCTTCCTGAACTGTGAACCACTTGCCACTTTAAAGCGGCTGCCACTATCACTGCTGGTGACCATTCCTTCCTTACCAGCTAAATCCTTCTCACACTCACTCCCAAACTCACCTATGCGAAGCTTCAGTTTTCCTATTTTCCTCCTGAAGAAGTAGAATCTCCTTCTTCAACACTTGAACCTGAGATTCTAAAACACTACAACAAGCCATGGTGCTTGGGAACAACCCACGCTAACTCCCAAGAGCTTTGGCAGGTATGACCGCAGGTGACCACTGACCTCAGCGTACAACGAGTCATGGTGCGTGATGAGTATCACAGTGGGCACCTGTAACGAGCAGGGGCCCACAGGGGTCGGTCCTAGGACCAGTGCTATTTTTGTTTATTGAATGACAGATGAAAGGAACGACTCAGAGGTGTCCCTGTTCGCAATGATGTGAAGCAATGAGGAAATTAAATCAGATGAGGATCAGCAGGGTTTCAAAGAGACCTGGACAGGCTGGATACCTGTCCAGCAACTGGCCTCTCGAATTCAACCCTGCCAAATGCAAAGTCATGAAGGTGGCCAACGACTGCGAACCTCGCTCAAAAGAAAAGATCTTGGGGTGAGTAAACAACGAACACGTCTCCGGGAAACACACATCAACCAGGGAACTGCTGCAAACATAGACCCTGGCAAACCTGAGATAGCATTCCGAATACCTAAGTAAGGAATCTTTCAAGACACTGTACACCGTGTACTCAGGCCCATACTGGAGTATGCAGCACCAGTTTTTGGGAAACCCGCACCTGGGCAAGCACGTTAAGAAATGAGAGAAATGAAAAGGTTTGCGACAAGGTTAGTTCCAGAGCTAAGGGAATGTCCTATGAAGAAAGGTTGAGGAAATCAGCCGGCGGCACTGGGGGACAGAAGGGTAGGGAGACATGATAACGACATACAAAATACTGCGTGAATAGACAAGGTGGACAGAGACAAGAGTTCCAAGAAGGGGCACAGGAACAAGTGGTCAATCTTGGGAAATTGAAGATTCAGATGAGTCACAGGATGTTTGGAAGCATTCATCAGTCACAGAGTGATCAGGACGTGGAACAGTCTGGCGAGCGATGTAGTGGAGGGAGGAACCATACATAGCTTTAAGACGAGGGATGATAAGCTCATGAAGCTGGGAGAGAAAGGACCTAGTAGCGTTCAGTGAAGAGGCGGGCCAGGAGCTGAGTCTCAACCCCTGGAACTACAATTAGGTGAGTAACAAAAGGTGATACACACCCCTCAGGAGGGATCAGGAGCAGTGTCTCAATTCCTCCAATGATACATTGAGGTATATAAAGTAATCACTGGGGAGTAAGTTGCACAATGGAAAAGAACTATATAAAACCCAACATTAAATAATGAATAAGATTTTTTCCCACTGCGACTGAATTACTCAGTAAAAGAATGAAAGTCAGCATTACACAAACGGTCTTACCTACGAGGGGTAGTTTAATATTTTTCTTTGACATTGCTGGCTTAACAATATTTTTTTATTTCTCAAAACAAAATCTCCTTCAGAAAATATTATTCTTGGTATAGATGAGAGAGAGCAAACAATAAATCATTTATCCACTAACGCAAGTATGAATTCAGAAATAAATTTAAGACACATTATTCAAAAAGTTTCAAAGAAGAGAGGGATAGAAAGTCGCAGTTTGTTTGGGTTATGGTTTTGATGTTGACATATGTGAGAGTCATGGTGGTGTTGACCGGAAACAATAACGACAGAAAATGTTGAAGAATGTGGGAAGAGATGGGTAAAGCCAAGAAAGAAACTGAAGAATATTAAAGAGAAACATAAATACGGGTAATACCGAGTGTGAAGAAGGGTGAGGTAGTGAGGAAGTGAAAGGCGCTGCACATCACCAAGTGTGTTAAGACTAAGAAGGCGAACAACCGCCCACAAACTTCGGAGTGTTCGGGAAGTTTGCGAAGAGAGGAGGGAGAACGATGTAGTAAGAGAAATAGAGGATACGCACATCCGCAAACCCCCTATGACAAGTATGTAGAGAGACAACAGAGGATGGAAAATAATCACATCATCAATTACAATAATCACATACCCAGTGTCCGTAGGAATCAGGCGAAAGCCGGTCACGTCTCTCTAAACTACTTACATTACAGATCTAGCTCCGACTCTGTGTTTTACGAGCACCGGCCACGAACCAGCACAGCGAAAAGTTAAGTGTTTCTCGTAACATACAGACATAACCTCCTACCCTCAACACCCACCCACCATTGTGCGAAGTAAATCTATAAAGGAAATGGGAAGAGAGGAAAAAATAAATCGGAAAAGAAGTGACTACTACTGCTCTAGACCATACAAATGAGATAAATGGAGAACCTTTGACTATAAATGACAAAACATTCAGAGCAACAAATTTTATTGAATCTGAGGTCAAGTAGATAACAGTTAGCCAGAAAAACCTAGAAACGAATACACAAAATAAAAAATGGAACGACTATTGCCAAATGACAGATCGTAAGAGAGACTGATGAACAATTACCAATAAAGAAACCTGATAATAAGAATGAGAAAATGAATGGATTCAATAAAATTGTACTCTGAGAAAGAGAAACAACAAGGTGAAAAACAGATGTCCATTTTGAGACAAGGAATAACACAGGAAAGCTGAAGACAGATTATCACGAATAAATAAAATCCATAAAACAGAAAAATTAGTGAAGTAATGGGACTTAGGCCTGGTGTGATACTAAGGGTTTTTCTAAATTGGTTTTTTTCAATAAATGACTGCAGAAAGTGTAATCTAACCAACATTATGATAAAAGATCCATACTCCATAACTTTAAAGAAGAGATTGACAGGTAACAATGTACAGATTTTGTTTCCCCTTGATTATTAAGATATGTTATTTAGGGTATCACAGATGATATACAGAAGGAGAACTTTGAATAAACTAACGAGAAATATTCCTTTATAATGCTAAATCCTATATGGGTGTGCAAAGGTAGAGGTGTGCAAAGGTAGAGGTTTGCAAATGGTAAAGGATGTGCTTGGAGTAATGTTTGT
The DNA here is from genome assembly GCF_026875155.1 of Cherax quadricarinatus. Lineage (NCBI taxonomy): Eukaryota > Metazoa > Arthropoda > Malacostraca > Decapoda > Parastacidae > Cherax > Cherax quadricarinatus. Next base: position 27,449,568 of record NC_069470.1, read on the forward strand.
GGAAGTGAGATTGTGATTAAATGGTTTAACACCAAGCAAGTTGAAGTAATCAGTCCCTCAGCCTGGAGTCGATGTTGGTCAGTCCAATCACTCTTTAGATTGAAGGAATTGACCACAGGCCGCTTCAGGCTGAGGGACTGGATTACCTCAAACTCTCCTCTCCTTACACCTTTCTGCATATATTTGGACTGATGAAGCCACTGTGTGGGGAAACGTTTCTTTAATAAAGATTCCCATATGTTTGTATAAGTGGCTCAATCTTCAAGAGAGGAAAGTTAGTGGAGGAGAGGGTTTAATGCGAGTGTAAAATTAAAAACAGTTAGTGAAATCTGAGGTTAAAGGGTGTGAACTTCAGTGAAAAAGTCAGTTAGAGCGAGATGTTAAGTTGCTCTAGATGTTGGAAGTGACTTCTGTAATGCCAGCTGATAGATTCAAACAATGTATTTGATATAAGTTGAACTGACCAATGTGACTCGCAGTTCTGCAGAGTGGTGTCAGTCGTTTTATCTCTATGTGGAAAGCTGTGTTTAAGACATGTGTGTCTCATTTATGATCGTGGAGAGTGAAGTTTCCGTACCTCCAATCAAAGTTTGTGGATTGAAAAAGACAATTTTGAGTTCTAATTCGGATCAACATTGTTGACAAGAGATTTAATGAGAGGCTGATAGAGCACGAAAAGTATCAAAGAAAGGTGGAATACAGCTGCAGAAGTTCATTGGTCGTCAGCAACTGACAGAGTATCAGAGTCTGCCTGCCTGAATATCTTGCCTGCTAGAAACCCTAGCAAGAAACAACATCGTTGTTTTTCTCTAGATATGTGACGTAAACCGAAGTTGTATACCAAGGATAATGATTTTAATCCAGATTCATATTTCTGGATACTTGGTAACACACTCGGAATCGTAAACAATGAAATAATAAGGCGGATAATAATGGCTCAGGTAATCGGTAATAGTGAAATTTTTTTATATCTGCTGAATTTTTGGGTTATTTTGCTAAGGAAAAAAACAGAATGACACCAACACTGCTATATTATGAGGTTAAACTGAAAAGTGTTTTTAAAAAAAACAGTAACAAGGAAGCTAGGGAAAAAACAGGTAGCAAGTTCTTGGAAGTTCACAGACTGAGGCCAGTTTTGGTGAGAAACTGTCCACTTCTACCTACATTAAGAATTTCATGTAGTATTTGGTGTATAGTCAAGAAAAAAAAACATATGGTTCTTTCCGTTCCCACCCTCCACTTACTGAAAACCGAAGCGAAGCTGCTCTAAAAAAGAGCGTAAAAATAGACGCGCATGGAAAAATGGCCTGTAAATTCAAAGGAGAGATTGGAACTAAAGAAGCATTGAGCTATAACTGCCTTTACTTATATTATTACTGCTTATATCTTAAAGTCGTGGTGTTACTCAACTGCCCACACATAGTGATGTGGGGGGGTTGGGGTAAAAACCAGTGGTTTCTACTTCTGGTTACCACCAGTTTCCTTTATGAAATATCATCATCACCTTCTATCTATTTTCTACCATTTTTGTTAAAACTGATTTCGGCTCCCTCGTTCCAGTGAGAGTCCGGGTGCTCAATACATAAAACTAAGAATGTGGGAAACACTGCAAAGGCCTATGGCCCAACGGGCAGGTTTATAAAAAACGACATCTACCAAAAAGCTACCAAGAAATAACTCCCGTACCCCTTGACACAATAAAACCCCACCCCCCTCCCACTCATATATTTGTCCCGTTTTCCCTTTTTAAAACTACCAAGTCCTAGCCCCTATCACCCCCCTGGGAAGACTGTTCCACGCATCTACAACTCTGTTTGAAAACCAGACTTCCAGTCCTTTCAAAAAAAAAATTTATCCAATTAAAACCTTATTTCCCGGTTTACCTGGTTCGACCCCTCAGTAAATTTTTTTAAAATCTCCCTTGTTTATGCCCCTCATCCACATACACTTCAATGATATCTCCCCTTATTCTACGCCCCCCAGAGAGTGGAGATTTAGGCTTAAAGCTACTTCATACGGGAGGTTCCTTCCAGTAAAACATTTTTTATTCTTCTCTGTATGTTCTCTAATGAGTTATGTCCTCCTGTAGTAAGGGGACCAAAAAATGGCCATAATCTAAAAGAGGGCCCCACCTAGTGATGTTTTAACGTAAAAAACTTTTTGGGCTTCTGTTATTATAGTTCTTGAAATAAATCCAAGTAATTTTGGGCCTTTTTGAGCACACTAAGGCCTGCTGTCTTTGGGTTTAGATTTCTGCTTACCATGACCCAAGTCTTTTTCCATTTGTATGACCAAGTCTACTTCACCTGATTTTTAGCTTCGGGGTTTTTTTCATTACCAAGGGCAAGTCCCTTACACTTATCCACATTAAATTCATTCCCAAATTTTTAGCCCAAGACTTTTAATTTGTTCCAAATTTTCCCGGAGTTCATTGATATCCCCCTCAGAGTAAAATTTTACGGCCTACCCTTTTGGTTTCCTCAGCAAACTTATTTCATATCAAAAAAAATTTCCCTTCATCAAGGTCTTAAGGGTAAATTTGAAAAAGGGGGGGGGCCCAAAAAACGGACCCTTGGGGAAGCCACTAGTGAAAATCCCATTCAGTTTCACTCCATTAATGGAAACTCTCTGTTTTTTTTTGGTAAGCCTTTCCTCAATCCTGCTAGAAACTTTACCTCCATCCCTGGCGGGCCACTTTTTTTAAAGGAGTCTCTTGTAAAGGTACCCTGTCGAAGGCAAAACCTAAAACCCAAAATAAAAAAAAACCTTTTCCCCTTATAACTGTAAAAATGCCTCAAATTTTCTTTTTAAAGAAACGTCAGTAATTTGTCAGGGCGGGGGAACGCCCTTTCTCGTGAACCCATGTGAGATTCATTTATAAAGTTATTCTTAAAGGGATTCTGAAAATGTCAGCTATGATTGATTTTTGTAACTTGCCCCCCAATAGTTGTAGGTTATTGGCCCGGTAATTTGAAGGTTTTTGGACTTACCCCTGATTTAAATATAGGAACCACATTACCCCTTTCCCCACAACTCTGGACAACACTGGAAAAGGGGATGGACGCATTGAATAACTCGTTAATGGCGGGACTAAGCCCAAATTTGAAATGTCCCCTTGAAAAATCATGGGTCCCGGGGATTTATTTTGGTTTCAGTTTGTCTATCTGTTTAATAACCATGTCCCTTTCGTGACAGAAATTTATAGTTAATTTTAAATTCATCAGGAACTAATAATTGTTAATTACTGGAATCTCATTTACTCTTCCTGTGTAAAAACTGACAAAAAATAGTCATTAAATTAAGGAACACTTTTCCATTTCATTATCCGTCAGCTGTCCATTCCCAGATTTCAGAGGTCCTATTTTTTCCCTTCCCTTCGTCCTATACACTTGAAAGAATCCCTTTGGATTAGTCTTTGATTCATTAGCAACTCTAATTTCATAGTCACGTTTACCCTTTCTAATCGCCTTTTTTACTTCTCTTTTAAGCTGAACATATTGGTCAGTAAGATTAACCTCTCCTCTTCTGATGCGCCTTAAATTCCCTTTTCTCCCCTAATAGATGCTTTAGCCTCCTGTTAACCCATTTGGGATCGTTATTATTTGACCTAATTTCTCTCTGGGGGAAAGTATATACTCTGGGCACTGTGTACATTATTAAGAAAACAATCATAAAAGCAGATCCCTTCATATTCATAAGTATGATTATCGTCAATAAAATCATTAGCTAGATAACCCAATCAAGATTAGAAGATGTTCCCTAAGTCCATTATAATCGGCAGAACGAAAATCAGGGATTTTTACTGTATTATCATTATTCTTGCATTCCCAATTAATGCTAAAAGTGATGGATTTGTGATCACTGCGCCAGCTCTTCAGTGATCTCCAGATTATTCACGAGTGTTTCCTTATTTGACAAGACTAGGTCTAGCAAATTATTTCCCCCTGGTGGGCCCTCAGTTACACTCTGTTTCAGAAAAAGTCCTGAACTGTTTCCATGAAGTCACTGGACTCTAGATTACCTGTCAAAGAATTCCATCAATTTGGCTAAAGTTAAAGTCCCCTACTATGACTATGTTACTGTGTCCAGAAGCCCTAACAATTTCGTCCCAAAGAAGTCTCCCTCTATCGTGATCCAAGCCTGGAGGTCGGTATATTACACCTAGAATTAGTTTTTCTTGACCCTCCACGAACTCTACCCAAACAGACTTGTTACTGCTCCATCTATTTTTATACCTGTTTTTATGCAACAATTAATATTTTCTCGAACATACAATGCAACTCTCCCTCCTTCCCATTACATCTATCCACATTGAACAACTTAAATCCCTGATATTACACTCAACAGTCATATCCCGACTCTTTAAATCATACCACGTTTCAGTTAATGCAATGATATCAAAGTTCCCAGCACATGCTACCAAACGTAGTTCATTAATTTTATTTCTTGCACTTCGACTGTTAGCATAAAATACCATCATATGTTTTTTCTTCTGCACATTTTTCCTATTCATCTTTGTTTTTACACAATTTCTGAATTATCATTACCCAGAGTTACTCCATGACAGTTACTATTAAGATTCTTAATATCAGAGCATAAGTCAATATATCCATACTCATTATTAATCATTTCTAAACCCATACCTCTAACTAATCCTAGTTTAAAGTCCTAACAACCCCCTCAACAGAGTTAGCAAGAAAACCACACCTGCCTGGATAAGTGAACCCCATCCCTGGCATACATGTCATTTCGGCCATAGAAGTTGTCCCAGTTGTCAATGAATGGTACTGCATTATCCTTAGTGTTTATCCAGCCAACAATTAATACCAATTGCTCTGGACAACTATTCATTACCAACACCTCTTCTTGGCAAAATGCCACATATAACTGGGCGCCCCCCCTTCTTCCTAATCATGTCTATAGCTGTCCTGAACTTTCTAACTAAATCCTCACTTCTACGCTTGCCTACATCATTGCCTCCAGCACTGAGGCAAATAATAGGATTGATCCCATTACCGTTCATGATGTTGTCAAGCCGGCTAACATTGTCCTCCACCCCAGCCCCAGACCCTTTGTCTCCTACTCCTGTCCTTCAAGCAGAATGCCCTATCCATGTATCTAACCTGGCTATCACCAACAACAACAATATTCTTACCTTCCTTGCTGTCGTTCGTCGTGACGATCCCAGTAGTCGACTCACATTCGTCGGGTAGCACCGAGAATGCGTTGGAGGTTTCTACGGGAGTTTCCACAGCAGTCTCTTTCTTCTTCATCGTTTCTGGCTTTCCATTCGTCTTCTTGATCGTCAACTTCGTCGTCCCCTGCTGTCCAGCCACTGACCACGATCCCTTCTTGACCTGAGGACTTGAAACAGGAGGACTACTACGAATCCTCTTGTTTTCCTCGGTCAATCGCCGTATCTCCATCTTCGCTGCCTCAATTCTTCCTTAAGTTGCTGGTAAAGTTGCTCGATGGAGGGCATCTTGGTTCAGTCCACGGGAGCAAACAAACACTTCTTCACAAAGTTAAGTACAGGGGGACCACTGAGTTAAGTACAGGTCACCATCAGTTAAGTACAGGGGACCCTCCAAAGACAGGCCCACCCACAC
>NC_069470.1:27455676-27486967 GCF_026875155.1 Cherax quadricarinatus
ATTTTCTGTCGTTTTTGTTTCCGGTCAACACCACCATGACTCTCACATATGTCAACATCAAAACCATAAACCAAACAAACTGCGACTTTCTATCCCTCTCTTCTTTGAAACTTTTTGAATAATGTGTCTTAAATTTATTTCTGAATTCATACTTGCGTTAGTGGATAAATGATTTATTGTTTGCTCTCTCTCATCTATACCAAGAATAATATTTTCTGAAGGAGATTTTGTTTTGAGAAATAAAATATATTGTTAAGCCAGCAATGTCAAAGAAAATATTAAACTACACCTCGTAGGTAAAGACCATTTGTGTAATGCTGACTTTCATTCATTACTGAGTAATTCAGTCGCAGTGGGCAAAAATCTTATTCATTATTTAATGTTAGGTTATATAGTTCTTTTCCATTGTGCAACTTACTCCCCAGTGATTACTTATATACCTCAAATATATCATTGGAGGAATTGAGACACTGCTCCTGATCCCTCCTGAGTGTGTGTACTCACCTTATTGTACTCACCTAATTGTAGTTCCAGGGGTTGAGACTCAGCTCCTGGCCCCGCCTCTTCACTGAACGCTACTAGGTCCTTTCTCTCTCCCAGCTTCATGAGCTTTATCATACCTCGTCTTAAAGCTATGTATGGTTCCTGCCTCCACTACATCGCTCGCCAGACTGTTCCACGTCCTGATCACTCTGTGACTGATGAACTGCTTCCTAACATCCCTGTGACTCATCTGAATCTTCAACTTCCAAGATTGACCACTTGTTCCTGTGTCCCCTCTCTGGAACATCTTGTCTCTGTCCACCTTGTCTATTCCACGCAGTATTTTGTATGTCGTTATCATGTCTCCCCTATCCCTCCTGTCCTCCAGTGCCGCCAGGCTGATTTCCCTCAACCTTTCTTCATAGGACATTCCCCTTAGCTCTGGAACTAACCTTGTCGCAAACCTTTGCACTTTCTCTCATTTCTTAACGTGCTTGACCAGGTGCAGGTTCCAAACTGGTGCTGCATACTCCAGTATGGGCCTGACGTACACGGTGTACAGTGTCTTGAAAGATTCCTTACTTAGGTATCGGAATGCTAATCTCAGGTTTGCCAGGCGCTCATATGTTGCAGCAGTTACCTGGTTGATGTGTGCTTCCGGAGACGTGTTCGTTGTTATACTCACGCCAAGATCTTTCTCTTTGAGCGAGGTTCGCAGTCGTTGGCCACCTTCATGACTTTGCATTTGGCAGGGTTGAATTCGAGAGGCCAGTTGCTGGACCAGGTGTCCAGCCTGTCCAGGTCTCTTTGAAGGCCTGCCTGATCCTCATCTGATTTAATTCTCCTCATTAACTTCACATCATCTGCGAACAGGGACACCTCTGAGTCGATCCTTTCCATCATGTCATTCACATAAACCAAAAATAGCACTTGTCCTAGGACCGACCCCTGTGGGACCCTGCTCGTTACAGGTGCCCACTGTGATACCTCATCACACACCATGACTCGTACGCTGAGGTCAGTGGTCACCTGCGGTCATACCTGCCTAAGCTCTTGGGAGTTAGCGTGGGCTGTTACCAAGCACCATGGCTTGTTGTAGTGTTTTAGAATCTCAGGTTCAAGTGTTGAAGAAGGAGATTCTACTTCTTCAGGAGGAAAATAGGAAGCTGAAGCTTCGCATAGATGAGTTTGGGAGTGAGTGTGAGAAGGATTTAGCTGGTAAGGAAGGAATGGTCACCAGCAGTGATAGTGGCAGCCGCTTTAAGTGGCAAGTGGTTCACAGTTCAGGAAGAAGGAAGATTAGGAGAGTTAATAGAGAAGATGTGAAGGTAGGAAATCGATTCTCTGTTCTCCAAGACTAGTGTACTTCAGTGGCTAGTGAGGTTGAAGGTTCCACTGATTCCCCTGCTAATCAAGGTAAGAATATTTTAATAGTAGGCGATTCTCAGGTAAGATATATGGACCGTGCAATTTGTAACAGAGACAGAAAGGTCAGACAGAGAGTGTGTCTTCCTGGAGCTGGTGTTGGTGACATAGTCAGCAGGTTGGATAATATGGCAGGTAATGGGAGCAAGCCCATTATCTGTCTTAGTGCTGTGGGTAATGACATTGGGAAGGGCAGGAAAGAGGAGCTGCTGGATAAGTACAGGTTAGCCATAGAAGTAGTTAGGTCTAAGGGAGGGATCCCAGTCCTATGTAGCATCTTGCCTAGAAAGGGAGTGGGCAATGAATGGATGTCTAGGGCAATTGGTATAAATTGCTGGCTAGACAGGTACTTGCAATCCCATTCATTGATAACTGGGACCTATTCTTTTGCAAACGTGATATGTAGGGATGGAGTGGTTGTATTAGCCAATTCAAAGTAAAAGGACACAAGTGCAACTAATGTGACATTTTATTGTGGCAACGTTTCGCTCTCCAGGAGCTTTGTCAAGCCGATACAAACAGTATATGGACACAGAGGGTATATATAAAGGCTCAGAGAGGTGCAATACTAGTGAGGTACCATATCGATGTTCACAGGTGGTAGTAGTAGTAGTGACAATATGGTAGTAGTAAGACAATATGGTCCAGCAATTAATTCGTACATGAGTGAAAGGATATAAAAGCTATTACTTGGGTAACATAACATTTTCCTTCCTTTTTCATCAAAGACTGCAAGAAAAGAGCTCTTCAGATCATTAATTCTCCACGCACCAACACCACTCCCAACAAAGTTATAATTCTTCCCAACAGCCAGGTTGCACTGAACGTTTCCAAAGTACTTTCACAAGCTAACACCAGAGTCGCCATCGCTTCTAGCACTTCAATAAAGGATTTAACCAGGACAAAATCAAAGCACCATGAACCAGTCAATGCAGGGGTTTACACTATGTCCTTTGGAGGCTGTGACAAGATTTATGTAGATGAATGGTTCAGAGAACCGACATGTTGATAAATTAGACACATGTGCAACTCTTGGGTATCTTTATTGAGGAAACGTTTCGCCACACAGTGGCTTCATCAGTCCATACGTAGGAGAAACTTGAAGAACAGGAGGAGAATGAGGTAATCAGTCCCTCAACCTTGAGGTTTATGTAGATGAAGATTGAGACACTTATGCAGCATATGGGAATCTTTATTCAGCAAACGTTTCGCCACACAGTGGCTTCATCAGTCCAATACAAAGAGGAAGGCGTAAGGAGAGGAGGAGTATGAGGTAATCAGTCCCTCAGCCTGGAGTCGATGTGTTCAATCCATCAATCTTGTAGAATGTACAGCATAGGGCCGTAGACGTGGCTTATATACTGTAGTGAGGTGAGGTGAAGCAGGCGGAGGCGGGGTCATAGTGGTACCATCCACTAGTCGAAGTAGGTCTTTGTCCAAAGGTTGAACAAGCGTTGAAGAATTCTTTGTAACAAGATCCCATGATGCTGCAGTGTCTGACAGTTGTGATGAATGGTTTGAAAAACCGACAAGTTGAAAGATTGAGACACTTATGCAGCATATGGGAATCTTTATTCAGGAAACGTTTCGCCACACAGTGGCTTCATCAGTCCAATACAAAGAGGAAGGCGTAAGGAAAGGAGGAGTATGAGGTAATCAGTCCCTCAGCCTGGAGTCGATGTGTTCAGTCCATCAATCTTGTAGAATGTACAGCATAGGGCCGTAGACGTGGCTTATATACTGTAGTGAGGTGAGGGACTGATTACCTCATACTCCTCCTCTCCTTACGCCTTCCTCTTTGTATTGGACTGATGAAGCCACTGTGTGGCGAAACGTTTCCTGAATAAAGATTCCCAAATGCTGCATAAGTGTCTCAATCTTCAACTTGTCGGTTTTTCAAACCATTCATCACACACACATTTATGTAGATAAATTAGACACATATGCAACTCTTGGGTATCTTTATTGAGGAAACGTTTCGCCACACAGTGGCTTCATCAGTCCATACGAAGGAGAAACTTGAAGAACAGGAGGAGAATGAGGTATTATCTGTCCCTCAACTTGAGTTCGATGTGTCAGTCCATCAATCATGAATTGAACGGACTGAACCTTCGACTCAAGGTTGAGGGACCTGTTTACCTCCTTCTCCTCATGTTCTTCAAGGTTCTCATACGTATGGACTGATGAAGCCACTGTGTGGCGAAACGTATCCTCATAAGATACCCAAGAGTTGCTTATGTGTCTAATTATCAAACATGGCGGTTCTATGAACATTAATCTACAAGATTTATGTAGGTGAACAGCAAAGAAACCTCGGACACCCGCCTCAATGGGAAACAGTTACGCATGTAGGGAACATAACATAAGAACATACATATAAGAAAGGAGGAACACTGCAGGAGGCCTGTGGGCCCATTACTGGCAGGTCCTTTACATTCATCCCACTAAACAAAATCCTTTGCCAACCCAATTTTTCAAATGGTACCCAAAGAAATAAGTCTGATGTGCAAGTCCCACTCAAATCCACACCTCCACTCATGTATTTATCCAAACTAAAACTGAAACTACCTAAAGTCCTAGCTCTAATAACCCACTAGGTAGGACTGTTCACTCATCATCCACCATATTTCCTAACCAATACTATCCTATGTCCTTTTTCTAAATCTAAACTTATCTAATTTAAATCCAATACTGCGGGTTCTCTCTTGGAGGAGACATTCTCTAGACCTTATTAATATCCCCTTTATTAATACCTATTTCCACTTTTACACTTCGATAGGTCTCCCCTAATTCTTCGTCTATCTTCTAAAACAAGTGAAAGTACTGAAGAGTCTTCAAATCTTTGTCATAAGGAAGATTCTTATGCTATGTATTTAATTTAGTCATTCCTACGATGTATGTTTTCTAACGAATTTATGTCCTTTCTGTAATATGGAGACCAGAACTGAGCTGCATAATCTAGGTGCAGGCCTTACTTATGATGTATAGTAAACGGTTGCACATAATATGTAACTTTAGATGCACTTGTGTCCTTTTACTTTACATATTGTCGGTAATTTCTATAAACTTTTTTTACTTACTAAAGTTTTTAAAAAGCTGCTTTGACCTTGGTTTTTTGCTTACACTTTTTGATGTGTAATAAATTTGGTAGAATTCCGACAATATGTAAAGTAAAAGGACCAAGTTGCCATTAGTTGCACTTGTCCCCTTTTTTACTTTACATACTTTTTGATGTGAAGAATGGAAATTTAATCGAAAAGAAAAAATTTAAGACACATGTGCAAAATTTTGGGGTATCTTTTTTTTGTGAAGAAATTGGGATTCTTCGCTTCCCTATTCTTGGGCACGCCCTCTTCCATTGAAAAATGTGACACGACCTATGACTGTGCACCCACCTCCTACGGTTTATAAATGCTTTTCCCTGATTGCCGTTTCTATTCAAGATTGAGGGCTGAAAACATCGACTCAAGGTTTTAGGGACTGATTACCTTTTCCTCTCCTGTTCTTAAATTTTCCCCAGTATGGCTGATAAAGCCATGTTGGGGGAAAAGTTTTTCCCCAATAAAGATACCCAAAAGTTGCCCCATGTGTTAATTTACTTTATTGTAGAGTTTCGCCCCCTCCCGTGGTTACAATACAAATTCTGGACATAACTTAAGTTATGTCCCTCCCGGGGGAACCGAGATGACTGCGGCCACACTAGTTTTACCCTGAGTCAACGAACCCGACAAGTGTTCTGTAATAAAGACTATCCCCCTTTCCCCGCTAGTGCCATAATTAGGGGTACATCGGTGTTGTCGTTATGAGATGCCCAGTTGAAATGACCAGAAGAGTGCTTGAACAGCATATGTCGCATTCATTGTAGAAACATTTCTCCTCAGGGAGAAGAGAAGACGGGTCATCGCAAGATTGAGACCCGTGCCGGACTTACGGTCTGGTCGACATTATACACACAATATACTGTTGTCTTACCATACAAGAGCACTGCTTACTCACGATCATTTACTTAACAGAGTAAGTTAATAGATCAAACCAGCGAGTGGCAGAACCAGTGAGTCGTCCAAACTTAGACTGTTAGCTGTCGTTTGTGGACAGGCTGCAAGTCAAATGTATATGCGTTCTTTATCGCTCAAAGAGGCCTTTGTTGTCCCCCGTCGGTACAGACGGACACAGAGGCTGAGGAAACTATTACCACTACTGACTGTACTACCACTTTACGAGACCAGGGATTTCTTGGTCTTGGGACTTCGCGGGCCTGAGGGCCAAGAGAAACTTGTGTTCTCAGGCGACTCGACAACTACTGTTATCACTGTACAGGCACTGAAGAAATCAAGTCATCTATCCGAAGCAAAGAAACCCTTGGGCCAAGTGACTTTCATTATAAAATACCCAATGCTTCATCCATGCTGAAGGTCACCTTCAGTGACGTCAACATGGCAGCCAGAGCTCTCGCTGAGGGCCTCCTGTTATTTACTACTTCCACATCAACCCAGCCTTCACGAAGCAGAAGAAATTCCACATATCTCACAGTGCTATAATTGTTACTCATACTTACACACCACAAATGATTGTCCTACCAAGGACAAGAAGTTCTGCTCCACCTGTGGCCGGAGGGCCATGACTTTAAAGAATTGCACTACTGCTTTCACCACCTAAATGCTTGAACTGCAAGAATGACCACCATACTTTTGCTGCCAGGTGCCCTACCAGAAGAGATATACTCAAGAAACAACAACAACAACAAAAGAAACCCAGCCCACAAGCAACCACATATTCTGCTATCACCAAGCTTCAGCAGACACTACCAAGATACTACATGCCACGAAAAGCTGCTCCCACCACTTCCCTTCCAGCACCTACTGCCGACTCCACCAAGATTCTTTATTTCATTATGTATGCTCATGTACAGAATGCAGCTGAGCCTGGTTCCTTCAACACCACCATCAATGAACTTTTCAAACTAAATAATATGCCTGGCCTCACATTCCCTGCATCACCACCTTCCACTGAGATCCTAAAATCTACTGCAAAAATTACCAGCATCACCCGCTGCTCCACCGCTGTCACAACCTCCACTAGACACAGAGAGGACCAATCAGAGACCACTGAGACGTCGGAAAAACCCCCACCAATGAGGAGTCCACAAACCGCTTGCATCCACTGCTGGGAGCAACTGACCAGTCGGAAATCTCGCCTTCACCAGTTCAGCCACCAGCCAAGAAAGCAAAAACACAAGAAACTGCGGATGCACCTCACGGTGCCACTGCCACTGACTGTCAGTTCCATAGTCAGGATAGTTCCTGACTATGGAACTGAACTTCTCCAGGCTGAGGGACTGACAACCTCAAATTCTACGACTTCAAGGGTGATGGACTGATTACATCGTCTTCACATCTCTACTGTTCCTGCCTACTTTCTGTATTCGACTGAAGAAGCCTACTGTGTAGGCGAAACGTTTCGGAATAAAGTTGCCTAACTGTTGCCTATGTGTCTTACCTACCAACCTGTCGGTATTGTATACCATTTTGATGTTAATCAGGGTGGTGGTGTGGCGATGTATGTCAAAGAAAATTTAAATTGTCTTAGACATGATATAAGATTAAAAACATCGAACACAGAATCTGTTTGGCTACAGTTTCTCGAGGGACGTGACAAATTAATTTTGGGTGTGATTTATAGGCCCCCAAATCTTGATAGGGAGGGCAGTAAGCTGTTATGGGACGAAATTCATAAGGCATCTAGATATGAAAATGTTGTGATAATGGGAGATTTTAACTTTAGACAAATTGATTGGAACAATATGACAGGAAATCTTGAGTCTAGTGACTTTCTTGATACGGTTCAGGATTGCTTTTTAGAACAGGTTGTGACAGAACCAACTAGTGGAAGCAATCTGCTTGACTTGGTTCTTGCCAACAAAGATTCACTAATTAATAATTTGAGGTTAATGAGGAGCTTGGGGAAAGTGATCACAAATCACTTAGTTTTAATATATCATGGAATTGCCCAGATAACTGCAATCAAATTCTGCCCCAAATTTTCACTTGGCCGACTTCATGGGACTGAAAAATTCCCTGGGTGGGCTAAATTGAGATGTCCCTGACTATGGGTCAGGTAGGTGATCTTGGTTGCCAATGTGACTTTTTTCAGAGCATAGTTCTAGCTGCCCAGACAACTTTTGTTCCGAGCAGGGAAATTAGATCTAACAAAAATGATCCCAAATGGATGAACAATAGATTAAAACATCTCATTGGTCAAAAGAGAGACATAATAGGGTATCAAAAGAGGGGATGGGCAGTTAAGAAATCAATATATTCAATTAAAGAGAGAAGTGATGGATGGTGATGGTGATGGACCAGGTGCTTCAGTTCCCTCGGTGCCCCTGGTGATGGGACCCGGTGCTTCAGCTCCCTCAGTGCCTGGTGATGGACCAGGTGCTTCAGTTCCCTCGGTGCCCTGGTGATGGACCAGGTGCTTCAGCTCCCTCGGTGCTCTGGTGATGGACTAGGTGCTTCAGCTCCCTCAGTGCCCTGGTGATGGACCAGGTGCTTCAGTACCCTGGTGATGGACCAGGTACTTCAGCTCCCTCAGTACCCTCTTTAATAGTGCCCTGGTTATCAAAGCTTATTCCATGGATGGAGTAGAAGGTGGGTTGGGCAGGTGGTTTTTTTTGTGGGTCTGGGTTTGAGGGAGGCCTGCCTAGTATGGGCCGGTTGGCTTGCTGCAGTGTTCAAATGAGCACATAAAATGTTACATCCTACCTCACAAAAGGAAGCTAAGTAAAATAACAATATAAAGCAATACATTTACGATTTAGCTATTATCGCAAATACAAGCAATATAAAATTATAAGAAAAGGTAATAAGTATATATATATATATTTATATATATATATATATATATATATATATATATATATATATTATATATATATATATATTAATCATTGCAACCCATTCAGGGGTTGCAACAGCCACTAACAAAAATATCTACCTAACCCATTTCAAGATCCTCTCAGCAGCATCATCAAACACACAACATGTACACATGACAATCATCAACACACAACATGTACACATGACAATCATCAACACACAACATGTACACATGACAATCATCAACACACAACATGTACACATGACAATCATCAACACACAACATGTATACATGACAATCATCAATATACAACATGTACACATGACAATCATCAACACACAACATGTATACATGACAATCATCAATATACAACATGTACACATGACAATCAACACACAACATGTACACATGGTACACATACACAATAACACGTGTATTAATGTATACATAATGACACGTACACATGACAATCATCAACACAGAACATGTACACATGACAATCATCAACACACATGTACATATGGCACACACACACAATAGCACGTGTATTAATGTGTACATAACACGTACACATGTCGATCAACATACATCATGTAACCATGATAATCATCAACTTACAACATGTACACATAATCATCAACACACAACATGTACACATGACAATCATCAACACAACATGTACACATGACAATCATCAACACACAACATATACATATGATAATCATCAACACATAACATGTACACATGACAATCATCAACACACAACATGTGCACATGACAATCATCAACACAACATGTACACATGACAATCATCAACACACAACATATACATATGATAATCATCAACACACAACATGTACACATGACAATCATCAACACACATGTGCATATGGCACACATACACAACACGTGTATTTAATGTGTACATAATAACATGTGCACATGACACACAGTCCTCCACTAGTGCCTCAGTCGTGTCACATCTTTAAATATTCACAAGTTACACAAACAATGTTCTCAAATTACTGTAAACCAACATTTTTTTGTCTTATATATTCTGAATATTGAAGCAAATACTCATATCTAAATTTCCCATATATTGTCTCTGCTACATTGTTTAATCATGTGGACGAGTACATGTATGTCTATGAGAATGTGTACACATGTATGTGTACATAAGTGTTCGTGGGATGGGCTTTGGAGTGATATATTTGTGTGCATGTATGTGTGATCTCAGACATAAAATATTATTGTGATAGCAATAACTGTGTACATGTTTGTGCGTATTTGTAGTACATGGGATTGTGAGTGATTTTTTTATGCATGCAAGTGTATGAGTAAATGATGTATGAGTAGAGGTGAATGTGTTTAAAACTATAAATAATTTGTGAAATACTTATAAATAAAATGTGTATGCAAACAATTTCCAGTGCTTGTTAGGCTTTTCCAGTGCCAAGTAAAATGACGGATAAATAAACAAAAAATGAAAGCAGATGTAATATTTAACATAGTTCTGATGGTGGTGGACAAATTACCCAACATTTGGGTAATCATCTGCAATAAATAAAACACACTCAAATACTTTAAACAGCTAAATAAGTAAAAAACAACTTGTACTCAGTATATTTTCCATAGTGTAACATAAAAGATTTCCAAAATTATGTTAATTAACCTCTCGGAGGTGCCGAACTGTGAGGCCGCTTGGTGGGCGTCTACTGACCTACGGTCCAGGCTGCTTGTGGGGTGTAATTACAGGACGGCAGTTTTCTCTGTGTGTGTCACCTCCATAATTCCACCACCTGTACAGTCTCTACCGTAGACCATTAGACAAGACGCAAGATTCCATGCAGCGAAGTTCACTGAAGGAGGCAACCGCTGACTTTGGGAAGTGGGGAAGGAGTCCACCTTAGGTGACACTAGTGGACTCCTGTAGACAACTGACGGGGAAGCACCGCTGACTCTGGGGCAAGTGGGGAAGGGAGTCCACACAGGTGACACAAGTGGACTCCTGGATAACAACTGATCCGGGAAGGCACGCCGAACCTTAGGGAAATGGGGAAGGGAAGACACCGGAGCGGCGGATGATTCTGGATACAAGAACATGTGGAAGGTTTGTTGTTGAGGCTGACCTTGGAAAGTGGGAAGGGGGGACATCCGGAGCGAGCGGAATGGATTCCGTCAATACATGAAACTGAGCGAAGGGCCAAGAATACCTGCAGTTATGAGCTGACCTAAGTGGAAAGTGGGGAAGGGCACAATTTTTAAATCCGGCGGTAGACGAAGGCTTCCGTGGATACATGATCCTGCGGACGGCAAGACTAACCGCTGACCTTGGGGAAGTAGGGAAGGGAGTACACCTGAGGAGACGATAGAGATGGATTCCTGAGACACTGATCCGGGGAAGTCCCCGCCGCCATAGTAAATGGGGAAGGGAAGACATCCTGAGCGAGCGATGGATTACCTGGATACATGAACTTGAGGAAGGTTGTTGTTGAGCTGAACCTGGTAGTGGGAAGGAGGAGACATCCGTGAGCGAGCGGAATGGATTCCTGGATACATGAACCTGAGCAAGGCAAGAAAACATCAGATGAGCTGACCTTGGTAAGTGAGGAAGGAAGATATCCTGCGTAGACGGAATGAATCCTGATACATATCCTGCGGAGCTGCACGAAAACCGTCAGACCTGGGGAAGATTGGGAAGGAATCACCAGAGTGTACACGATCCGGGGAAGGCAACCGCCCGACGCTATGGAAATGGGGAAGGGAAGATATCCGACGAGCGGATGGATTCCTGGATACATGAACTTGGGAAGGTAGTCGTTGAGGGCTGACCTTTGTACGTGGGGAAGATGGAGACATCCGGAGCGAACGGATGGAATACCAGGATACATGCACCCTGGGATGGCAAGAAATAATGCCAGTTGAGGCTGAACCTGGGAAAGTGGGGAAGGGGAGACATCTGAGAAGCGAACGGAGGATCCCTGGATGACATGAACCTTGGCAAGGCAAGAAAACATGCAGTTAAGAGGCTGACCTTGGGTAAGTAGGGAAGGGAAGATATCCGGCGGTAGACGGAAGGATTTTCCCTGATACATGAACCTGGGGACAGCAGAGAAAACAGGTTGGTAGGCTGACCTTAGGGAAGTGAGAGAAGGGGAAAACATCCGGAGCAAGACAGATGGAGTTTCCTGGATACATGAACCAGGGGAAGGCTGAGTCTGAAGGCAGAGAGAGAAGAGAGAGCGAGGCTGACCTTAGGGAACTGAGAAGGGGAGACATCCTGGGGCCCACGGATGGATCCTGGACACATGAACCTGGGGAAGACTATGGGGGAGGGGGGGGACCTTAAAGACGAACCACTGGCCTCCAAGTGGCCAAGGTCTGGTAAACTCAGAGATAACTCTGAGGCTGATAGTGGTCGCAAATATATTATAATTCAATATAATTTATTATTATTAATGATTATGATTATTATTAATTATTTTATTATTATTTATTATTATTATTATTATTATTATTATTATTATTATGTATTATTTATTATGTTATTATTATTATTATTATTGTTAGTATTCATTGAATTTGGGTTCAAAAGCGTCAACCAGCCTCCCTGACAGTAGCAACGGTGATTGTATTCCCACTCTCCAACCCAGCCTCCTGACAGTAGCATCGTCGGTGTGTTATTTCCCACTCCAAGCCACCCAGACAGTAGCATCGGTGATGTTAACCCGACTTCCAGCCTCCCTGACAGTACCTCGGTGGTGTTATTCGCCACTCCAAGCCTCCCTGACAGTAGTATCGGTGGTGTTAATTCCCACTCCAGCCTCCCCTGACAGTAGCATCGGTGGTGTTATTCCCTCCCACTCCAGCCTCCCTGACAGTAGCAACGGTGGCGTAATTCCCACTTCCCAGCCTCCCTGACAGTAGCATCGGTGTGTTTTCCCACCAAAGCCTCCCTGACAGTAAGCATCGTGGTGTTATTCCCACTCTCCAGCCTCCCCTGACAGTAGCATGTGGTGTTTATTTCTTTATTCCCACTCCCAGCCTCCCTGACAGTAGCATGGTGGTGTTATTTTCTTACCCTGCCCACCTCCAGCCTCCCTGACAGTACATTCGGTGATTATATTCCCACTCCCACCTCCCCTGACAGTAGCATCGGTGATGTTATTTCCCACTCCATCCTCCCCTTGACCAGTAGCAACGTGATGTTATTCTCACTCCAGGCCTCCCTGACAGTAGCATCGGTGATGTTATTCCCACTCCAGCCTTCCCTGTGACAGTAGCATCGGTGAGTTATTCCCACTTTCAGCCTCCCGACGAGTAGCATCGTGATGTTATTACCCACTACTGCCTCCCTGGACAGTAGCATCGGTGATGTTATTCCCAATCCAGCCGATCCCTGACAGTAGCATCGATGGTGTATTATTCCCACTCCAGCCACCCTGCAGTAGCATCGGTGATGTTAATATCCCACTACTCCAGCCTCCTGACAGTAGCTTGGTGTGTTATTCCCACTCCACCCCCTGACATAACAAATCGTGGTGTTATTCCCACTCCAGCCTCACATGACAGTAGCACGCGGTAGGCGTTTTTCCCACGTCATCCTCCTGACCAGTAGCATCGTGGTGTCATTCCAACTCCAGCATCCCTACAGTAACCATTGTGGTGTTATTCCCACACCAGCCTCCCTTGACATAGCCATTGTGTGTTATTATTCCCACTCCACCTCCCTGACAGTAACCATTGTGGTGTTAATCCCACTCCAGCCTCCCTGTCAGTAACCAATGTGGGTGTTATTCCCACTCCACTCCCTGACATTAGCATTGGTGTGTATTCCCACTACAAAATACAACCCTCCCTACAGTACATCGTGGTGTTAGTCCCACTCCAGCCTCCCTGACTGTAGCATTGGTGGTGTTAATTTTCCCACTCCAGCCTCCCTGACATAGCATCGTGGTGTTATTCCCACCTCCAGCCTCCCTGACATTAAGCATCTTTGGTGTTATTCCCACTCCAGCCTCCCTGACAGTACCACGGTAGTGTTATTTCCCACTCCAGCAGCCTCCCTGACAGTAGCATCGGTGGTGGATATTCCACTCCATCCTCTCCTGACAGTAGCAATCGTTGATGTTATTCCCCACTCCTACCACCCTGACAGTAGCATTGGTGGTGTTATTCCCATACAACCCTCCGCAGAAGACAGAAGCATTGGTGGTGTTATTCCCACTCCAGCCTCCCTGACAATAGCATTGTGGTGTTATTATTCCACTCCCACTCCCTGACAATAGCATTGGTGGTGTTTAATCCCACTCCAGCCTCCCTACAGTAGCATTGGTGGAGTTATTCCCACTCCAGCCTCCCTGACAATAGCATTGGTGGTGTTATTCCCACACCAGCCTCCTCCTTACATTAAGCATCGGAGGTGTTGTTATTCCCACAACAGCCTCCATGACAATAGCAATCGGAGTTGTTTATTCCCACTACACCCCTCCAGACCAATAGTCATCGATCGGTGGTGTTATTCCCAACGCCAGCCCGTCCCTGACAGTAGCATCGGTGTGTTATTCCCACTCCCATGCCTCCCTGACAGAAGCATTGCGTGGTGTTATATTCCCACTCCAGCCTCCTGGCAGTAGCATCGGTTGTGATATCCCACTCCAGCCTCCCTGACGGTAAAGCCATGGTGTGTTATTCCCACTCCATCCTCCCTGAACAGTAACCATGTGTTGTTTTTATTCCCACTCCATCCTCCACTGACAGTATCCATGGTGGTGTTTTCCACTCCACCTCCCTGACATCACCATGGTTGTGAGGTAAGACACATAGTCAACAGTTAGGTATCTTTATATGAAACGAATCGCCTACCCCAGTAGGCTTCTTCAGTCGAGTACAGAAAAGTTGATAAAGAAGAGATACTTGAAGACGATGTAATCAGTCCACACCCATAAAAGTTTTGAGTGGTCGAGTTCCCGCATTCTGTAGAAGACATTGTTTCCATAGTATGAAACAAGTATGGAGATGAAGTGACTGGATGGAGCTTTATATAGCGCCAAGAGATGAGACGTAGTCCACTAGAAGAGGTAAGAACACAGATGTTGAGAGGTCATCCCCTCCACAAATCCTTGCGCTATTATAAAGCTCCATCCCTGTCACATCATCTCCATATTGTTTCCATACTTGGAACAAGCACTTCTCAGACTGAGGGACTGACCACCTCAAAACTTAAAGGGTGATGGACTGTTACATCGTCTTCAAGTATCTTCTGCTTCGAATCAACTTTCTGGTACTCGACTGAAGAAGCCACGTGTAGGCGAAACGTTTCAAAATAAAGATACCTAACTGTAGCATATGTGTCTTACCTAACAACCTGTCGTTTATTTTAAATACCATTTTAATGTTCAAACCATGGTTTAGTGTTATTCCCACTCCAAGCCTCCTGACAGTAGCCATGGTGGTATATTTTCCCACTTCGCCAGGCCTCCCTGACAGTAACAATGGTGGTGTATTCCCACTCCAGCCGACCCGACAGTACATCGGTGTGTTATTCCCAACTCCAGCCTCCTGACATTAACCACGGTGTATTATTCCCACTCCCAGCCTCCTCCCTGACAGTACCATGGTGTGTTATTCCCACTCCCGCCCCTGAACAGTAGACCATGGTGGTGTTATCCAACTCCAGCCTCCCTGACAGTAACCATGGTGGTGATTTTCCCACTCTCCAAGCCCTCCCTGACCCAGTTATCACATTGGTGGTGTTTTATTCCCACTCCCCTCCCACTGACAGTAGCATTGGATGGTGTTATTCCCACTAACAAACAAATACAAAGAAAAAAACCCTCGCCCGCGCAGTAGCATCGGTGGTGTTATTCACGCACTCCAGCCTCCTGACAGTAGCATTACCGGTGGTGTTATTCCCACTGCCACCTCCCTGAACAGTAGCATCGGTGGGTATTCCCACTACAGCCTCCCTGAACAAGTAGCATGGTGGTGTTATTCCCCTACCGCTCCCTGACAGTAGCAATGTTGGAGTATTTTCCCACTCCAGCCACCCTGACAGTAGCATCGGTGGTGTTATTACCACACCAGCCTCCCAGACAGTAACCACGGTGTGTTATTCCCACTCCAGCCCTCCCTGACAGTAGCATCGGTGGTTTATTCCCATCTCCAGCCTCCTGACAGTAGCATCGGTGATGTTAATTTCCCACTCCCGCCACCTGAACAGTAGCATTGGTGTGTTATTCCCACAACATACCCTCCCTACAGTACATTGGTGGTGTTAATCCCCACTCCAGCCTCCCTGACAATAGCATTGGTGGTGTTATTTTTTTCCCACTCCAGACCCTCCCTACAATAGCATTGGTGTGTTATTCCCACTCCAGCCTCCCTGACAGTAGCATTGGTGTGGTTATTCCCACTCGTGCCAGCCTCCCTCCCACAATAGCATTGGAGAGTGTTATTCCCACTCCGAAGCCTCCCATGAAGTAGCATCGGTGGTGTTATTCCCACTACTACAGCCCCTCCATGACACTATCATCGGTGGTGTTATTCCACACAACCCTCCACTTGACAATAGCTCGTGTGTTATATCCCACTCCAGCCTCCCTGACAGTAGCATCGGTGTTGTTTATTCCCACTCACCCTCCCTGACAGAAACATTGGTGGTGTTATTCCCACTCCAGCCTCCCTGGCAGTAGCATCGGTTGTGTTATTCCCACTCCAGCCTCCCTGACAGTAGCCATGGTGGTGTTATTCCCACTCCATCCTCCCTGACAGTAACCATGGTGGTGTTATTCCC
Source organism: Cherax quadricarinatus (assembly GCF_026875155.1). Taxonomy (NCBI): domain Eukaryota; kingdom Metazoa; phylum Arthropoda; class Malacostraca; order Decapoda; family Parastacidae; genus Cherax; species Cherax quadricarinatus. The sequence goes on from NC_069470.1 coordinate 27,472,256, forward strand.
ACTCCATCCTCACTGACAGTAACCATGGTGGTGTTATTCCCACTCCAGCCTCCCTGACATCAACCATGGTTGTGAGGTAAGACACATATGCAACAGTTAGGTATCTTTATTATGAAACGTTTCGCCTACACAGTAGGCTTCTTCAGTCGAGTACAGAAAAGTTGATAGAAGAAGAAGATACTTGAAGACGATGTAATCAGTCCATCACCCTTAAAGTTTTGAGGTGGTCAGTCCCTCAGTCTGGAGAAGAGCATTGTTCCATAGTATGAAACAATATGGAGATGAAGTGACAGGATGGAGCTTTATATAGCGCCAAGAGGTAGACGTAGGTTCCTAACTAGAAGAGGTAAGAACTCAGATGATTGAGAGGTAAGGTCCCCTCTCAAATCCTATTGCGCTATAAAACTCCATCCTGCTCAATTCATCCCATATTGTTTCCATAACAATGGAACAATGCCTCTTCTCCAGACTGAGGGACTGACCACCTCAAAACTTTAAGGGTGATGGACTGATTACATCGTCTTCAAGTATCTTCTGCTTCTATCAACTTTTCTGTACTCGACTGAAGAAGCCTACTGTGTAGGCGAAACGTTTCATAATAAAGATACCTAACTGTTGCATATGTGTCTTACCTAACAACCTGTCGGTATTTTATACCATTTTAATGTTCAACCATGGTTGTGTTATTCCCACTCCAGCCTCCCTGACAGTAGCCATGGTGGTATTATTCCCACTCCAGCCTCCCTGACAGTAACCATGGTGGTGTTATTCCCACTCCAGCCTCCCTGACAGTACATCGGTAGGAGTTTATTCCCACTTCCAGCCTCCCTGACAGTAACCACGGTGGTGTTATTCCCACTCCAGCCTCCCTGACAGTAGCCATGGTGGTGTTATTCCCACTCCAGCCTCCCTGACAGTAGCCATGGTGGTGTTATTCCCACTCCCAGCCTCCCAGACAGTAACCATGGGGTTGGGTGTTAATCCCACTCCAGCCTCCCTGACAGTAACCATGGTGTGTTATTCCCACTCCAGCCTCCACTGACCAGTAGCCATGGTGGTGTTATTCCCACTCCAGCCTCCCTGACAGTAGCCATGGTGGTGTTATTCCCACTCCAGCCTCCCTGACAGTAACCATGATGATCAAGACCAAGGAAGGTTGACCACACTTCCCGGAATCAAGAACAAGGATGGTTGACCACACTTCCCGGAATCAAGAACAAGGAAGGTTGACTACACTTCCCTGGATCAAGAACAAGGAAGGTTGACCCCACTTCCCTGGATCAAGAACAAGGAAGGTTGACCACACTTCCGTGGATCAAGAACAAGGAAGGTTGACCACACATCCTGGATCAAGAACAAGGAAGGATTGATCACACTTCCTTGGATCAAGACAGGAAGGTTGACCACACTTCCCAGGATCAAGAACAGGGAAGGTTGAACCACACTTCATGGATCAAGAACAAGGAAGGTTGACCACACTTCCCGAATCATGAACAAGGAAGGTTGACTACAGCTTCCCTGGATCAATAACAAGGAAGGTTGACCACAACTTCCGGAATCAAGAACAAGGAAGGTTGACTACACTCCCTGATCAAGAACAAGGAAGGTTGTCCACACATCCCGGGAACAAGAACAAGGAATGTTGACCACACTTCCCGGAATCAAGAACAAGAAGGTGACCTACACTCCCTGGATCAGAGAACAAGGAAGGTTGACCCACTTTTCCCCTGGATCAGAACAAGGAAGGTTTGACCACACTTCCGTGATCAAAACAAGGAGGTTGACCACACTTCCCTGATCAAGAAAACAAGGAAGGTTTTGATCCACACTTCCTTGGATCACGGACATGAAGGTTGACCAACACTTCCCAGGATCACGAACAGGGAAGGTTGACACCCACACTTCATTTGGATCAAGAACAAGAAGGTTGACTCACCTTCCCGGAATCAATGAACAAGGAAGTTGACTACACTTCCCTGGATCAAGAACAAGGGAAGGTTGACCAAACATCCCTGATCAAGAACAAGAAGGATGAACACACTTCCTTGGAACAAGAACAAGGAATGATTGAACACAAACTTCCCAGGATCAAGAACAGAGGAAGTGACCACAGCTTACACCCCTTTGAACAGGAACAAGGATGGTTGACCACAATTCCGCGAATCAAGAACAAGGAAGGTTGCCTACACTTCCCTGGATCAAGAACAAGGAAGGTTGACCCCCATTCCCTGATATCAAGAAAACAAGGAATGTTGACCCACACTTCCGTGGATCAAAACAATTAAGGTTGACCACACTTCCCTGGAACAAGAACAAGAAGGTGATCACACTTCCTTGTATCAAGAACAAGGAAGGTTTGACCAACACTTCCCAGATCAAGAACAGGGAAGGTTGAGCGACCACAACTTCTTTGGATCAAGAACAAGGAAGGTTGATCACACATCCCTGGATCAAGACAAGGAAGGATGACCACACTTCCCGGAATCAAGAACAAGGAAAGTTTGACCAACACTTACCCTGATCAAGAACAAGGAAGGTTGACCACACTTTCCAGATCAAGTAACTAGGAATGTTGAACCACACTTCCCCTGGAATCAAGAACAAGAAGGTTTATCACACTCCCTGGATCAAGAACAAGCAGTTGCCACACTTCCTGGAATCACGAACGAGGAAGGATGACCACACATCCCTGATACGAACAAGAATGGATGGCCACCCTTCCCAGGATCAAGAACAAGGAAGGTTGACCACACATACCCTTGATCAAGAACAAGGAAGGTTGACTACACTTCCCTGGTCAAGAAGAGGCAAGTAATGTTGAACCACACATCCCCAGGAACAAGAACAAGGAAGGTTGACCACACATCCCTGATCAAGAACAAAGAAGGTTTGATCAACACTTCCTGTTCCCTGAATCAAGAACAATGAAGTTGACCAACACTTCCTGGATCAAGAACAAGGAAGGTTGACCACAGTCTTTCCAGATCCATAACAATAAGGTTGACCACACTACCCCGGATCAAGAACAAAGAAGGTTGACTACAACTCCCTGGATCAAGAAGGAAGGAAGGTTGACCACCCATCCCTGGATCAAGACAAGGAAGGTTGAACCACACTTCCCGGATCAATAACAAGGAAGGTTGACACACTTCCCTGGATCAAAAACTAGGAAGGTTTGACCACACTTCCCAGGAACCAAAAACAAGGAATGTAGATCCACCTTTCCCTGGATCAAGAACAAGGAAGGTTGACCCACACTTCCCAGGATCAAGAACAAATATGGTGACACACATCCAATGATAAAGAACAAGGAAGGTTGACGACACTTCTCCAGGATCTGAAAGAACAAGGAAGGTGATCACACTTCCCGGAATCAAGAACAAGTAACGTTGACTACACATCCCTGGATCACGAACAAGGAAGGTGGCCCACACTTCCCGGATCAAGAACAAGTGAAGGTTGACCACACCTTCCCAGAATCAAGAACTAGGAAGGTTGACTACACATCCCTGGATCAAAGAACATGGAAGGTTGACCACAAGTTTCCCTGGATCAGAACAAGGAAGGTTACCACACTTCCCATGATCAAGAATAAAGGAAGGTTGACTCACACTTCCCTGCTCAAGAACAAGGAAGGTTGATCACACTTCCCGGAACAAGACAAGGAAGGGTTGACTACACTTCCCTGGATCAAGAACAAGGAAGGTTTGACCACAGTTCCCTGGAACAAGAACAAGGAAGGTTGAACCACACTAGCCTGGATCAAGAACAAGGAGGGCTACTACATTTCCCTTGATCAAGAACAAGGAAGGTTGACTACACTTCCCTGGATCAAGACCTTTTACCAACATCAAGGTACCAGAACCTTCCCTACTTGAAGTTCGGTAATGTTAACATTACTCACTATGTCTGTCTCAACTTCTTCGCATTACCCTCCACGAACCACCCCCCACCCTCCCACCACCTCCCCCCCCCCACCCACCACCACCACCACCCACCGGGCTCCACCACCACCCCCCCACCCTCCCACCACCACCCCCCACCCTCCACCACCACCCTACCACCCTCCCACCACCACCCCCCTCCCCCACCACCACCCCCCCCACACGCCTCCACCACTCACCCCCCACCCTCCACCACCTCCTCCCCCCACCCTCCACCACCACCCCCCCACCCTCACACCACCACCCCCCTCCCTCCACCCACCTCCCTCCCACCCTCCACCACCTCCCCCCACCCTCCACCACCTCCCCCCACCCTAGCCACCACCACCCCCCACCCTCCACCACGCACCCCCCACCCACCACCACCTCCCCCCAACCCTCCACCACCACACCCCCACCCTCCAACCACCACCCCCCCCCCCACCCTCCACCCCTACACCCCCACCCTCCACCACCTCCCCCTACCCTCCACTCAATCCAACACCCCGAGCCACCCAGCCACCCTCCCTGCCTCAACTTCTTCCCCCTTCCATGACTACATGTATCTTAACCCCCGGTCCACCATCCCCCTCCATCCCTGCCTACCACCTATCAACTCTTTTCCCTGTACCAGCACAATCAAGTAACAGCAACCCCTGCGCACCTCCTGGCCACCACCCGCCGCCAGCCTTTCCATCCCCTGCCACCTCCCGCCGCCACCCACGCAACCCTTCCACCCCCCCACCATCCCTCAACCGAGTTCACGACAACCCCCACCCCCCGTAACGCGCCCCCCCCCGCAACCACCCAGAACCATTTCACCCACTGCCATCCCCCAACCAGCACCCTTCCTCCACCCATGCAACCCTTTCTAAACCCCCTCACCACTTCCTGCACTCCCCCATACCATCCCTCATCCCCCCGCCCACCCCCCGCCACCCCCTTCCTCCACTCCCCCGCCAACCCATCCGCAACCCGCTGCCACCACTTCCTCCACTCCCATCACCACCTTTCATCCACCGCCGCAACACCCTTTCCTCCTCCCCTACCCTGCCCTCCCGTCAGAACACAACATACAAAAGTTAAAAATGTCGCATGGTTTCAGTTTGAGTGCAGTATAAACTCCGCCTTCACTTCCATATGCACCCGCGAGAGCGGCAGGGTCAGGCTCTTTCTCCGCCTCCCTCTTAACCATACGTCTGCTCTCTAATTTTAAACTACCTAGCAATGTTATAATCCCAACCATTACCAATTACAGATACTGTCTGAGAGGTAACTCTAGAGTCAACACTAACTCAATGATCATGACAAAATGTACCCAGTGTATGTAGTGTATCCGGCACCAGCTGTCACACGTACGTCTTTCTTATCACAGTTGTGGAGCCATTCAATATGGCCGGCGGCGCGCCTCCATCTTGTAGAGTTATAACACTGAATCACACGCACTCATATATATAATATATATAATATATATAATATATAATATATATATTATATATATTATAAATAAATATAATATATAAATATATATATAATATATATTTATGTCGTGCCGAATAATTTAAAACTTGGTCAATTAGCAAGCACTTCATTAAAAATAAGAAGTCCTTTCTATATTTTCCTCTTACTTTTGAAGATAAATATTTCATTAATGTTAATTTAAAATTTTTTTTAATTTTTCTCCAAAAGAATCTTAGAAAACTTACCTAACCTAATTATAACAAGAACAATTTATTTTAGCCTAACCCAACTAAATATATTTTAGATTTGTTTACAATAATTTAATACTAAACAAACACAGTGAAATATATTTTTTTCGTTAGGTTCAGAATGATTTTGGCGAAATTATTGCATACACAAATTTTCACTTGTCCTATATGGCAAGATGAACGTTGCTATTTAAGCCAAGATGGCAAGTTCTGCCTATTCGGCACGAAACATAATATATATTTTATATATATTATATATTATATATATATATTATATATATATATATAATATATATATATATTATATATAATAATTTATATATAATATATATATCTTATCACTAAAGAAGCTGATCACACTTCTCTTAAGTGTTTATTGTGTTTTATGAGATACTTTGTTCACACTAACGCACAAATCAGTGCTCTTTGTTGGTTATCCTGGCGTCAGTGTCACTCTCAATAGAGTCAAAAGTAATCTGAAGATGCCACAGCACCCCACGCCGTTACTCCCCTAGCACAAAGGAAAAGCTGACCTAGTACTTTTGCTTCCTTGCCACTTCCTCGATGAAGCAAAAAAGAATGTTTGATTCTTGCTGTCTTAAGCATAGACAACAATGTCCACTATTTTTACCATGGTAATAAAGTGGGAGCAGGATTTTCATTAATTGTCCTGCTAAGGCAAGAGATGTACTGTCTCTTATTAAACTACACTTTGCAACACTGCAAGGAGCGTCGGTCGAAGCGACCACGTCCCATACTCATTACTGCAATCTGCTATCAATTACTCCTGTAGCATTAAACAAGATATTGACCCTTCTGAGAGGGTCTGGGCCCATCAGGGCTGAAATGGGCTCTTGAAAGGGGTGATACCCCTCTGGAGGAAATTTTTCCAATATATATATATTATCTATATATATATATATATATATATATTATATATATATATAAATATAGATATATATAATAAATTTTTATTTATCCCACTGGCCGACCGATTCCCACCAAGGCAGGGTTCGGCCGAAAAAGAAAAACTATCACCTACATTCACTCCTCACTGTTTGCCAGAAGGGTGCTTTAAACTACAGTTTTTAAACTGCAACATTAACACCCTCCTTCAGAGGGTGCAGGCACTGTACTTCCCATCTCCAGGGACTCAGTCCGGCCTGCGGTTTCCTGAACCCCTTCGTATATGTAACTTTGCTAACACTCCAACCGCACGTCAGTATTAAATCCATTTGCTCCATTCACTCCTATCAAACACGCTCTCGCTTACCTCGCTGGAGTCCAAGCCCCTCGCACACAAAAACCTCCTTTACCCCCTCCTCTCCAACCTTTCCTAGGCCGACCCTTCCCGCTTCCTTCCACTACAGATGATACACTCGTGAAGTCATTCTGTTTCGCTCCATTCTCTCTACTGTCCGAACCACCTCAACAACCCTTCCTCAGCCCTCTGGAAAACAGTTTTGCTAATCCCGCCTACCACCTCCTAAGTTCCAAACTTCGAATTCTCTGCAGTATTTCCAAACGCACATTGCCCTCAGACATAACATCTCCACTGCCTCCAGCCTTCTCCTCGCTGCAACGTTTCATCACCCATGCTTTCACACCCATATAGAGCGTTGGTTAAAACTATACTCTCATACATTCCCTCTTTGCCTCCAAGGACAAAAGTTCTTTGTCTCTCCACAGGACTCCATACTCTCTCCCTCCAATCTGATATCCAATCTTTCATCACCTAATCTTTTTGTTATCCTCATAACCTTACACTTTTAATTTTCTTCTTTTGCATACCATACCCAATTTCATCCACCAAACCTCTGCAACTTCTCTTCAGAATCTCCCAAGAGCCACATTGTCATCAGCAAAGAGCAACTGTGACAACTCCCACTTTATGTGTGATTCTTTATCTTTTAACTCAACGCCTCTTGACAAGAACCTCGCATGGACTTCTTTTAACCATCTATAAACGCTCGCGTAAACGACATCGGGTGACATCACACATCCTTGTCTAAGGCCTATATATTCTATATATATAAATATATTATTGTTATATATATATATATATATATTATATTGGTTCCTGGATGATGGCACACTAGCAGGTACAAAGGAGTCCCTTCCTAATGATCTTACCACAGGTGATGACCACGGGGACAGAAATATGTGTCTCATCCTGAATCTATCCTAATATGAAACCATCTCAGTTATGCAACAGTGATCGAGGCAGTAAGATCAGAACTACCAGGAAGCATCGTCATTGCATCTACAAAGCGTCTTGGCTTGGAGCACCGCTCGTGGAAGCGATGCCATTTAAAACAATTGTAAGAGTTGAAGAGAAGGAACAACGAATAGGGCTATCTTGACACCACGATGCCTCGTACCTTCTCACTAAGTGCTTGAGTCTGCCCAGGTTGACATATTTTCCTATGATGTGCACCTTCATATGATAACCCTATATTGCCCGACGAATATGGACGAATACTGAGTAAGATTTTTTAGAAAAGTACTTAACCTTACTCTAGAAGACGGCAGTGGAACCATTCTTCACCTTCCAGTCAGACTAGGAGCATTTAGTGTCCGCAAGTCAATCAACATTGCACTACCTGCCTTTCTGTCCTCAAGCGTTGTATCCAGAGGTCTTGTAGCAGCGATTCTCCTTGAACATCTTAGGGACAGATTGAAGTCCAGGGCCAAAAATTCAATGACAGAGCCATGATCTGGGATAATCTAACGGGCTCTGAAACCAGACCTGCTTCCCCCAACAAAATACGAACAGTCGCACTGGGATGGCCCGATAGTGGAGGGTATAGCCTCAACAATGCTTCAGTGTGTGTCAGGGGAAAAATACAGCCCGCCTCCTGGCAGTGAGAGCTCTTCATGCAGGGAATTTCTGTTCCTAACTCCCACCTTGGCACACGCCTCGACCCACGACAATCCGCACTGTGTTGCCCCTTCGACTTGCCGCAGCTATTCTCGCCGAAACAGGTGTATTTGTTGTGAGGGAAAAGTGGGTTGCAAGTGGGTAAGGGTTGTTCAGGCAACCAGGAACCATTAGCGAGTTACGTCGCGCACTCCCCCCCCCCCCTCTAGCGGGCTGGGTCGAAACTCTAGTTCTGGTGTCTGAATTTGTTTCCCAATTTTCTACTCCTGGGAATATTGACCTTACCTGGTGTGGGTTGAAGTTTGGAGAGTCACTTCACCTCCACTCTTCCCCCGATCAGGTAGGTGGTCTACCAGGAGTATTTACTGTTCGTGCTTTCTTTTGTTTGCTGGTTACCAGTAATGATTTTGACATTTACCATCCTTTTCATTCTTAAATGTTATATTAACAAACCATTGGTAACCGTTTATTTTTTCTTTTTACCAACTCTGCCGGGGGGTGGTCATCCAGGATAACGCCGAAAAACAAATTTATTTTATTTTTTTTTTTCCATTATTTTTTTGTTAGAGGGAAGGGCTTTCCAGCATTTGTGGCAGAAGCGCAGACCGATTCGGGTACCATGGTTTGTGTCCCATAAATCCAAAGGGAAAAATTCAAAACATTGGAGGTTACTAACGTTTAAAGGGGCCTCCACACGGTGCCCAGCAGTAAAAAGCCCCCCCCAACTATGCGATTGATGGCCCCGAAGTGTCCAGATGGTATCCCCCTTCAACCCGGGGACAACGGCAAGCAGGTGGTTTGGGACTAAAAGTGCATCTCCCTTGGCTGATCCCCATCCCCAAACAAAAAGGGGGAAGGGGGCAGCCCCCAAACTTCGGGGGTTTCCCAAAAAAGTCTAGAAAATAAGGGAAAAAACTTGCCCATCTAATGTTTTTTTCCCAAAGCTCAGAGCCTTGGTCATGGGGAAAGAGTGATCTAATTTCCCTTTAAAAAAGAGGCAAAAGCTCATCGGGGGGCTAGGGACCCATGGGTAGCTTTTTCTGTTCCAGCGACTCGGCGCTGCTTTTAAAAGGGGGTAATCCCTGTGTTTTTTGGGCACGTGCCCCAGCTCTGAGGAAAACTGGTGAGTTTTGCATTATAATCAGAAACAAACGCGGACCAATTGTACTAGACAGTTCTCTATAGGTAGGGTTGGTAGACAGAAAACCCCCCAGGGAAGTCTACCGCCCTCCCAGATGATGTGAAACAGAAACCTGTAATGTTTTGCAAGATGGTAGGATTGCGGGTTTCTTTTTCTGTCTCATAAACACGCAGTAACAGGGATACTTGCTACCCCTTTACACTTTGGTCACACTTCACGCACCCCCAAGCATTATATTTTTATACTCATCTGGTTTTTTCCTTTTTCTAAATAGCTCTTGTTCTCTTTATTTTTTCTTTGTCCATGGGGAAGTGGAAAAAAAAACTTTCCCGTAACCATGCGTTCGTTTGGGCGACTAAATGCGGGGCAATGGGTAGTAACCCTTTTCCTGTAGACATTTATAAAAAAAGAAAAAGAGAAACTTTTTAAAATGGGATGCTTAAATTGCGTGGATGTAGTGCGGATGACAAGAAACGATGATTGCTGATGTTTTGATGAAAAGGTTGGAGTCCTGGCCCTAAGCGAAACAAAGCTGAAGGGGGTAGGGGAGTTTCGGTGGGGGGAAATAAATGGGATTAAATCTGGAGTATCTGAGAGAGTTAGAGCAAAGGAAGGGTAGCAGTAATGTTGAATGATCAGTTATGGAAGGAGAAAAGAGAATATGAATGTGTAAATTCAAGAATTATGTGGATTAAAGTAAAGGTTGGATGCGAGAAGTGGGTCATAATAAGCGTGTATGCACCTGGAGAAGAGAGGAATGCAGAGGAGAGAGAGAGATTTTGGGAGATGTTAAGTGAATGTATAGGAGCCTTTGAACCAAGTGAGAGAGTAATTGTGGTAGGGGACCTGAATGCTAAAGTAGGAGAAACTTTTAGAGAGGGTGTGGTAGGTAAGTTTGGGGTACCAGGTGTAAATGATAATGGGAGCCCTTTGATAGAACTTTGTATAGAAAGGGGTTTAGTTATAGGTAATACATATTTTAAGAAAAAGAGGATAAATAAGTATACAAGATATGATGTAGGGCGAAATGACTGTAGTTTGTTGGATTATGTATTGGTAGATAAAAGACTGTTGAGTAGACTTCAGGATGTACATGTTTATAGAGGGGCCACAGATATATCAGATCACTTTCTAGTTGTAGCTACACTGAGAGTAAAAGGTAGATGGGATACAAGGAGAATAGAAGCATCAGGGAAGATAGAGGTGAAGGTTTATAAACTAAAAGTGGAGGCAGTTAGGGTAAGATATAAACAGCTATTGGAGGATAGATGGGCTAATGAGAGCATAGGCAATGGGGTCGAAGAGGTATGGGGTAGGTTTATAAATGTAGTGTTAGAGTGTTCAGCAGAAGTTTGAGGTTACAGGAAAATGGGTGCTGGAGGGAAGAGGAGCGATTGGTGGAATGATGATGTGAAGAGAGTAGTAAGGGAGAAAAAGTTAGCATATGAGAAGTTTTTACAAAGTAGAAGTGATGTAAGGAGGGAAGAGTATATGGAGAAAAAGAGAAAGGTTAAGAGAGTGGTGAAGCAATGTAAAAAGAGAGCAAATGAGAGAGTGGGTGAGATGTTATCAACAAATTTTGTTGAAAATAAGAAAAAGTTTTGGAGTGAGATTAACAAGTTAAGAAAGCCTAGAGAACAAATGGATTTGTCAGTTAAAAATAGGAGAGGAGAGTTATTAAATGGAGAGTTAGAGGTATTGGGAAGATGGAGGGAATATTTTGAGGAATTGTTAAATGTTGATGAAGACAGGGAAGCTGTGATTTCGGGTATAGGGCAAGGAGGAACAACATCTTGTAGGAGTGAGGAAGAGCCAGTTGTGAGTGTGGGGGAAGTTCGTGAGGCAGTAGGTAAAATGAAAGGGGGTAAGGCAGCCGGGATTGATGGGATAAAGATAGAAATGTTAAAAGCAGGTGGGGATATAGTTTTGGAGTGGTTGGTGAAATTATTTAATAATTGTATGGAAGAGGGTAAGGTACCTAGGGATTGGCAGAGAGCATGCATAGTTCCTTTGTATAAAGGCAAAGGGGATAAAAGAGAGAGCAAAAATTATAGGGGGATAAGTCTGTTGAGTATACCTGGTAAAGTGTATGGTAGAGTTATTATTGAAAGAATTAAGAGTAAGACGGAGAATAGGATAGCAGATGAACAAGGAGGCTTTAGGAAAGGTAGGGGGTATGTGGACCAGGTGTTTACAGTGAAACATATAAGTGAACAGTATTTAGATAAGGCTAAAGAGGTCTTTGTGGCATTTATGGATTTGGAAAAGGCGTATGACAGGGTGGATAGGGGGGCAATGTGGCAGATGTTGCAGGTGTATGGTGTAGGAGGTAGGTTACTAAAAGCAGTGAAGATTTTTTATGAGGATAGTGGGCTCAAGTTGGTATTAGGAAAGGGGAAATTATATCCAGTAAAAGTAGGTTAGAAAAGGATGTGTGATGTCCCCGTGGTTTTTTAAATTTTAAATTTATAGATGGCAAGAGGCGTGGAGTTAAAAGTAAAAAATACACTAAAGTGGGAGTTGTACGTTGCCTTTGTGAACACTGGCCTTGGGGATTCTGAAGAGAAGTTGCAAGATTGGTGGATAAATTTGGTGGGTGGAAAAAGAAAAAAATTGAAAGTGAATACGGGAAGAGAAAGGTTATGAGGATAAAAAAAAGTTGGTGAGAAAAGATTGGATATCAATTGGGGGGAGAGAGTATGGGGAGGTGATGTATTCGATTTTTGGGAGTGGACGTGTCAGGGGGATGGGTCTATAAAAGAGGGGTGAATCATAGAATTTGATGAGGGAAAAAGGGTGATGGTGCATTAGGAGCTCTGGAGCAAAAAAATTTGCCCTTGGAGGCAAGAGGGGAATGTATGGGTATAGTTTTACCAACGCTCTTATAGGGGTGTAAAGCATGGGTGTAAATTTCAGCGAGGAGAGGCGGGGAGGCAGTGGAGATGTCATGTTGAGGGAATGTGTGGTGTGAATATAACGCAGAAAAATTCTATTTTGGGAAGTTAGGAGGGGGTGCGGGATTCCCAAAAAACTGTTGTCCAGAGGGCTGAGGAAGGGTTGTTGAGGTGGTTCGGACAGTGGGGAAAAAGGAGCGAAAAAAATAACTTCAAGGTGTATCGTCTGTAGTGGGAAAAAGGGGGGGGGTGGGGTCGGCCCGGAAAGGGTTGGGGGGGGGGTTAAAAGGAGGTTTTGTGTGCGGGGGTTGGGCTTCCCGCAGGGAGCGTGAGCATGTTGATAGGGGGAAAAGGAACAAAAGGTTTTTTAAAACTTGGTGCTGTTGGGGTGGAGCAAAGTAACATTTATGAAGGGGTTCAGGGAAACCGGGAGGCGGACTTGAGTCCCGGGGTTGAGAAGTACAGTGCCTGCACCTGAAAGGGGGGGTTTAATGTTGCAGTTTAAAAAAAGTAGTGTAAAGCATCCTTGGCAAACATGATGGAGGGAATGTGGTGAAAGTTTTTTTTTTCGGGCCACCCCGCCTTGGTGGGAAAAAGGCCGTGTGAAAAAAATAAAAAATGTATCTCTCGCACCCTATATGCCATCTTCATATCAGCAATGTATCTCTTAAAACTTTTGTACCATATTATGTAATAAAACATAATTATTGGTAAAAAAGAATGAAAAGATGGGGTGGTAGGAGAAGTAGAATATTCAAACGGCTTAAGGAAGAAATTCAAATACATATTCTTCCTTGAAGTCTTTTCATCCACTTCTCCGAGGCTTTGGGCTCCCACAATTTCTAAAATTTTCTCTTATACGTTTAAAGATACATTTTTTCATTTATGTTAATTTAAAAATTAATAATTTTGTTTCAAAAGAACGGTATTATAACATGCGCAATTTATTTTAGCCTAATCCAACTATATATATATATACATATATATATATATATATAATAATATATATATATATATAAAATTTATATTTTATATATATATATTATATATATATATATATATATATATATATATATATATAAAATATAATATATATATATATATATTATATTATATATATATTTTATATATATATATATACATATATATATATATATATATTTATATATGCCAACGCCCCCGCGGCCCAGTCTGTGACCAGGCCTCCTGGTGGATCAGAGCCTGATCAACCAGACTGTTATTGCTGGCTGCACGCAATCCAACGTACGAGCCACAGCCCGGCTGGTCAGGTACCGACTTTAGGGGGCTTGCCCAGTGTTGCTTGAAGACGGCAGGGTCTTTTGGTAATCCCCCTTATGTATGCTGGGAGGCAGTTGAACAGTCTCGGGTGGGCCAGGAGCTATGACTCCACCCCTGCAACCACAACTAGGTGAGAACAACTAGGTGAGTACCAGTTATGTAACAGCTGAACTCCCTTCCACACTTCCCTTGCTGGTGATGTACTGTTTACCTGGAGTTTACCTGGAGAGAGTTTCGGGGGTCAACGCCCCCGCGGCCCGGTCTGTGACACATGTGTCGGTCGGTGAGGGTGATGGATTCATGGATCACCACACACAGTTGAGCCATTTTTTTTCCAGCACTTTCATAAAGCCTTTGAGGATTACTGGAATAGGAGAGGAACTGAGGCTATGAAAAAAATTATGTTCTACGAATGGTCTGGATCAAGATAGGATATTTTGTGGCTTAAATTAAGTACTAGATGTTCCAGGAAGTTGAGAGTGCATCAGCTCCAGGACACCACTTACCTTACTCTAGGAGGTGTCACACCACTTACCTTACTCTAGGAGGTGTCACACCACTTACCTTACTCTGGAAGGTGTCACACCACTTACCTTACTCTGGAAGGTGTCACACCACTTACCTTACTCTGGGAGGTGTCCACTAACAGTCACTGAGCTGTTACATAACTGGTGACATCTTACTAACAGTCACTGAGCTGTTACATAACTGGTGACATCTTACTAACAGTCACTGAGCTGTTACATTTACTCTGCATCAGCTCCAGTAAGTTGTGAGTGCGTCAGCTCCAGGAGGATGTGAGTGCATCAGCTCCAGGAAATTGTGAGTGCGTCAGCTCCAGGAGGATGTGAGTGCATCAGCTCCA
>NC_069470.1:27487467-27508657 GCF_026875155.1 Cherax quadricarinatus
AGGCAAGCCCGGGGGAATGGGGAAGGGGGGGGGGTTCTGGGGGCCCCTTCGGGGGAAATACCTGGGGGCTAGGCGGAAGACCTGGGAAGTGGGGAAGGGGAGAACATCGGGGCCCCCACGGATGGACCCCTGGACACATGGCCCTGGGAAAGGCAAGGCCCCTTTGGGGAAGTGGGGAAGGGGAGGGGAAATTTGAGGCGGACTCCCTGGGGAAGAAGGAGATACTGGTTGCTAAGGACACCTGGGAAAGTGGGGGAAGGGAGAACATCTGAGGGGACACAGATGGACTCCTGGACACATGGACCTGGGAAAGGCGAGAGCACCTTGGGGAAGTGGGGAAGGGGGGGGGAAATATCTGAGGCGGACTCCTGGGAAAGAAGGAGATACTGGTTGCTAAGGCAGACCCTGGGAAAGTGGGGAAGGGAGAACATCTGAGGGGACACAGATGGACTCCTGGACACATGGACTTGGGAAAGGCGAGAGCACCTTGGGGAAGTGGGGAAGGGGGGGAATATCTGAGGCGGACTCCTGGGAAAGAAGGAGATACTGGTTGCTAAGGCAGACCCTGGGAAAGTGGGGAAGGGAGAACATCTGAGGGGACACGGATGGACTCCCGGACACATGGACCTGGGAAAGGCGAGAGCACCTTGGGGAAGTGGGGAAGGGAAGGGGGGGGAATATCTGAGGCAGACTCCTGGGAAAGAAGGGAAAATACTGGTTGCTAAGGCAGACCCTGGGAAAGGGGGGGGAAGGGAGAAACATCTGAGGGGACACGGATGGACCCTGGACCATGGACCTGGGAAAGGCGAGAGCACCTTGGGGAAGTGGGAAGGAAGGGGGGGGGAATATCTGAGGCGGACTCCTGGGAAAGAAGAAGATACTGGTTGCTAAGGCAGACCCTGGGAAAGTGGGGAAGGGAGAACATCTGAGGGGACACGGATGGATTCCTGGACACATGGACCTGGGAAAGGCGAGAGCACCTATGGGGAAGTGGGGAAGTCGGTGGGGGGGTAATATATCTGAGGGGACTCTGGGAGAGAAGGAGATACTGGTTGCTAAGGCAGACCCTGGGAAAGTGGGGAAGGGAGAACATCTGTGGGGACACGGATGGACTCCTGGACACATGGACCTGGGAAAGGCGAGAGCAACTTGGGGAAGTGGGGAAGGGGGGGGGGGGAATATCTGAGGCGGACTCCCTGGGAGAAAGAAGGGAGATACTGTGCTAAGGCTGACCCTGGGAAAGTGGGGAAGGGAACATCTGAGGGGACAAAGGATGGACTCCTGGGGACCCATGGACCTGGGAAAGGCGAGAGCACCTTGGGGAAGTGGGGGGAAGCCGGGGGGGGATATTGGAGGCGAACTTCCTAAGAAAGAAGGAGATACTGGTTGCTAAGGCAGACCTGGGAAAGTGGGGAAGGCGAGAACATCGGAGGGGACACGGAGGGACTCCTGGACACATGGACTGGGAAAGGCGTGAGCACATTGGGGACTAAGTCAGTGGGGAATTCGGGGGGGGGGAATATCTGCGCCGGACTCCTGGGAGGAAAGAAGGAGGATACTGGTTGTCTAAAGGCTGACCTGGGAGAAAGAAAGTGCGGGAAGGGCGAGAACATCTGAGGGGACACGGATGGACTCCTGGGACACAATGCCGATCCTGGAAAGGCGGAGTGCATCTTGGGGAAGTGGGGATGGGAATGGGGGGGGGAATATCTGAGGCGGACTCCTGGGAAAGAGGAGATAATGGTTTGCTAGGCAGACCCTGTAAAGTGGGGGAAAGGGAGAACATCTGAGGGGACACGGATGGACTCCGGGGGACACAATGGACCGGGAAAAGTCGAGAGCTCCTTGTGGGGGGAAGTGGGGAAGTCGGGAGGGGGGGAATATCTGAGGCGGATCCTGGTAGAAAGAGATACTGATGCTAAGGGCAGACAGACCCTGGAGGATAAAGTGGGAAGGGGAGAAACTTCTGATTGGGGATCGGATGGACTCCTGGACCACATGGAACTGGACAAAAGGCGAGAGCACCTTGGGGAAGTCGGGGAAGTAGAGGGGGGGGGGAAATATCTTGAGGGAGGACTCTGGGAAAGAAAGAGATAATGAATTGCTAAGGCAGACCTGGGAAAGTGGGAAGGGAGAACATCTGAGGGGACACGGATGGAATCCTGGACACATGGACTGGGTAAGGCGCGAGAGCACCTTAGGTAAGTGGGGGGAATGGGAAGGGGGGGGGATATCTGAGGCGGCTCCTGGGAAAGAAGAAGATACTGGTTGCTAAGGCTGACCCTGGGAAAGTGGGGAAGGGAGAGATCATCTGAGGGGACACGGATGGACTCCTGGACAAAATGGACCTGGGAAGAAAGCGGAGAGCACCATGGGAATTGGGGAGTCGGTGGCCGGGGGTAATATCTGAGGCGGACTCCTGGGGAGAGATGGAGATACGGGTTGCTAAGGCAGACCTGGGAGAAAGTGGGGAAGGGGAGAACATATGAGGGGACACGGTTGGACTCCTGGACACATGGGACCTCGGAAAGGCGAGAGAACCTGGGGGACAGGGGGAAGTCAGGGGGGGGATATCTTGAGGCGAACCTCCTAGAAAGAAGGAGTACTGGTTGCTAAGGCAGACCACTGGGAAAAGTGGGGGGAAGGGAGAAACATCTGAGGCGGACAAGGATGGACCTCCTGGTACAACATGGACCTGGGAAAGGCAGGCAGAGGACTCCACCTTGGAGGTAAGTGGGGAAGTCGGGGGGGGGGAATATCTTGAGGCGGACTCCTGGGAAGATGAGATACTTGGTTGCTAAGGCTGACCCTGGAAGTGGGGAAGGGAGAAATTCTGAGGGGACACGGATGGACTACTGGACTCATGGGGACTGGGACAGGTGAGGAGAACACCTCCTTGGGGAAGTGGGGAAGGGCGGGGAATATCTAGGCGCGACTCCTGGGGGTAAGAAGGAAGATACTGGTTGCTAAAGCAGACCATAGAGGAAAGTGGGGAAGAGAGAACATCTGGGAGGGGAAAGGGACACGGCTGGACTCATGGAAACATGGACCTGGAAAAGGCGAGAAGCACCTTGGGGAAGTGGGGAAGTCGGGTGTGGGGGGAATTAAAATCCTGAGGCCGAACTCCTGAGGAAAGAGAAAGAGATACTGATTGCTAGGCAAGACCCTGGGGAAAGTGGGGAAGGGAGAACATCTGAGGGGACACGGAAGGACTCCTGGGACACATTGGACTGGGAAAGGCGAGAGCACTTGGGTAAGTGGGGAGGGAGGGGGGGGGACGGGATGAGGGATATCTGAGGGCGGGACTCCTGGGTAAGAAAGAAGATACTGGTTGCCCCCCTCTAAAAAAAAAAAACACTTTAAAAAAAAAAAACCCACAAAAAAAAAAAAAAAAAAAAAAATAAAAAAAAAAAAAAAAAAAAAAAAAAAAAAAAATAAAAACCTTAAAAAAAAACAAAAAATAAAAAAAAAAAAAAAAAAAAAAACCCCCCAAAAAAAAGGCAGACCTGGGAAAGTGGGGAAGGAGAGAACATCTGTGGGGACACGGATGGACTCCTGGCACATGGACCTGGGAAAAGGCGAGAGCACATGGTGGATGTGGGGAAGTAGGGGGGGGTATATTTATGAGGCGGGACTCCTGGAAAGGAGATACGGTTGCTAAGGCGACCCCTGGGGAAAGTGGGAAGGGAGATACATCTCGATGGGGACTCGGATGGATCCTGGAAACTTTGGACTGGAAAATGGCCGAGAAGGTGCACCTTGGGCTGTTGTGGGGAAGAACGGCGGGGGGGGGGTAATATCTGAGGCGGACTTCTGGGAAAAGAAGGAGATTGGTTGCTAAGGAAGACCCTGGGAAAGTGGGGAAGGGGTGACGAACATCTGATGGGGACACGGATGGACTCCTGGAAAAATGGACCTTGGGAAAGGCGAAGAGCAACTTGGGGAAGTGGGGGAAGTCGGGGGGGGGGGAATATCTGAGGAGCGAACTTCCTAAGAAAGAAGGAGTTATGGTTGCTAAGGCAGCCCCGGGGAAGTTGGGGAAGGGAGAGAACATTGTGGGGACACGGAGGGACTCCTGGACACATGGACCTGGGAAAGGCAGAGGAGCACCTTGGGGAAAGTGGGGAAGTCGGGCGAGGAGGGGGGAATATCTGAGGCGGACTCCTGGGAAAGAAGGAGATACTGGTTGCTAAGGCAGACCCTGGATAGTGGGGCAAGGTGAAGAACATTATGAGGGGACACGGTTGGGACTCCTGGACTCATAGACTGGGAATGGCGGAGAGCATCTTGGGAAGTGGGGGAAGGGGTGGGGGGGGGGGAGGGAGGAATATCTGAGGGGACTCCTGGGAAAGAGAAGGAGATACTGGTTGCTAAGGGCAGGACCCTGGAAAGTGGGGAAGGGAGGAGAACATTGAGGGGACACGGTGGACTCCTGGTCACATGGACCTGGGAAAAGGTGAGGCCACTTGGGGAAGTGGGGTAGGGGGGCGTGGGGTATATCTGAGGCGGACTCATGGGAAAAGAAGGATATACTGGTTGCTAAGGCAGACCCTAGGAAAGTGGGGAAGAGAGAAAATCCGAGGGGACACGGATGGACTCATGGGGACCACTTGGACTGGAAAGGCGAGAGCACCTTGGGGAAGTGGGGAAGTAGGGGGGGGGGAAATATCTGAGGCGGACTCATGGGAAAGAATTGAGTATACTGATAGCTAAGGCAGACCTGGGGAAAGTGGTGAAAGGGAGCAAACCAGAACATCTGAGGGGGGGCACGGATGGACTCCTGGACACATGGGACCTGGGAAAGGCAGAGTAGCACCTTGGGAAGTGGGAGGAAGGGGGGGGAGAATATCTAAGGCGGAACTCCTGGAAAGAAGAAGATAATGTTGCTAAGGCGACCCTGGGATAAAGTGGGGAAAGGGAGAACATATGACGAGGAACGGATGGACTCCCTGGCCACATGGACCTGGGAAAGGCGGGAGGAGAAGCCCACCTTGGGGAAGTGGGAAGGAAGCGGGGCAAGTGGGTAATATCTGAGGCAGGACTCCTGGGGAAAGAAGGGAGATATGGTTGTTAGGCAGTCCCTGGGAAAGTGGGGATGGGAGAGAACATCTGAGGGGACAAGGATTGGGACTCTGGACCAAATGGACCTGGAAAAGGCGAGAGCACCTTGGGAAGTGGGGAAGTCGGGGGGGGGGTAATATCTGAGGCGGATCCTGGGGAAAGAAGGAGTAGATACTGAGTTGCAAGGCAGACCCTGGGTAAAGTGGGGGAAGGGACATCGTACATCTGAGGGGACACGGATGGACTCCTGGACACACGGTCCCTGGGAAAGGCGAGAGTGCACCTTGGGGAAGTGGGGGAAGTAGGGGGGGGGAATTTGGGAATATTAGAGGCGGACTTATGGAAAGAAGGGAGTTACTGGTTTTGCTAAGGGCATGACCCTGGGAAAGTGGTGAAGGGAGGAAATCTGAGGAGGAAACGGATGGAGCTCATACTGGAATATGGACCTGGGAAGGCGAGAGCACCTTGGGGAAAGTGGGGAAGGGGGGGGGGGAAATAATAGCTGACGGATCCTGGGAAAGGAAGGAGATACTGGTTGCTAAGGCAGACTCTGGGGATAGTGGGGAAGGGGGAACATCTGAGGGAAACGCGATGTCTCCTGGACACCATGGACCTGGGAGAAAAAAAAGCGAGAGCACCTTGGGGGAAAGTGGGGAAGGGGGGGCGCCGGGCGAACATCTGAGGGGACTACTGGGAAAGAAGGAGTTAATGGTTGCTAAGGGCAGCCCTTGGGAATGTGGGGGAAGGAGAACATCTGCGAGGGGACCTCGGATGGACTCCTGACACAGTGGAACTGGGGAAAAGTGCCGAGAAGCACCTTGGGGACGTGGGGATGGGGGGGGGGGGGGGAAATATCTGAGACGAATCCTGGGAAGAAGGAGATACTGGTTGTGATAAGGCAGACCCTGGGAAGATAAGTGGCGGAAGGGGAGGCGAGAACATCAGAGGGGACACGGATTGGGGACTCTGAAATACAGGGGACCTGGGAAAAAAGGCGAGAGAGAGCACTTGGGGGAAGTGGGGAAGTCGGGGGGGGGGGGATATCTGAGGCGCACTCCTGGGAAAGAATGAAGATACTGGTTGCTAAGGCATACCCTGGGTAAGGGGGAAGGTGAGAACATCAGAGGGGACACGGATGGACTCCTGGGACAAATGGACCTGGGAAAAAAGCGAGAGCACTTGGGGAAGTGGGAAAGGGGGGGGGAATATCTGAGTCGGACTCCTGGAAAGAGGAGATACTGGTTGCTATGGCAGACCCTGGGAAAGTGGGGAAAGGGAGAACATCTGGGGCGACACGGATGGTCTACTGAACAAATGGACTGGGGAAAGGGCGAGAGCACTTGGGGGGATGTGGGGACAGGGGGGGGGAAATATCTGTAAGGCGCACTCCTGGGATAGACATGGATACTGGTTTGTAAGAGCACAGTACCTGCGAGAAAGTGGGGAAGGGAGAACATCTGAGGGCGACACGGATGGTATCCTGAAACACTTGGACTTGGGAAAGGCTAGTGAGCACCTTGGGGGAAGTTTGGAAGGGGCATGGGGGGGGTAATATCTGAGGCGGAATCATGAGAAAGAAGGAGATACTTGGTTGCTAAGGAACACCCTGGTAAGTGGGGGAAGGGAGAAAAATATGAGGGGACACGGAGGGGACTCCTGGGACACAATGGACCTGGGAAAGCGAGGGAGTTCTTGGGGACAGTGGGGGGGGGAAGGATGGGAGGGGGGGGGGAGGGGGAATATCTGAGGCGACTCCTGTGGAAAGAAGGAGTACTGGTTGCTAAGGCAGACAATGGGATAGTGGGGAAGGGAGAACATCTGAGGGGACACGGATGGACTCCTAGAATCATGGACCTGGGAAATGGCGAGAGCTAACTTGGGGGGAAGTGGGGGGAAAGGGATGGGGGGGGAATACTCTTGGAGGCGGACTCCTGGGAAGAAGGAGATACTGTTGATAAGGCAGACCTGGGAAAGTGAGGAAGGGAGAGGAACATCTGATGGGAAACGGAGCGACTCATGAACACATGGGACTTGGGAAAGGTGGGAGGCACCTTGGGGAAATTGGAAGGGTTGGGGGGGGGGTATTATCTGAGGCGGGACTCCTGAGAATGTAGGAGATAATGGTTCGCTAAGGCGGCCCTGGGTAGAAAGTGGGGAAGGGAGAACATCTGAAGGGGCACACGGATGGGACTCCTGGCACACATGGGCTGGGAAAGGCGTGAGCACCTGGGAAAGTGGGAAGGGGGGGGAATAATCTGAGGCGGACTCCTGGGAAAGAAGGAGATACTGGTTGCTATTTCAGACATGGGAAGTGGGGAAGGGAGAATCATATGAGCGGGGTCACGGATGGACTCCTGGAACATGGACCTGGGAAATGGCTGAGAGCGCCTTCGGGGAAAAGTGGGGGGGAAGGGGGGGAATGGGAGGGGAATATCTGAGGGCGGACTCCTGGGAAAGTAGGGGTACTGGTTGCTAGGCAGACCCTGGGGAAAGTGGGGAAGGGAGAACATCTAGAAGGAGTGCAACCACCAACAAACACAAACACGGATGCGGACTCCTGGAACACATGGACCTGGGAAAGGCGAGAGCACCCTTCGGGAAAGTGGGGGGGGGGGAGGGGGGAATATTTGAGGCGGACTCCTGGGAACAGAAGGAGGGTACTGGTTGCTAAGGCAGACCTGGGAAAGTGGGGAAGGGGAGGAGAACATCTGAGGGGACACGATGGGAATCCTGGGGGACACCATGGACATGGGAAAGTCGAGAGCGAGGAGAGCACCTTGGGGAAGTGGGGGAAGGGGGGGGATTTCTAGGCGGAATCTTTGGAAAAAGTAGGAGATACTGGGTGACTAAGGCAGACCCTGGGAAAGTGGGGGAGGGGGGGGGATTATTCTGAGGGGACAAAGATGGGCTCTGGACAATATGGACCTGGGGGAAAAGTCGAGAGAACACCTTTTGGGAAGATGGGAAAGGAGTGGGAATATCTGAGGGGACCACAGATGGACTTTTGGACACATGGACCTGTTGAAAGATGTGAGAGAAAAAGATGGGACTCCTGGACACATGGGATATGGGAAAGGCAGAGAAAACTTGGGGAAGTGGGAAAGGGGGGTAATATCTGAGGGCGGAATCCTGGGGAAAGAAATGGAGATACTGGTTGCTAGGCAGTCCCTAGGAAAAGTGGGGAAGGGAGAACATTGAGGGGACACAGAGGACTCCTGGAACATGAACCTCGGGAAGGCGATGTACACCTTGGGGAAAGTGGGAAGAAAGGGGGATATTGAGCGGACTCCTGGGGAAAGAAATGGAGAAGTACTGGTTGCTAGGCACAGTCCTGGAAAAGTGGGGAAGGGAGGAGAACTGTGAGGGGACACAGATGGACTCTGGACACATGAACCTGGGACAAAGGATGGAAAAGGCGGAGGGAGAACACCTTGGGGGAAGTGGGAATTGGGGGAATATATGAGGGGATCCCAGATGGACTCCTGGGACACCATGGACACTGGGGAAAAGGCGAGAACACCAATGTGGAAGTGGGCAAAGGGGTGGAATATTGAGGGGGACTCACGTGGATCCTGGACCACATGGACCTGGGAAAGAAGGAGATACTGATTGTTAAGGCAGGGACCTTGGAAAAGTGGGGACGGGGAAAGGTGGGAGAACATCTGAGGGGACACAGATGGGACTCAATGGACACATGCGCCTGGGAAAGGCGTGAACACCTTGGGGAAGTGGGGAAGGGAGAACATCTGATGGGGGACACAATATGGATCCTGGACACATGGGACCTGAGGACAAGCATCAATAACAGTAAGTGGATGGGTGGGGACCTTAAAGACGATCCACTGGCCTCCACGTTGGCAAGGTCTGGTACTCGGAGATAAACTCTGGGGGAGAGCTGACAGTGGTCGCAATAATTACGACTAATTAGATTTCTAATAAAACTTGAATGTAATTATTTAACACTTTATCATTTTGGGCAAGCTTTAAAAAATGAGTGTTTTGGGATTCGACGCGGTTTATCGATTTATTAAAACATCCCTTATCCTGCCATCTAAAACATTTTAAGATTTTTTTTTTACTATATGAAACTATTATTAATAATGGAATCAGTATTAGCTGAAATGTTTTGTGACTGATTTCCTTTTATATTTAGGAGTTATTACAATGACATAACTTTATTCTAGCTACTTCTGAATTCACTATCGAGACTTGATTAAAAAAAACTGCGAAAAGGCATTGAAAGAGTGTAAATCTCGACCTGATAAGTGTGGAGGGAGAACACCAGAGATCGTACCACATCTAGCTAACAGTAACTTTGAGGAAGGTGTCTCGCAGATGAAGAGATCTTGATCCTCATTCCTTCTTTCGAATCTGTTTTCCTTCCTATTCTTCAACACATTTCACAATAATCTTCCCGATAATAAAACATTAACACCAGTCTCGATGAAATATGAAGTTATCATAATGCACTAATATATTTTTCTATCTTACCCATGGAATTTAACTGAGGGTTAATGAATGTTCAAACGGAGCTCAGAGAAATCGTGGAAATGATAACCTTCTCTCAAATACAACATGTTAAGATTTAAGCCGACTGGGGAAAAAAAAAATCCTTTTGAATTGACTATATGTTAATATGTAACAGTTACTTTGTTTTAAAGCCAGAACATATACTGAATACTTTACTCCAAAATCACAATTGATTCTTGCTCACACTTGCTACGATAATATCATTGACGATGGTTGAAAAGTTAAGTGAGGCACTGCTGCAGTGAGGTTTATAGTGATGAATTGTGGATGAACGAAATAAATGGTTTGAAAAGTGAGTTATAATGGTGTATGAATTAAAGTTCAAAGAGATTCTGAAGGAAGTAGTAAGAGGGCGAGAATATAGGAAAAGATTATGAACAGGTGAGATTAAGGAGAATAAATGGAGTATGTTGAATGTGAGTAGGGAATGATTGAAGTACGTAGGAAGTGGGGAATGATGGCAAATATGAAGGAAGTGGGAATGAAGGCAATATGAAGGAATTGGAATGAAGGCAATATAAGGAAGTGGGAATGAAGGCAATATGAAGGAAGTTGGGAATGAAGGCATATGAAGGAAGTGGGAATGAAGGCAATATAAGGAAGTGGGATTGAAGGCAATATGAAGGAAGTGGGAATGAAGGCAATATGAAGGAAGTGGGAATGAAGGCAATGTGAAGGCATATTGGTGAATGAAGGCAATGTGAAGGAAGAGGTGGGAAGAAGGCCATATGAAAAGCGAAGTGGGAATGAAGGCAATATAAGGAAAGTGGGAATGCAGTGGCACAAGGCAATATGAAGGAATGTGGGATGAAGGCAATATGAAGGGGAAGTGGGAATGAAGGCATTATGTAGGAAGGGGGAATTGAATGGAAACATGGAAGGAAGTTGACTGAAGGCAATTTTTTTTTGAAGGAAGTGGGGAATGAAGGAAATAAGAAGGAAGTAGGAATGAAGGCAATATGAAGGAAAGTAGGAATGAAGGCAATATGAAGAAGTGGGATTGAAGGCAATATGAAGTGGGAATGAGGCCAATATGAAGGGGAAGTCGGGGAATGAAGGCCAATATGAAGGGAAGTAGGACAATGAAGGCAATAGAAGTGGGGAATGAAGGCAATATGAAGGAAAGTGGGAATGAAGGCAATCTGAAGGGAGTAGGAATGAAGGCAATATAAGGAAGTAGGAATGAAGGCAATATGAAGGATGTGGGAATGAAGGCAATAGAAAGTGGGAATGAAGGCAATATGAAGGAAGTGGATGAAAGGCAATATGAAAAGAAGAGTGGGAATGAAGGCAATATGAAGGAAGGAGGGCTTGTTGCAGCCCCCCCCCCCCCCCCTCCAACCCTGGAATTTGCGAGAAATTTAAATAAAATAAATCGACAATGGTGAGACATGAACGAGGAGAATAAAAGAAAGTGAATATAAAGTAATATAAATAAAAAAAGTGTATTAAAGGAAAGAAGTGAATGAGTCAGCAGTTAAACAGTAGGAAAGTTAACAAGTAGGAAGTTGACAGTAGGAAAGTTACAGTAGACGAAAGGGTTATCAGTAGGAAAGTAAAAGTAGGAAAGTGAACAGTAGGGAAAGTTACAGTAGGGAAAGTTAAAAGTAGGAAAGTTAACAGTAGGAAAAGTTAACAGTAGGAAAAGTTAACAATAGGAATAGTTAAAGTAAGGAAAGTTAACTGTAGGGAAAGTTATAAACAGTAGGAAAGTTTAGTATTGATTAATGGGTATGTTATCAGTGCAGCATAGTGTTAACAGTGATCAAGATGTGTGTTTTCGGTTAACGGAATAACAGTGATCAAGTGTATAGTTTACTGGTAACGGAAATAACAGTGATCATGTGGTGTAGTTTCTGGTAACGGGAAATAACAGTGATCAAGTGTATAGTTTAATGGTAACGGAAATAACTGTGATCAAGGTGTGTAGTTTCCTGGTAAAGGAAATTACAGTGAATCAAGTGTGTAGTTTCCTGGTGGTAAGGAAAATAATCAGTGATTCAAAGTGTGTAGTTTCCTTGGTAACGGAATAACACGTGATCAAGTGTTTAGTTTCATGGTAACGGAAAATAATAACAGTGATCAAGTGATATAGTTTCATGGTAACGGAGAATAACAGTGATCAAGTGTGTGCTTAGTTTACTGGTAACGGATTAACAGTGATCAACTGTGTAGTTTTAATGGTAACGGAATAAACAGTGATCAAGTGTGTTGTTTAATGGGAAACGGAATAAACAAGTGATCAAGGGTTGTTGTTTCCGGATAACGGAATAACAGTGATCAACGTGTTAGTTTCCTGGTAAAGAAATATAGTGATCATGTGTGTAGTTTCAATGGTTAACGGAATAACAGAGATCTTATGTGTTGTTCCTGTAACGGAATTTTCATGTGTTCTAAGTGTTGTGTTTCCTGGGTATCGGTCTATTTCTGTGTTCTACTGGGTATTTTCCTTGTTAAGGCAATTACAGTGTAGATTCGGCGTGGTTGTTTCCTGGGACGGAATAAAAGTGATTCTAGTGTTTTTGTAGTTTCCTGGTAACGGTTAACAGTGATCAAATGTGTAGTTTCCTCGGTTAACGGAATAACAGTGATCAACGTGTGTTGTTTACATGTACGGAAAAATAACAGTGGATCAACTGCTTTGTAGTTTACTGGTAACGGAAATATCAGTGATCTAGTGTGTAGTTTACTGGTAAAGGAAAAAATACACACGTTGATCAAGTGTGTAGTTTCCTGGTAACGGAATAACAGTGATCAAGTGTGTAGTTTATGGTACGGAATAATACAGGAGCCAAGGTGTATAGTTTCCTGGTAACGGAATAACTTGTGATCAAGTGTGTAGTTTCTGTAACGGAATAAACGGATCAAAGTGTTGTGTTTCCTGGTAACGGAAATAACAGTGAATCATGTGTGTAGTTTCCTGGTTACGGAATTAACAGGTGATCAACTGTTTTTTGTTGTAGTTTCCTTGGTAAACGGATAACAGTGATCAAACTGTGTAGTTTACTGGTAAGGTAATATAACAGTGATCAGTGTGTAGTATCCGGTAATGGAATAACAGTGATCAAGTGTGTAGTTTTCCTGGTAAAGGAAATTAAGTGATCAAGTTGTGTAGTTTCCTGGTAACGGATATAAACAGTGATCAAGTGTGTAGTTTCCTGGTAACGGAATTAAACAGAGATCAACTGTGTAGTTTACTGGTAACGGATAACAGTGTTCAAGTGTGTAGTTTCCTGGTAACGGAATAACAGTGATATACTGTGTAGTTTCCTGGTAAACGGAAATAAACAAGTGATCAAATGTGTAGTTTCCTGGTAACGGAATAACAGTTGATCATGTGTTTGTATTTCCTGGTAACGCGGGAATAACAGTGATCAACTGTGTGTTTTGTAGTTTTCTGGTTGTAAAGGGTAAATAACAAATTGTTCAAGTGTTGTTTGGTTAGTTTCCTGGCACGTAACGGAATAACTGTGATCAATCTGTGTTTAGGGTAGTTTTCCTGGGGTCTTTAACGGGATTGAATAACAGTGAATCAAGTCTGATTGTAGTTCCTGGTAACGGAATAAACAGTGATCTTGTGCTTGTGTTTCCTGGTAACGGAATAACAGTGATCAAGTGTTGTAGTTTCATGGTAAATCGGGTATAAACAGTGTTAATGAGTTGTAGTTCTGGTTTCTCGGAAATAAAACAGTGATCAGTGTGTAGTTTCCTGGAAAGGAATACAAGTATCAAGTGTGTAGTTCCTGGGTTAACGGGAAATTTACTGTGATCAACTGTGTAGTATTCTGGTATACGGAATATAACAGTGATCTAAGCTGTTTGTAGTTTCCTGAGGTAACGGAAAAATCAAATAAACAGTGATAAAGTTGTGTAGTTTCCTGGTTAACGGTATAACAGTGATCAAGTGTTCTGTAGTTTCTTGGTCTAAGGAATAAAAGTGATCAGTGTGTAGTTTACTGGGAACGGAATAACAAGTGATCAAAGTGTTTTGTAGTCTTTCCGGTAATAACGGATTAACAGTGTTTAAGTGTATAGTTTCCTGGTAATACTAACTGACATAACCAGTGATAAGTCGTTATACAGTTTCTGTGTAACGGATAACAAGTGATTCAAGTGTACTGTTTCCTGGTAACGGAATAAACGATGAACCCGTAAAAGTGTTTGCTATTAATTATAGTTAATAAGTCTGTTGTGTGTTTGATATATGTTAAGTACAAAAAAAAGTGTTGTGGTGTAGTTTGATACAAGTGACATGAATAAATAAGTAGAACATACAACATATTTAATGAGGAAGGTTTTAAGAATATTGTACTTAAGTGTTTACCCTGCAACATTAAAGTCAATTAAAACTTGTTATACCGACCGAATATGTTAATCATTAAAGAGAACTTTGTTAATATAGTTTGACGTAGAGCATGTACACAAAGTTAGTGTACATGTAACTGTTTACACTTGTGTACATGTTAATTGTAACTTTAAACATTTTAGTCGTTTTACATTTCAAGAAGAAACACCGAGAGTCATATAATATTTAAAAAGTTTGTTGCAGTTTTCATGTTAGTAACAAATAAACAAATATAAATCATTTTCACCTGTGTACAAAAACAACATAAAATTATTGTCGTACACAGTTCTTCTATCGGAAATCATTAAATATGTAGATATACTTTTGAAGTATAAGTAGGACGTTCTGGATTTCTCAATAGATGACCACTCCATTGTGGTTTTGTAGCTGGTTGAGACTTGTTCTTGTATGGCTGGACTAAAGTCGAACTTCCAAGGCAGAGTGTTTTATTAGGCGCAGATTTCTGTGGTCCTCTTTTGTAATTAAATCTCAGTCTGTATATCATGAATTAAAATCATTTTATGTTTAATATCATATATGGAATGTGCTCATGGGGGTGGTCCTACTCTTGAAAAGTTAAGTTCCTCTTTGAGGAGATGCCTGCGTTTGGGGTTCACAAACTTTCAACGTCGCCATCTTGTACAGGTTGTGTAACATTGTTTGGTCTTCATAATGTTGTTAATGAAAGATCATATTTTATTTTCATTGCTTTTATTTTAGGCAAGAAGAATAAAGGTGAAAATAATTTTTACCCGAAATTGTCCATTCCGACGTATAAATTCTTCTAGAATATCCGCGTACGAATATTTAAGAAAAATATTCTCATAGCAATAATTCTTTCTTTTTGTATGATTTATCTTAGTTTTTACTCACTTAAATAAGAAACGACCATAAGCCAGTTAATAGAAGCATAGGAAGCACAGAAGGTGAGGTTAAATCCCATTCCTTGAATCAGCTCTTCGACGTATCCTTTGAGGGTGTAAAATTCCCGTCTCTTACTTAACTAAAACAAAACAAATTCCCAGGATTGGACATAATATTAACAATAGATTGGAGGAAAGTCAGACAGATTTACACATGCAGTTGAGAACAAGGACTCTCAGATGTGAGAACGAGGGCTGCCGGTCGTTTTAAAAAAAACACAAGTGGTAGAAATAGATAGGAAGGTATGTGATATTCATAAAACAGAAACTGGTGGTTTACCAGAAGTAGAAACCACTGGTACACAAAACTTATGTGTGGTGGGGTAACCAGAAGTAGAAACCCACTGGTACACACAGAACACTTATGTGTGGTGGTTAAGCCAGAAGTAGAACCACTGGTTAAACACAACACTGTGTGTGGTGGTAACAGAGTAGGAACCACTGGGTACAACACACACTATGTTTGGTTGGTAACAGAAAGTAAACACTGGTTACACAAACAATATGTGTGGTGGTAACCAAGAAGTAGAACCACTGGTACCAGACAACACTTTGTGTGTGGGTAGCCAGAAAGTAGAGAACCACTGGTAAACACAACACTAAGTGTGGTGGTAACAGAAAGTAGAAACACTGGTACACACACACTATGTGTGGTGGTAACGAAGTAGAACCAATGGTTACCCACAACACTATTTGTGGTGGTAAAGACCAGAGTAGACACAATGGTACCACACAACTCTGTGTGGTTGGTAAACCAGAAGTAGAACCACTGGTACCACAACACTATGATGTGGTGGGTAACCAGGGGGAAGTAGATACCTCAGGATACAAACAACACTATGTGTGGCAGCTGAGTGGTAACCACCACAACTTAAGATATAAGCAGTAATAAATATAGCTTAAAAACGTAGTAGCTCATGGCTTCACTCTTAGTTCCATCTCTCCTGTGATTTACAGGCCCATTTTTCCAAATGCGGTCTATTTTTCGATCTTTTTTTTAGAACAGCTTCGGACTAGTAAGTGGAGGGTGGGGAAAGATCCATTATTTTTTGTTCTTGACTAATTCACCTACATACTACATGAAAATCTTAATTATAGGTAGAACGTGGAAGTTCTCACCCAACTGGCCTCAGTGTTGAACTTCAAAAACTTTGTTACCTGGTCTTTCCTCCTGGGCTTCCTTGTATGTTTTTTTTTTAAACACTTTCAGTTTAATCCTTCATAATATAGCCAGTGTTTGGTATGTCAAGATGTTTTTTCTTAGAAAATAACCCAAAATCATTAGCCTTCTATAAACAATTTTCACTACTACCTCGTACCTGATTATTATATCCGCTTATTATTCATTGTTTACGATTCCCAGAGTGAATGTTAACAAGCTATCCAGAAATATGAATCTGTGATAATATCATTATCCTTGGTATACACTTCGGTTACGTCAAATTTCAAAGAGGGAAAAACAAAGATGTTGGTTGCTTGCTAGGAGTTTCTAGCTGGATGATATTCAGGGCAGTTAGAGGCAGATCTGTTACTCTGTCAGTTGCTGTCCACCAGTGACTTTACCCTGCAGCTGTATTCCTTTCCTTGATTACTTTTCGTGCACTCTCTGCCTTCATAAATCTCTGTCAAAATGTTGATCCGAATGGAACTCAAATTGTCTTTTTTCAATCCAAAACTTTGATTTTGGGTTAGGAAACTTCACTCTCACGATCATAAATGAGGACCACTCATGTCTTACACACAGCTACCAAATAAATAAACGACTGACACCACTCTGCAAGAACTACAGTAACATTGTCAGTCAACTTACGTCACTTACATTGTTTAATCTATCCTAGCTGGCTTATTCCACTAAAAAGTCACTTCAACATCTAGAGCACCTTAACATACTCACTCTAACTGACTTTTTCACTGAAAGTCACACCTTTAACTCAGATTCACTGACTGTTTTTAATTTTACACTCGCATTAACCCTCTCCTCCACTAACTCCTCTCTTGAAGATTGAGACACTTATGCAACATATGGGAATCTTTATTAAAGAAACGTTTCCCCACACAGTGGCTTCATCAGTCCAATATAAAGCAGAAAGGTGTAAGGAGAGGAGTAGTTTGAGGTAATCAGTCCCTCAGCCTGGAGCCGATGTGGTCAATCCATCAATCTAAAAGAGTGATGGACTGACCACATCGACTCCAGGCTGAGGGACTGATTACTTCAACTTGTTGGCGTTAAACCATTTATCACAACTCCTCCCTTCCACAACTCTACTCCAAGCACATCCTTACCCATTGCAAACCTCTACCTTTGCAACGCCTACCTTTGCACACCCTACCTTTGCACACCCCTACCTTTGCACACGCCTACCTTTGCACACCCCTACCTTTGCACACCCCTACCTTTGCACACCCATATGAGATTAGCATATAAAATGAATATTTCTCTTTAGTTATTATTCCAAAGTTCTCCTTCTGTATATCATCTGTGATACCCTAAATACATATCTTACAAATCAAGGAAACAAATCTGTACATTGTTACCTGTCAATCTCTTCGTTTAAATGTTATGAGTATATGAATCTTTTATCCATAATTTTGGTAGTTACACTTTCTGCAGTCATTTATTGAAAAACCAATTTAGAACCCATAGTATCACACTGAGAAGTCCCATTACTTCACTAATTTTCTGTTTTATGGATTTTATTTATTCGTTGATATCTGTCTTCAGCTTTCCTGTGTTATTCCTTATCTCAAAATGGACATCTTTTTTTCAGTTGTTCTTTCTCTTTCTCAGAGACAATTTTGTTGAATCCATTCATTTCTCATTCTATTATCAGGTTCTTTATGGTAATTGTTCATCAGTCTCTCTTACGATCTGTCATTCTGCAATTGTCGTTCCATTTTTTTATTTTGTGTATTCGTTTCTAGGTTTTCTGGCTAACTGTTATCTACTGACCTCAGATTCAATAAAAATTTGTTGCTCTTAAATGTTTTGTCATTTATTAGTCAGGTTCTCCATTATCTCATTTGTTGTCTAGAGCAGAGTAGTCACTTCTTTTCCGTATTTTTCCTCTCTTCCCATATTCCTTTTATAGATTTACTTTGCACAATGTGGGTGGGTGTGAGAGGTAGGAGGTTATGTCAGTATGTACGAGAAAACACTTAACATTTAGCTGGCTGGTTCGTGGCCGGTGCTCGTAAAACACAGAGTCAGGTGCTAGATCTGTAATGGTAAGTTTAGTGAGGACGTGACCAGCTTCACCTGATCTCCTACGGACACTGGGTATGTGATTATTGTATTGTGATGTGATTATTTTCCATCCTCTTTGTCTGCTTCACATACTTGTCATAGTGGGTGCGTATCCTCTAATTTCTCTTACTACATCAGTTTCTCCCTCCTCTCTCGCAAACTTCCCGAACACTCGAAGTTGTGGCGTTGTGCTGCCTTCTTACGTCTTACACACACTTGGTGATGTGCAGTGCCTTTCACTTCCTCACTACCTCACCCTTCCTCACACTCGGTATTACCCGTATTTATGTTTCTCTTTAATATTCTTCAGTTTCTTTCTTGGCTTTACCCATCTCTTCCCACATTCTTCAACATTTTCTGTCGTTATTCTTTCCGGTCAACACCACCATGACTCTCACATATGTCAACATCAAAACCATAAACCAAACAAACTGCGACTTTCTATCCCTATCTTCTTTGAAACTTTTTGAATAATTTGTCTTAAATTTATTTCTAAATTCATACTTGCGTTAGTGGATAAATGATTTATTGTTTGCTCTCTCTCATCTATACCAAGAATAACATTTTCTGAAGGAGATTTTGTTTTGAGAAATAAAATATATTGTTAAGCCAGCAATGTCAAAGAAAATATTAAACTACACCTCGTAGGTAAAGACCGTTTGTGTAATGCTGACTTTCATTCATTACTGAGTAATTCAGTCGCAGTGGGCAAAAATCTTATTCATTATTTAATGTTAGGTTATATAGTTCTTTTCCATTGGGCAACTTACTTCCCAGTGATTAGTTATATACCACAAATATATCATTGGAGGAATTGAGACACTGCTCCTGATTCCTCCTGAGTGTGTGTATTCACCTTATTGTACTCACCTAATTGTAGTTGCAGGGGTTGAGACTCAGCTCCTGGCCCCGCCTCTTCACTGAACGCTACTAGGTCCTCTGTCTCTCCCTGCTTCATGAGCTTTATCATACCTCGTCTTAAAGCTATGTATGGTTCCTGCCTCCACTACATCGCTCGCCAGACTGTTCCACTTCCTGATCACTCTGACTGAAGAACTGCTTCCTAACATCCCTGTGACTCATCTGAATCTTCAACTTCCAGGATTGACCACTTGTTTCTGTGTCCCCTATCTGGAACATCTTGTCTCTGTCCACCTTGTCTATTCCACGCAGTATTTTGTATGTCGTTATCATGTCTCCCCTATCCCTCCTGTCCCCCAGTGTCGCCAGGCTGATTTCCCTCAACCTTTCTTCATAGGACATGCCCCTTAGCTCTGGAACTAACCTTGTCGCAAACCTTTGCACTTTCTCTAATTTCTTAACGTGCTTGACCAGGTGCAGGTTCCAAACTGGTGCTGCATACTCCAGTATGGGCCTGACGTACACAGTGTACAGTGTCTTGAAAGATTCCTTACTTAGGTATCGGAATGCCAGGCGCTCATATGTTGCAGCAGTTATCTGGTTGTGTGCTTCCGGAGACGTGTTCGTTGTTATACTCACGCCAAGATCTTTCTCTTTGAGCGAGGTTTGCAGTCGTTGGCCACCTTCATGACTTTGCATTTGGCAGGGTTGAATTCGAGAGGCCAGTTGCTGGACCACGTGTCCAGCCTGTCCAGGTCTCTTTGAAGGCCTGCCTGATCCTCATCTGATTTAATTCTCCTCATTAACTTCACATCATCTGCGAACAGGGACACCTCTGAGTCTATCCCTTCCATCATGTCATTCACATATACCAAAAATAGCACTGGTCCTAGGACCGACCCCTGTGGGACCCTGCTCGTTACAGGTGCCCACTGTGATACCTCATCACGCACCATGACTCGTTGTACGCTGAGGTCAGTGGTCACCTGCGGCCATACCTGCCTAAGCTCTTGGGAGTTAACGTGGGCTGTTACCAAGCACCATGGCTTGTTGTAGTGTTTTAGAATCTCAGGTTCAAGTGTTGAAGGGAAAAATTCTACTTCTTCAGGAGGGAAAAATAGGAGGCTGAAGCTTCGATAGATGAGTTTGGGAGCGAGGTGGGAGAAAGGGTTTAGCTGGTAAAGGGGGAATGGTCACCAGCAGTGAAGTGGGAGCCGTTTAAGTGGCAAGTGGTTCACGTTCAGGAAGAAGGAAGATGAGAGAGTAATGAATGGTTTTAGAGAACGACATGTTGATAAATTAGACACATTGCAACTCTTGGGTATCATATTGAGAAACGTTTCGCAACAGTGGCTTACAGTCCATAAGTAGGAGAACTTGAGAAACGGAGGAGAATGATAACAGTCCCTCAACCTTGAGTCGATGTGTTCAGTCCTCAATCTTGAAAGAATAACGGCATATGAGCTGAAAGAAGCAGCTTATAACCGTATGCAGGAGAGGTGCAGCAGTCATAGGGGTGTCACATTTGTTCAATGTGGAAAAAGGGCGTGCCCAAGAATTAGCCGAATTCCTAAGTATTAAGATCCCAAGAAGTGCAGTGTCTGACAAGTTTGTAGATGAAGGTTTAGAGAACCGAAAATGTTCTTCAGTTTCTCCTACGTATGGACTGATGAAAGCACTTGTGGCGAAACGTTCCTCAATAAGATACCCAAGAGCTGCAAATGTGTCTAATTTTCAAGATGAAAGGGGAGTTAAAAGAGAAGATGTGAAGGTAGGAAATCGATTCTCTGTTCTCCAAAGAAATAGTGACTTCAGTGGCTAGTGAGGTTGAAGGTACCACTGATTCCCCTGCTAATCAAGGTAAGAATATTTAATAGTAGGCGATTCTCAGGTAAAATATTGGACCTGCATTTTGAACAGAGACAGAAAGGTCAGACAAAGAGTGTGCCCTTTCCCGGAGTGGTGTTGGTTTACATAAGCAGGTTGGATAATTGGCAGATAAAGGGAGCAAGCCCATTATCTGTTTAGTGCTGTTGATAAAGACATTGGGAAGGGCGGAAGAGGAGTTTGGATAAGTACAGGTTGCCATAGAAGGTTGGGTTAAGGGGGGATCCCAGTCATAGTGCTCTTGCCTAGAAAGGGAGGGGAAATGAATGTAGAATTTATAAAGTAAAGGTTGCAAGGAATTCAATATTTAATTGAAAATGGATAAAACCCTTTTTAAAA
>NC_069470.1:27509157-27542709 GCF_026875155.1 Cherax quadricarinatus
AAAAAGAATCGTTTCCTACCTTCACTCTCTCTATTAACTCTCCTCATTTGACAAATTTTAACCATTGCAGCTTGGGTATCTTTATTGAGAACTTTCCCCACACAGGGGGCTTCATCAGTCCATACAAAGAGAAACTTGAAGAACATGTCGGTTCTCTGAACCATTCATCTACAAACCTGTCAGACACTCCAACTTCTTGGGGATCTTAATACTTAGGAATTCTTCGCTTGCCTAATTCTTGGGCACGACCTACTTCCACATTGAACAAATGTGACACCACCTATGACTGCTGCACCTCTCCTGTCATACGGTTTATAAGCTGCTTCTCAGCTCATATGCCGTATTCTATTCAAGATTGATGGACTGAACACATCGACTCAAGGTTGAGGGACTGATTACCTCATTCTCCTCCTGTTCTTCAAGTTTCTCCTACGTATGGACTGATGAAGCCACTGTGTGGCGAAACGTTTCCTCAATAATGATACCCAAGAGTTGCACATGTGTCTAATTTATCAACATGTCGGTTCTCTGAACCATTCATCTACTCTCCTCATCTTCCTTCTTCCTGAACCGTGAACCACTTGCCACTTAAAGCGGCTGCCACTATCACTGCTGGTGACCATTCCTTCCTTACCAGCTAAATCCTTCTCACACTCGCTCCCAAACTCATCTATACGAAGCTTCAGCCTCCTATTTTCCTCCTGAAGAAGTAGAATCTCCTTCAACACTTGAACCTGAGATTCTAAAACACTACAACAAGCCATGGTGCTTGGTAACAGCCCACGTTAACTCCCAAGAGCTTAGGCAGGTATGACCGCAGGTGACCACTGACCTCAGCGTACAACGAGTCATGGTGCGTGATGAGGTATCACAGTGGGCACCTGTAACGAGCAGGGCCACACAGGGGTCGGTCCTAGGACCAGTGCTATTTTTGGTATATGTGAATGACATGATGGAAGGGATAGACTCAGAGGTGTCCCTGTTCGCAGATGATGTGAAGTTAATGAGGAGAATTAAATCCGATGAGGATCAGGCAGGCCTTCAAAGAGACCTGGACAGGCTGGACACGTGGTCCAGCAACTGGCCTCTCGAATTCAACCCTGCCAAATGCAAAGTCATGAAGGTGGCCAACGACTGCAAACCTCGCTCAAAGAGAAAGATCTTGGCGTGAGTATAACAACGAACACGTCTCCGGAAGCACACAACCAGACAACTGCTGCAACATATGAGCGCCTGGCATTCCGATACCTAAGTAAGGAATCTTTCAAGACACTGTACACTGTGTACGTCAGGCCCATACTGGAGTATGCAGCACCAGTTTGGAACCTGCACCTGGTCAAGCACGTTAAGAAATTAGAGAAAGTGCAAAGGTTTGCGACAAGGTTAGTTCCAGAGCTAAGGGGCATGTCCTATGAAGAAAGGTTGAGGGAAATCAGCCTGGCGACACTGGGGGACAGGAGGGATAGGGGAGACATGATAACGACATACAAAATACTGCGTGGAATAGACAAGGTGGACAGAGACAAGATGTTCCAGATAGGGGACACAGAAACAAGTGGTCAATCCTGGAAGTTGAAGATTCAGATGAGTCACAGGGATGTTAGGAAGCAGTTCTTCAGTCAGAGTGATCAGGAAGTGGAACAGTCTGGCGAGCGATGTAGTGGAGGCAGGAACCATACATAGCTTTAAGACGAGGTATGATAAAGCTCATGAAGCAGGGAGAGACAGAGGACCTAGTAGCGTTCAGTGAAGAGGCGGGGCCAGGAGCTGAGTCTCAACCCCTGCAACTACAATTAGGTGAGTACAATAAGGTGAATACACACACTCAGGAGGAATCAGGAGCAGTGTCTCAATTCCTCCAATGATATATTTGTGGTATATAACTAATCACTGGGAAGTAAGTTGCCCAATGGAAAAGAACTATATAACCCAACATTAAATAATGAATAAGATTTTTGCCCACTGCGACTGAATTACTCAGTAATGAATGAAAGTCAGCATTACACAAACGGTCTTTACCTATGAGGTGTAGTTTAAAATTTTCTTTGACCATTGCTGGCTTAAACAAAAATTTCTTTCTCAAAAAACATAATTCTTCCTTCAGAAAATGTTATTCTTTGTATCGATGAGAAGAGCAAACAATAAATCACTAATCCCACTAACGAAGTAGAATTTAGAAATAATTAAGACAAATTATTTCAAAAAAAGTTTTCAAAGAAGAAAGGGCTAGAAAGTCGGCAGTTTGTTTGGTTTAGTTTTGATGTTGACATATGTTGAGATCATGTTAGTGTTGACCGAAAGAATAACGACAAAAAAGTTGAAGAAATGTGGGAAGAGGAATGGGTAAAGCCAAGAAATAAACTGAAGAATATTTAAGAGAAACATAAATACGGGTACAACCGAGTGTGAGAAGGGTGAGGTAAGTGAGGAATGAAAGGCACTGCACATCACCGAAGTGTGTGTAAGACGTAAGAAGGGGCAGCACAACGCCACAACTTCGAGTGTTCGGGAAGTTTTGCGAGAGGAGGAGGAGAAACTGATGTTAGTAAAGAGAAATTAGGATACGCACCCCCTAGAACAAAGTATGAGAAGCGGACAAAGAGGAAGATGGGAAAATAATCACATCACAATACAATAATCACATACCCATGTCCGTAGGAGATCAAGGTTGTAACTGGCAACGTCCCACAAAAACTACCATTACAGATCTAGCTCCTGACTCTGTGTTTTTACGAGCCCCGGCCACGAATCCAGCCAGCTAAATGTAAGTATTTTTTCTCGTACATACAGACATAACCACCTACCGTCTCACACCCACCCACTTGTGCAAAGTAAATCTAGATAAAAGGACTATGGAAGAGAGAAAAATACGGAAAATAAGTGACCACTCTGCCCTAGACAACAAAATGAATAATGAGAGAACCTGACTAATAAATGACTAGACTAACATATACAGAGCAACAAATTTTAATTGAATCTGAGGTCAGTAGATAACAGTTAGCCAGAAAACCCTAGAAAACCGAATTACACAAAAAAAAAAAATTGGAACGACAATTGCAGAATGAGCAGATCGTAAGAGAGACTGATGACACAATTACCATACAGAACCTGAATAAAGAAATGAGAAATGAATGGATTCAACAAAATTGTCTCTGAGAAAGTGAAAGGACCAACTGAAAAAAAGATGTCCATTTTGAGATAAAGAATAACACAGAAAGCTGAAGACAGATATCAACGAATAAATAAAATCCATAAACAGAAAAATAAGTGAAGTAATGGACTTCTCTTCAAAGTGTGATACTATGGGTTTCTAAATTGGTTCTCAATAAATGACTTCATGAAAGTGACCTACCAAAATTATGGATAAAAGATTCATATACTCATAACATTTAAACGAAGAGATTGACAGGTAACAATGTACAGATTTGTTTCCGTGATTTGTAAGATATGTATTTAGGGTATCACAGATGATATACAGAAGGAGAACTTTGGAATAATAACTAAAGAGAAATATTCATTTTATATGCTAATCTCATATGGGTGTGCAAAGGTAGGCGTGTGCAAAGGTAGGCGTGTGCAAAGGTAGGCGTATGCAAAGGTAGGCGTGTGCAAAGGTAGAGGTTTGCAATGGGTAAGGATGTGCTTGGAGTAGAGTTTGTGGAAGGGAGGAGTTGGGAAAAAATGTTTAACACCAACAAGTTGAAGTAATCAGTTCCCCACGAGCCTGGAGTCGATGTGGTCAGACCATCACTCTTTTAGATTGATGATTGACCACATCGGCTCCAGGCTGAGGGACTGATTACCTCAAACTCCTCCTCTCCTTACACCTTTCTGCTTATATTGGACTGATGAAGCCACTGTGTGATGGAAACGTTCTTTAAATAACGATTCCCATAAGTTGACATAAGTGTCTCAATCTTCAGAGAGGAGTTAGTGGAGGAGAGTGGTTCATGCGAGTTGAAAATTAAAAACAGTCAGTGATCTGAGTTAAAAAAGGTGTGACCACTCAGTGAAAAATTCCAGTTAGAGTGAATATGTTAAGGTGCTCTAGATGTTGGAATGTGACTTTGTATGCCTGCTGATGGGGGAGGAGGGAGATTAAACATTGTATTGACGTAAGTTGAACTGAACAATGTGACTGGCAGTTCTCTTGCAGATGGGTCAGTCGTTTTATTTATGTGGTAGCTGTTGAAAGACTCGTGTTCTCATTTATGATCGTGAGAAGTGAAGTTTTCCGTAACTCCAAAAACAAAGTTGTGGATTGAAAAAAGACAATTTGGAGTTTCTAATTCTGATCAACATAGTAGACATAGATTATGAGAGGCTGATGAGAGCACGAAAAGTAATCAAGGAAAGGAATACACTGCAGGAAGTACACTGTGGTCAGCAACTGTCAGAGTATCAGAGTCTGCCTCTGAAATCATCCATCAAGAAATCTAGCAGAAACAACATCTTTGTTTTCTTCTTGATTTGACGAAACCGAAAGTTGATACCAAGTGATAATGATATTAACGAGATTCATATTTCTGGATAGCTT
The DNA here is from genome assembly GCF_026875155.1 of Cherax quadricarinatus. Lineage (NCBI taxonomy): Eukaryota > Metazoa > Arthropoda > Malacostraca > Decapoda > Parastacidae > Cherax > Cherax quadricarinatus. The sequence goes on from NC_069470.1 coordinate 27,513,695, forward strand.
TGTAACACACACTAGGGAATTCGTAAACTATGAATAAATAAGGCGGATATAATGTTTCAGGTACGCGGTAGTAGTAAAATTGTTTATAGAAGGGCTAATGAATTTGGGTTATTTTCTAAGGAAAGAAACAGCTTGACAACCAACACAAGGCTTTAATATGAGATTAAAACTGAAATGATTTAAAAAAACATTACAAGGAAGCCACAGAGAAAAGACAGGTAGCGAAGTTATTTGGAAGTTCCACACTGAGGCCAGTTGGTGAGAACTGTCCACTTCTACCTACAATAAGAATTTCATGTATATAGTAGGTGTATTAGTTCAAGAACAAAAAGATATATGGTTCTTTCCCCACCCCCACTAACTGAAGCCGAAGCTGTTCTTAAAAAAAAGAGCGTAAGAAATAGACCGCATTGGAAAAATGTCCTGGAATTTCACATGAGAGATGGAACAAAGGAGGAAGCAGTGAGCTACAAAAAAAAAACTGTCTTTACTATATTATTAAACTGCTTATATCTAAAGTAGAGTGTTTACTCAACTGCCACACAAAGTGTTTGGTGTACCAGTGGGATCTACTTCTGTTTTACCAACCAGTTTCTGTTAGAAATATCACAACCCTTTATCTATTTTCTACCACTTTGTTAAAACTGACTCGGCTGCCTCGTTCACGAGCTGAGAGTCCAGGTGCTCAACTACATGTGTAATCTGTCTGACTCCCCTCCATATCTATTGTTTAATAATATGGTCCACCTGGGAATTTTGTTTTAAGTTAGTAGGTATCGTGAATTTTACCCTCAAGGGTTACTCCGAAGAGCTGATCCCAAGGAATGGGATTTTTAACCTCACCTTCCTTGCTTTCCTCTATGTCCTTCTAGTCACTAGGCATATGAGCGTTATCTATTTAAGTGAAGTACAAACTAAGAAAATTCAAGCATAAAGAGAAATTATATTGCTAGTAGAATAAATTTTTTCTTAAATAATGGACCGGTATTTCCTAGAAGAATTTAACGATCGGAATGACAATTTCGGGTAAAATTATTTTCAACCTTTATTCTTCTTGCCTAAAATAAAAGCAATGAAAATAAAAAGGAAACTTTACATTACAACAATATAAGACAAACATTGTTACACAACCTGTCAGATGGGCGAACGTTGAAATTGTGAACCCCAAACCCGCATCTCCTCCAAGAGGAACTTAACTTTTCAAAGAGTAACCACCCCACTGAGCACATTCCATATATGATATTAAACCATAAATGTTTTAATATCAGATATACAGACAGATGTAATATACAAGGGAGGACACACCAGAAATCAGCGCCTCATAATTACACCTCGCCTTGGAAGGATCGACTGTAGGCCAGCCAGACAAACAACATGTCTCAGACCAGCTACACCACAATGGAGTGGAGCCATCTATTTAGAAATCCCGACGTCTACTTATACTTCAAAGTATATCTACATAATTTTAATGAATTTCCGATAGAAGAACTGTGAAAGCATATTTTTTATGTTGTTTTTTTTGTACATCAGGTGAAAGTTTTATATTTGTTTTCTTTTTTGGAACTAACAATGAAAAACTGTAACAAACTTATAAAATATTATATACACTCGTGTTTCATGAAATTAAACGACGAAAAATGTTTAAAGGTACACTTACATGTACACAAGCGTACACATTACAAGTACACTAACTTAAGTGTCATGCTCTTCCTCAAACTATATAACCAAAGTTCCATTTAATGAGTAACATATTTGTATACAAGTTTTAAATTGACTTTATATGTGCAGGGGTAACCACTGATGTACATATCTTATTCTTCCTCAGTTAAACTTGTTGTATGAGTCACTTATATCTTGTCACTTGTATCACACCATCACACTTTACTCTAACATAATCAACACACAAACACTTACTCGACTATAATTCAATACACTCTTTATACTGTTCATGTTTTCCTTACCAGGAAACTATACCTTGACACTGTTATTTTCGTTACCAGGAAACTATAACACATGATCACTGTTAATTTCGTTACCAGGAAACTCTACACTTGATCACTGTTTTAACTCCGTTAACCCGGAAACTAATACACATGATCACTGTTACCGTTACCAGGAAACTACACACTTGAACACTGTTATTCCGTTTACCAGGAAACTACACACTTGATCACTGTTTATTCCGTTACCAGGAAACTATACACTTTGATCACTGTTATACCGTAACCAGGAAAACTATACACTTGAACACTGTTAATCCGTTAACCAGGAAACAATACACTTGATCACTGTTATTTCCGTTACCAGGAACTACACACGTTGATCAACTGTTATTCCGTTAACCAGGAACTACACACTTGATCACAGATAATTTACCCGTTACCAGGAAACAACACACTTGATCACCTTATTCCGTACAGGAAACTACACACTTGATCACTGTAATATATTTTTTCCCGTTACCAGGAAACTATAAACACTTGAATCACTGTTTATTTCGTTACCAGTGAAAACTATTAACACTGTGACACTGTTATTTCCGTTACATCCCCAGGAAACATACACTTGATCACTTGTTATTTTCGGTTACCAGGAAACTACAACCGTATGATCACTGTTTATTTCCGTTACCAGGAAAACAACATCTTCGATCACGTGGAAAATTTCCGTTACCAGGAAACTAAAAAAAAAAACAACTTGACACTGTTATTTCGTTACCAAGAAACTACAACAGTTGATCACTGTTATTCCGTTACCAGAAACTATCACACTTGATCACTGTTTATTTCGTTACCAGGAAACAACACAGTTGATACTGTTATTTTCCGTTACCAGGAACTACATACTTGACTCACTTGTTATTCCGTTACCAGGAAACTACACAGTTTATCACAGTTATTCCGTTACCAGCAACTACACACTTGATCACTGTTTATTTCCGTTACCAGGAAACTACACACTTGATCACTGTTTAACAACTTGATCACAGTTAACATACCATTAAGCAATACTAAACTTTCCAACTGTTAACCTCGACCTCATTCATACACTTTCTTTATTCTCTTTTTTTTATTTATTTGACTTTATATTCACATTCTTATTATTCTCCTCGTTCATTCTCACCAATTTTCGATTAATTTATTAAATTTCTTCTTCTCCAAATTCCCCTTACCTGCAGAGCCTCCTTCCGTTCAAATTGCATTCATTCCCACTTCCTTCATATTGCCTTCATTCCTCACTCTTTCCTTCATATTGCCTCATTCCCACTTCAAATTGCCTTCATCCCCACTTTTCCTTCATAATGCCTTCATGCCCACTTCCTTCATATTGCTTTCATTTCCCACTTCCTTCATATTGCCTTCATTCCCACTTCCTTCATATTGCCTTCATTCCCCACTTCCTTCATATTGCCTTGCATTCCCACATCCTTCCACATTTGCCTTCATTCCCACTCTCCTTCACATTGCCTTCATTCCCACTTGCCCTTCATATTGCTTTCATTCCCACTTTCCATCATACTTCAAATCATTCAGTAATCACTTCAAACATACTTCCATTTATTCTTCCTTTATTCTCACCTGGTTCATATTCTTTTCAAAAATTCCTCAGCCTGCTTACTTCCCCTTCAGAATCTCTTTTAAACATTTATTTCTATCACCATTATAACTAACTTTCCAACCATTTATTTTCGGTTCATACCACTATAACGGGCTTAATTTTGGTATTCTGTTATCGGGTGGTTAAATTGATATACTCTTCGGAGGCTTCTTTTGTTTATTGTAAAGAATGGTTGGGTTACAACAGGTTGTGTGTTGTGCCCATGCCCCGGGATGGCCATGCCCGCGAGAGAGAGCTGGGAGGAGCCTTGTGTCTGGATGCCAGGCCGCAGTGGTGAGTTGAGAGCGAGGCAATCTGGGCATACAGAAGTGGCAAGGCCTATAGGTGGCAGCACTTGATTGGCCGAAATATGAACTAAGCTGGCAGACAGTAACAGGCTGTCTACATACTACGGCCACCAACCGCGCGTCGTCCCGAGCGACAATACTGGTATAAAAGAAACTCGGTCTCTCTCTCTCGTAGGAACAGGGCACAGAACACAAAATAAAAACATATATATACATATGGACATGGAAAAAAAACTTCCTACAGGGAGGGAAGAAAAAACATGTGGGGTGTGCTAAACATCGTGGTCATAGGCAGTGAGCGTCGAAGGGCATCACTGCACGCCTTCCTGCGTCTGGACAGGTACTGCAACACGGGAGACATCGCTGCGGCTGAGCTGTGACGTAACAGGGTACGGTCTCCTCTGGAACGGTGAAGCAGACATCGTAGGAGTCGCTGCAGGTTTTCACTCAACCTAGGGCACGACATGCTGGTGCCCTCGAGTGAGGCGTCGACAAAAACTCGGCAACTGGGCAGGACTTCTGGCAAGCGACTCAGGAGGACACTTCTCGACTGGTACTGTCGCTGGGCTGTCACTGCCGGCGAGCGTGGAGCGAGTTGTGGAGCGAGTCGTGGCAGAGACGACTGGGCGAAACACTGGGAGTCGTAACATCATACACCAGACTGCAGTGAGAGAGCTAGCAGTCAAAGTGACATCATCTTTGTGCAGGCTGCTCACTGAAGCTTGTGACACGAGGCTGACACAGCGCCTGCCGACAGGCCTGGCTGCGGCTTGACGAGTATCATCTCTCGACAGTTGGAGTTATAGCAGAAGTTAGCCTAAGCGTCCCCAGACTTGTTTCTCTACATATAACTGCACTCTGACGGTCTGGAGGTGAAGTGAAACAAATCTCGATGGGAATCGTAGCAGGTACGATTCTGCAGAACAACACGAGCGACGAGCATAAAAGCTTTCTGTACAAGGGGGCTCATACGCTCAGGGCTGAGTAATCAGCTGTCAAACACTGGTCACGGCGGGTGACTTAGTGGTGCAACTTAAGGGTCTGACCACAGACCTCACTGGACACACGGAAAACTTACAAACAACCGCGCTGTACATACGGTACAAAAATGGCTTAACTAGCAAATGATGCTTTTCTGCGCATAAAACTGACTAAGACATACTAAAAGGGAGAACACTGACGAGAGGAATTAATTTAACACACACAAATCTTCTCTCAATCTTTCGACAAACTAAATAATTACTAAACACTCGATGTCACATCAGGGATTCGGCGTGATGTCGCAAGGTGACTCACAGCAGTGACTCAACAGACCACTCGAGGTGAGTCAGGCAGACATCGTGAGGTGACGTCAGCAACACGGACGTCTGAAGTCGGGCAGCACGGGGTGGCGTCATGTGACGGGCAGCAGACCACAGCAGAGGCCTGGGACATCTGTAACCACTTTGCTTTGTAGGTCTACGTGACACGCCCCACCCACGTGACGTCGTGATCCACGTAGCTTTCGAGTGGCTGGGGCCCCGGGATACACCACTGGCAATGAATTCATACAAAAACAGCAAAAACACAGCGGAGGGAGGGGGCATGGTGAGTGGTGTATGGTGGGCCCTGGTGCGGGAGCGTGCGTGAGTGTAGGGCAGGGGGGGCATCGGGTGGTTCCCCCTCCCACCCACAAACACAGGGGAAACACACGGACGCAGAAATCACCACAAAACTCACCTCGGGCTTGCTGAAACACTGTGGCTGAGCTAAACAACAACGCAACATACAAGGGGCCCGAACACGGACTTGGTGACTTGAGAAACAGCGTAGGGTCGCGGGGACGCCATTACAATTTTCGGAGAATTTGGGCAAATTTCGGCTGGACCTGCTTGACCTGTGTCGGGTTTCCAAACGGCAGCCCGACACAGAAATCTTTGAAGACGGTGCTTCTTGTTGGGGTGATGAAGTGAAGATGATTTCATACCTTTTCCCTCCCCTCCCAGCAAACACACTGCTGCGAGCACCGCTGTCACCTTTTATAAGGGGGCTTGTTTGTAGGCTGTAGAGGGTGTTAATGATATACGCTTCGGAGGTTTCTTTTTTATTGTTAAGTATGGGGGGGTTTTACACGGGCTTGTGTGTTTGTGCCCATGGCCCCGGGAGGGCCATGCCCCGCGAGAGAGACGGAGGCCTTGTGCTTGAGCCGGGCCGCTGTGTGATGAGAGCGAGGCAAGTCTGGGAAAAATGAAGTGCAACCCTATAGGTCAGAAATTTGATGGCGCAAAAATTGAACTAACGGGCAGACAGCAGGGGCTTCGTGCAGACAGACAGGCTTCTACACCACAATTCATCACGATATCTCTCCAGCAGGTTTTACACCAAAATTTTCAACCCTCGCAAATTTTTCGTAGCAAGTGTGAACAAAAATCATTTTTTGATTTGGGAGTAAAGTATTTGTAAAGTTCTTGGGTTAGAACAAATACATGTTACATATTAAAAATATAGTCAATTCAAGGTTTTTTTTCCCTCGGCTTAAACGTTTCATTTGTTTGAGGGAAGTTTATCATTGTCCATGAGTTTTCTCTGAGCTCCGTTGACATTTTATTAACCCTCATTTAAATGCCATGGTAAAAAAGAAAATAATGTGCTTTTTGAAATTTATTTTCATCGAAGCTGGGGTTAATGTTTATTGATCGGGGAAAATTATTGTGAATTGTTGAAGAATAGAAGGGAAAAAAGATTCGAAAAAAGGAAAGGATCAAGACCTCACGGGGAACAAACCCCCTCAAAGTTCTGTAGCTAGACTGTTTGGGGGCAAAAACCCGGGATTCTCACTCTTTTCAGGCGAAACACCTGTTCATGCCTTTTTTTTGCTGTTTTTTTTTTAATTCAATCTCAGATGAAGTCAAGGTACTAAAAAAAATTATGTCATTGAATAACTCCTAAAAAGTAAAGGAAATCAAATCCCAAACATTTCGCAAACGGATTCCATTTTTTAATAATCTTCATATTTAAAAAAAAAAAAAATCTTAAAATGTTTTAGATGCATATAAAGGGTGTTTTAATAAATTGATAAAACCCCGTCGAGCCCAAAAAACTTCATTTTTTTAAAAACTGCCCAAATGAAAAATGTAAATAATTACATTTAGTTTTATTAAAATCTAATTATCATTATATTTTCGACCCCTGTCAAAACCCAGAGTTTCCTTGAGTTTTCCAACCTTCCACGTGGGGGCCCGTGGTTCGCTTTTAAAGGGCCACCCATCCACTTACTGTGTTTTGATGCTTTCCTCAGTCCAGTGTCCAGGGGCCATCCCGTTCCCCCCAATGTTCTCCCTTCCCCACTTTTCCAAGGTCTGCCTTAAAAAAAATCATATCTCCTTCTTTCCCAGGTCCATGTTCCAGGAGTCCACTGTGTCCCCTCAGATATTCCCCTTTCCCACTTCCAAAAGGGGGTTTTCTCCGCCTTTTTCCCCGGGCCATGGTCCAGAGTCCATCTGTTTCCTCACACTTTCCCAGGGCCCTTTTTCCAGGGGTCCTCTGTGTCCCCCCCAATTTCCCCCTTCCCCACTTCCCCCCAAGGGGCCCGCCTTTCCCAGGGCCAGTGTCCCCCGGAGCCCATCTTTTCCCCCAGAATTCCACCCCCCCCTTCCCACTTTCCCCCCGGGTCGCCTTTCAACCATTTTTTCCTCTTTTCCAGGATTCCCCTCAATATTCCCCCCCCGTTCCCCACTTCCCAAAGGTGCTCTCGCCTTTCCCGGGTCTTTGTGTTCAGGAGTCCATCCGGTCCCCTCTGATGTTCTCCCTTCCCCATTTTCCCAGGGTCTGCCTTAGCAACCAGAAATCTCCTTCTTTCCCGGAAAGCCGCCCAGATACCCCCCCCCCTTCCCCACTTCCCAAAAAAAAGGTGGCCTCGCTTTCCCAGGTCCAGTGTCGGGAGTCATCCTTGTCCCCAGATGTTCTCCTTCCCCTTTTCCCAGGGTCTTACACCGTACCTTCTTCCAGGAGTCGCCTCAGGATATTCCCCCACCCCACTTCCCCACTTCCCCAAGGGCTCTTCGCCTTTTTCCAGGTCCATGTGTCCAGGAGTCCATCCGTGTCCCCTCAGATGTTCTCACCTTCCCACTTTCCCCAGGGTCTGCCTTAGCAACCAGTATCTCCTTCTTTCCAGGAGTCCGCCTCAGATATACCCCCCCCGACTTCCCCATTTCCCCCAAGTGCTCTCGCCTTCATTCCCCAGGTCCATTGTCCCAGGATCCATCCGTGTCCCCTCAGATGTTCTCTCCCCTTCCCACTTTCCAGGGTCTGCCTTACAACCAGTATCTCCTTCTTTCCCAGGATCCGCCTCAGATATTTCCCCCCCCCTTCCCCACTTACCCCCAAGGTGCTCTCGCCTTTCCCAGGTCATGTGTCCAGGAGTCCATCCGTTCCCCTCAGATTTCTCCCATTTCCTCCACTTTCCAGGGTCTGCTTAGCAACCATATCTCCTTCTTTCTCCCATGGAAGTCGCCTCAGATATTCCCCCCCCGCGACTTCCCCCTTCCCCAAGGTGCTCCTCGCCTTTTCCAAGTCCATGTGTCCAGGAGTCCATCCGTGTCCCCTCAGAGTTCTCACCTTCCCCACTTTCCATGGGTCCCTGCCTTAGCAACCAGTAACTCCTTCTTTCCAGAAAAGAGTCCGCCTCCGATATTCCCCCCCCCCCTTCCCCACTTCCCCAATGTGCTCTCGCCTTTCCCCAGTCCATGGTCCAGGATCCATCCGTGTCCCCTCAGTGTTCTCCACCTTCCCCACTTTCCCAGGTCTGCCTTAGCAACCAATATCTCCTTCTTTCCCGGAGCCGCCTCAGATTTCCCCCCCCCCCCCCCCTTCCCCACTTCCCAAGGTGCTCTCGCCTGTCCCAGGTCCATGTGTCCAGGCGTCCATCCGTGGTCCCCCTCGAGATTTTCTCCCTCCCCACTTTCCCAAGGTCTGCCTTAGCAACCATATCTCCACTTTCCTCCCAGGTCCAAGGGGTCCATCAGTCCCGCCTCAATATTTCCCCCTTCCCCACTTCCCCAAGGATCCTTGCTTTCCCAGGTCCATGTGTCCCAGAATCCATCCGTGGGGCCCCCGGATTCTCCCCTTCCTCACTTCACTTAGGATATCTTTCTCACAGTCTCAGCCTTCCCCAGGTTTATGTATCCCTCCAGGATCTACTAGATGAGAACGAGGCCTTGTTTAGCATGTCTACGTAGAGACTGTCCCAAGGTGGGTGGAATTACAGGAGGGGCCACACAAAATCTTGCGTCCTGTAATTACACGCACCAAGACAGTCCTGATCGTAGATCAGCCAGACGCAGCCAAGCTAGCGTGCCATTCAGACCACCAAGGCACTGGCCACTCAGTGAAATTTGGGAAGTTCTATTTATATTATACAATTTTTTCTTACATAAATAACGATTTTTTACTATAATTAGCAGTCAAGTGTTTTTGTGAATGTTTTTGGTGTATGTTTATGAGTGCGTCGTTTGTCAGTCTGTTTGTCCACCTCTTCACGAGAACTGTAATAAGTGTTTGACTCTTCTTATTTTCATATTGGTTTTTTATCCTGTAAATTCGCCAAGACGCGCAGTGATTACAAGCGCCGCGCACAATGGAAATATATCACTTTGTCTGACTTTTTAGTTATCCTGGGTAATTAGCATAAGTTACTTTGCATGATCATTTGAGAACTATTTATGTTTATCTGTACCTAAAAAAACTTACACACACTCTTATTTCACTCTCATTTGCACATTGTGCAACGGCTCTGCGTGGTCACCATCAATTCCAAACACGCACAAAACAACGCAACTCACGCCACACCACAAACATGTATAAAAAACGGCTCATCAACCTCTACACTAATATGAATGCAATCACAAGCGCCACACACGACACACACACACAACACACACACACACAGCACAAACCACACACACACACACACACATATATATATAAATATAGAATATATAATATATATATATATATAAATATATATATACCGAAACAGGGAGATTGCCTGAGGGCATGAAAGACAGCAAATGTAGTCCCAATCCTTAAAAAAGGAGACGAACAGAAGCCACTAAACTACAACAGACTAGTGTCACTGACATGTATAGTATGCAAAATCATGGAGAAGTTTATCAGGAGAAGAGTGGTGGAACACCTAGAAAGGAAATGAATCTCATCAAACAGCAGGCCAGCATGGTTTCAGGACGGGAAATCCGTGTCACAAAACTACTGGAGTTCTATGGACATGGTGAAGCAGTAAGACAAGAGAGAGGGGTGGTGGATTGCATTTTTCTTGGACTGCAAGAAGCGTTGAAACACAGTTTTCCACACCAGAGATTGGTGCAAAAACTGGAGGAAACCAAGCAGGGATAACAGAAGGCACTACAAATGATCAATGAATACTTTGTCATAAGACAGCGAGCGAGTCATGGTACGTGGCGAGGTGTCAGAGTGGGCACCTGTGACCAGCGTGTCCCGCAGGGGTCATCCTAGGGGGGGGGGGGGGGGGGGGGGGGGGGGGGGGGGGACCAGTCTGTTTCTGGTATTAGATGTGGAAACGACATGACGAAGGATAGACTCTGAGGTGTCCCTGTTTGCAGATGACGTGAATTGATGAGAGAATAACACTCAATCGAATACACAGGCAGAACTACAAAGGGATCTGGACAGGCTGCAGACTCTGGTCCAGCATTTGGCTCCTGGAGTTCAATCCCACCAAGTGCAAAGTCTTGAAGATTGGGGAAGGGCAAAGAAGGCCGTCAGACGGAGTACAGTCTAGGGGGTCAGAGACTACAACCCACTCAAGGAAAAAGATCTTGGGTGAGTATAAACAACCAGGCACATCTCCTGCAGCGCACATGCAACCAATAACTGCGCAGCATATGGGCGCCTAGCAAACCTCAGAACAGCCATTCCGACAATCTTAATAAGGAATCGTTCAGGACCCTGTACACCTATACGTTTAGGCCCATATTGAGTATGGCGGCACCAGTTTGGAACCCACACCTAGCAAGCAACGTAAAGAACTAGAGAAAGTGGCAAAGTTTGCAACAAGACTAGTCCCAGAGCTAAGAGTATGTCCTACGAGGATAGTTAAGGGAAATCAAACCTGACGACACTGGAGACAGGAGAGAAAGGGGGGACATGATTACGAATACAAAATACTGAGGGGATTGACAAGTGGACAAAGACAGGATGTTCCAGAGATTGGACCACAGTAACAAGGGGACAACAGTTGAAGCTAAAGACACAGATGAATCACAGGGAATGTTATGAAGTATTTCTTCAGCCACAGAGTAGTCAGTAAGTGGAATAGTTTGGGGAAGGCGGATGTAGTGGAGGCAGGATCCATACTTAGCTTTAAGCAGAGGTATGATAAAGCTTCACGGCTCGGGGGAGATGACCTAGTAAGCGAATCAGTGAAGAAGGCGGGCCAGGAGCTCGGACTCCCCCCGCCAAAAACCTCAATTCTAGGGAGTACAACTAGGTGAGTATAATTACTATATATATATATATATATATATATATATATATATATATATATATATATATAGTATATAAATAATATATATTATAATATATTATATATATATATAAATATATTGATATATATATATATATATATATATTTATATATATAAATATATTATATATATATAATATATATATATATATAATATCATCTATATAATATATTATAAAATATATATATATATATAATATTTATATATATATATATACGCGCTTGCCGGCGTGGAGGGAGGGAGCATGAGTGGTGCTCCATACATCCAGTGTGTAAACCGAGGAACCAACATGGTTTGACGCGGGGCCAGTTTCGGCCAGACATCATCGTAGTATCGACGACCGGAGATCACAGAGTTGTGACAAACCTCTACATCGGACCATTGCTTCTGTATCAGTGAAAGTGCAGTGTGCATGTTGGGATTTGGAGTGATGAGTAGCGGGTGAGGGGATCCTGGCAGTGGGAGTGTGGAGAAGGTTTGTTTACATCTGTTCGGGCGGTCGTGGGTTGGGGAAGGAAGTGGCCGCCCACGACATGTGGTCATTGGATGGTGGAACAGAACACCTCGTTAATAGTGTGAGCATGGTGGATTAGTGTGCCAAAGGCGAGGGTTTTTTTTTTCTAAATGGAACAATAAGGGTATAACAATTAGCAAAGTTAGTCAGTGAATGTGCGTCTTGAGCGAACCCACAGGGCCACTCCGCCCCCCCTCCCCATCCCAGATCCCACACCCTCATCCAGCTAGGCCCAATGACTTCCTGACCAAGGGTGTTGTCCCGTTTAGTGCCCCACCAATTAACAAGTTCCGCCGCTCGCTACTCCCCCACCCTCATCACCCATGCATCCATGCCTGCCCTTCACCTCCGTCACCCCCACAGCTTGGCGCCCTCCCACCCCCCACGATATCAGCAATTTTTTTTTTTTTTTTTTTTTTCCCCCCTCCAAAAACAAAAAGTAGTCTCGCGGGTTCCCAGGAATCTTCGCGACAGAGCCAAAGCTGTCCTTTCACAGTCATTTGCCCGGGTGTGCCACAGGGGAATGTGCACTCAATCCACATCTGGCAACAACCGTGCACACAATAGATGCCTAGGCTCCAGGAGAGCTCCAAATGAGGAACAACCACAGCCTCCCCCAGCATACAGGGCTGAACAGCTACCGTGACCTTCACCTCTACAGAGGACCTCAAATCGCAATCAAATTAAACATCCACCATGACTCTGACACACATCACCCAAAGCAACTGCTCGCCCTCAAAGCTGCTAGCAAATCACACTGAACCTTCTGAAGAAAGTCCAACGATGCTCTTCAAACAACAGATCCTGGCATAACTCTGCTTTTTTGGCAGCCGTTTGGCTGTCCTCACCGAAAGGAGGGACAAGTCACTAGCCAACACATGTTATTAGGGCTAAATAAATGCATTCCCAAGGGATGACAACTCTCGTCCGTCTCCCCCTCTAGGGCGACAGAACACCCGCCGGGCAAATGCCAACCCAACAGGACACCCAACACCCCTCAAAAATCAAGCCAAATTAGCAAAAAAATAGAAGAGGGTAATACTATTGGGGAGGAGGGGGTTAGGATAACCATGAGGATTCCATCGCGTCGCCAAGGAACGGTCAGCACGGCGCAAAGCTTCTGAAAGGACAAACATCCACCCAGGGCTCCCAGTACCAAACATTGACCTCCCTGACATTGCAAGCAGGGCGAAGAACATCTAACCTTACTGGATGCTGTGTTATAAAGCTCTATGTCATTTCCACAGGGTTCAGCAGGAGGTTTTCCACACGCGGTTTAAGCCTCAACAATTAAAACAAATACTCATCCAGCACTTGGTGAGGTTTCAGAGAGGCTCTGTCTGAACTCACCAAATTTTCCAACCTGTGCCTGGCTGGTCGGTGTCCCCCAGAGGCCATCAGACCGCTTTTTCTTGGTGCCTCATTGTGTGCCCCCCGGAAAAAGGATGGGGGGGCGGAATCAGGCCCATTGCAGGGTAACACCCTTCGGGCGCCTAGTAGCCAAGGCTGCAGTAAGAAGGGTGAGTCAAGAGGCTGCTGCAATGCTGAAACCAACTCAGCTCGGTTTCGGCGTTCAACAGGGCTTGAAGCAGCTGCCCACGCAGCACGAGTATATATCCAAAACATGTCCTATGAAAAAGCCCCTTGCAAATTGGACTTTGCCAATGCTTTTCAAACTCATTCAGAAGGGATGCTGCTCTCCAAGCAGTTTATAAGAAACTTCGCACCTTCCCTTTATCCCTTCTAGAAATCGTGTTTATAGTGTGACTTTCCAAACCTATTGTTTGGGGACCATGAATTGACCTGTGTAGGGCGTGTGCAACAGGGGACCCCCGCCCCCCTTTTATCTTGTTTGTCATCAAGTTGAAGATCACTGAGGCACTCTCCAGCGAGCATCAATATCTGGTTCCTGGAACGACGGTACCCCTAGCTGGCACAACAGAATCTCTCCAGGAGGACATCAACAAATTAAAGACATGGAGAAAGCTGGGACTTTCTGTAAACCCCACTAAATGTGAAATAGTTTCTACCCATCAACAGTTGATCCAGAATATTAGTACCCATTTTACCAGGACTACGAGCCATTGATCCGGCCAATAGCACTCTCCTCGGTGCTCCTCTTGGTCCAATCCATCGATCTGAATCCTAGTAAAAAAAGTCTCAGACCTCCGGACGATGGAAACAGGATGAAAGACATTGACAACACGATGCCTTCTCTACCTACTCACACATGTGCCTGTCACACCCAAAACTTAACCTATTTTTCTGAGATGCCTCCCACCTCAGCATCCAAAACTTCAAGGAATATGACTCTCTCCTGAAGGCCATGCTAGAGAGTGTATTGAATCTTTCCCTTGCGATGGACAGTGGTTGCAAGCCTCACTTCCGGTCAGCTTGGAGGGCTAGGAGTACGCAGATCCTCCAAAGATTGCTCTACCACAGCTTTCCTATCCTCTTTCATTTGCATCAAACGAGTGATAAGACAAATCTTCCCTGACAACCCTCAGTGACTCAGTCAGGAATAGAAGACCCTAGCTATGTCAGTGCCATCACCGAATGGGAGACTCCTTCTGCTCTCAGCACCAAACCCTAGGCAGCACTGCTCAACAAACAGTCAAGCAGGGATAGCCCCAATTGCTGAAAAGGTGCTTTGCCAACACTGCTCGGGCTGCAACATCAGATAGGGAATTGCCGTCTCCAGGCATGTGAGTCACCTCACTCCGTGGACTTCTTCCAAACAGTTTCCCATATCGGCAATGGAACGCTACTCGAACCCTAAGACCCTCCGTATTGCAGTGGCTCTGCGCCTTCTGCCCAATTCACACAGAATAATGTTAATTTGCGGCGAAGTGCAAGCAGACCAATACGGTCTACATGGTCTCACTGTATCCAAAACCAAGGGCTGGCATGCAAGACCATGAGGTCAACGACATCATTAAGAGAACCCTTGCTACAGCTGGATGCCCTGCCGAGAGGGAGCCACGATCACTTGCAGCAAACAATACCCACAACCCAGCAAACCGCCCCGACGGGATCACCATCTATCCTTGGAAGAAGGGCAAGCTCTTAGCATGGGACTATACCTGTGTGCCCCACACTGGCTGGCACCTTTATCCACACAGTGTGGGGCGACAGGGAGGAGCTGCTGACCACAGGGAGGAGTACAAGATCAGCAAGTACAGGGACATTAGCCAACAGTATCAATTTGTCCAGTGGGATCAGAGACCTTGGGATCATGGGGAAAAAATGCCAAAACGTTTTCCTTAAAGAATTGGGTTCCAGACTCATCGACACCACCAGGGACCCAAGGGCAGCCACTTTCATGTTCCAGCGCCTCAGCGTCGCCATCCCAGGGGGGAAATGCTTGCTGCATACTTGGTTCACGTCCCCCTGGGAGGAGCTGGAGGAAATTCATCATCTTTGATACATTGTGCCAAAATTAAAATTATTTTTTTTTTTTAAATGATTTTGTTTATAAAAATTTTCACATTGTTTATATGGAGAGAGAAAAATATCAAAAGCCAGACTGAAGTTCCGGGGTATTTGGCCCGAATAATATTATATAATTACTCCATATTTTAAAATATATATATATATATATATATAATATATATAATATATATATATATATATTTTTATATTTTAAATATAAATAATTATAGGGGAAGGGGTATTGTAAAAATATAAGTCCTGAAAATAAGGCGGAATTTTTAAATTTTCTTTACCAACCCACTTATTTAACAAGTGAAAATTTTTAAATAATTCAAAATACATTCAAAAAAAACAAAAAATAATTTTTATTTGTTTTAGTATTAAATTATTGAAAAACGTATTTAAAATATATTTAGTATATATATATATATAATATATATATATAAAATAAAATATATATATATATATATATTATATATATTTTTTTATATATGTGTGTGTGTGTGTGTGTGTGTATTATATATTTTATATATATTTTATATATATATAATATTATATATATATATATACACACACCACACACACACACACACACACACCACACACACACACACACAACACACACAACACACACAACACTTCTCTCATTCCACTGTGGATAATATACATGGACAGAATTTCGGGGTCAACGCCCCCGAGGCCCGTCTGAGACCAGACCTCTAGAATATATATAAACACAATTTGCCCAGCACAGTATAATACTTAATATCCAACCCCTGTGTCACTCACATGTGTGCAAACATTCTCATGACATATGTGTACTTTCTCACACCAGACATCATAAAGACCACACCTCTCCTTA
Source organism: Cherax quadricarinatus (assembly GCF_026875155.1). Classification (NCBI taxonomy): domain Eukaryota; kingdom Metazoa; phylum Arthropoda; class Malacostraca; order Decapoda; family Parastacidae; genus Cherax; species Cherax quadricarinatus. Next base: position 27,529,949 of record NC_069470.1, read on the forward strand.
TAATGTATCTGCTCTATATTTATATTAGAGTGTAAGTCTGAGGGACCTGCTGGTTCCCAGACTATTAAAAATTCGAGATAAATTACCTCCTACTTGATAACAATAGTTATGATCAAATGGTTTGCGGTGTTTTGTGTTTGGCAGTAATGATTTGTGATTTAGAGTAATGACTGTGATTTTGCAGTGTTTTTGTGATGTGTATTTATATGTGTTTTCCCTTTTTGTATTTAAATTAAAATTATATTTTTAATAAAATTTCTGAAAAAGGGGGATGTTACATAGTATTTTTAGATACCCTTTAAAATTGTAAATATGAAAATTAAGGAAGTAAACCAGTTAAAAGGAATCTTTACTGGATATAGAAAAGGAAAACTTCTTGTGAATTATTACAAAAATTTTTTAAATTTTTTCCCGTCTTCATTTCTCTAACCCTTTAACTATACTGAAAAAAAATTTTCCAAAACCCCAAAAATAAAAAGAAAGAAAATAAGATGTAAAAAACTGGGAGAGTAAACCCTCTCGACAAAAGTGATTTTTTGATGTTTGTTAAAACCCGGGCCAGAAACACTCTGTTTTAAGGGTCTTCAATATTGCTGTTTTATGTATTATTTGTTACCCCTTTTCTACTTTTCCCCTTTATTTTTTTGTATTGTTCTTGTATGTTCTTGTGTGATTTTATGTATTTGCGTACGTTCTGCTGTATTTTTACTGTATTTTTTTAAGTGTTACAGTTTTGTTCTTGGGGTGTTACTGTACTGACAGTTTTTTTGGTTGTTTATTGTTTTTTATGAGGTATTTTTTCTGACAGTTCTTCATTATTTTTTTTTTTGTTTTTTTCCCGTCACTCGTTCAATCCCCCCCCCCCCCCAATTTGCATATTTTTTCCCTTTGGAAATAATCAACAGGCAATACCCCAAAACACTAATTTTTTATGTGTTAGAAATCCCAGTCCTTGATTTTTACGAAAAGTAATTTTTCCTGTTATTTAAAGGGTTCCCCCAAACTGTTAAATAAAAACATAAGAAAGGAGGAACACGGCAGGGGGCCTTTTGGGCCCCATACTAGGCAGGTTTTTTAAACAATTCTTTCCCACTAACAAAACATTTGCCCAACCCTTTTTTAAATTGCCACCCAAGAAAAAAGCCTGATGTGAAAGTCCCCTCAAACCCAAAACCCCTCCCCCCCATGTATTTACCCAAAACCAAAATTTTTAAAAATACCCAAAGTCCCGGCCTCAAAAACCCCAAATTTGGGTAAAAGGTTCCCCCTAATTACTCCCCCTTTTTCCCAAAAACCCAATATTTTCCCTATGTCCTTTCTAAATTTGAACTTTTTCAAATTTAAACCCCTTTAAACTGGGGTTCTCTCTTGGAGAGACATCCTCAAGCCCTTTTTAAAATATCCCCTTTTAATATTTTCTTCCCCCTTATACACTTCGATCACGTCCCCCCTCTTTCCTTCGTCTAAAAAAGGGGGAAATTGTAACTTAAGGTCTTAATCTTTCTTTCATAAGGAAGTTTTCAAATGCTATGTATTAATTTAGTCATCCTACGCTGAATGTTTTCTAACGAATTTTGTCCATTCTGTAATATGGAAAAACCAAAACCCTGAGCTGAAATTTTCTAGGTGAGGCCTTACTAATGATGTAAAAGCTGCAGAAAAGACCTCTGGACTTTTGTTTGCTTACTTTTTTGAAAAAAATCCCAGAAAATCAATTTGCCTTTTTACGTATGCTTAGGCATTGCTGCCCTTGGGTTTTTAAAGGGGTTCCCTGTCACCAAACCCCCAAAGGGCCTTCTCGAAAATCTGGGGGGCCCTAAGTTCTACATCTTTTTAACTTGTAATATTTAGGGTTATGGGCACCCCCCAACTTCAAAACCCTTGCTTTTATTCCTTTGAACTGAAATCGGCCATTTTTTCTGACCAAGAATAGAGTTTTTTTTAAATCCCCCCTGAATTTTCCATAACATCTACGTTTGAATCAGTTTACCCTACCTATTTTGTTTTCTTTCGGCAATTTGTCATATCACTAGTAATTCCCTCATCAAAATCATTGATTATATTATAAACAAAAAAGGGCCCCAAAAATGTTTCCCTGGGGAAATTGCCATTTGTTACGATCCTCATGGGTTTTTAAACCCCATTTAGGGAAACCTGTTTTTTTCCTTTGCCCAAAGGGGCCATAAATTGACCCCCACGAGAGCATTTTTTCCCCAATCCCCATGAGCGGGCCCACTTCTTTAACAGTCTATGGTGGGGAAAACTCTATCAAAGCCTTAAAAAACTAAGTAAATAATATAAAATTCTTTTTTTCGGGGGGCAACACCTCAAAAGCTTTACTAAAGAAAGTTAAAAAATTATTTTAGACAAGACCCCCCCTTTTTGGTAAATTCCATGCTGAGTTTAAAATAATCAAGCTATGCTTATCAAATGGCTTTTTTTATAATCTCAGCTTAATTGACTATTAATTTGCCTACAATTGAGGCCCTTTTTGGGCGGAAATTTAAACTTTTTAACGACTTGCCCCCTTTTTTTAAAAATGGGAATTACATTAGCCTCTTGCAAAAATTTAAATAAAATCCCCAACCCCTTTTGAAAAAAAATTAAAAATATTATTTAAATGGTTCACAGAGTTCCATTTGCTTCCTTGCGTTTTTCCCGACCGTTTTCGGGCTTTAAACTTTACTGTTCTTTTAAAACTGACATGTTGCTGTTTTGTTTGAGGTGGGTAAAGTTTCCCCACATTATTATTTACATCAAGCACTTCAAATTTTCCCCAAATTTTACCTTCCACAACAGGCCCCACACAAAATTTATCATTTTCCCCCCAAGCAATAATTTCCACGACTAAACTTTCCAAACACTTTTCATTAAAACATCTAGTTTCCCAAACCAAATTTGGCTTCAGGATTCAATTCCGGGTTTTTTATTATTTTTAGCGCATTTCGTGAGTCTTTACTTTACCAACAAGAAATGTCATCCCACATACGGGAAAAAAAAGTTAGGGGTTTTTAGAGTTACGGGAGCAAATTTTTTTAGTTAGAGGATTAGCGGTTAGCGAAGCTAACTTTTTTGGTTAGCTGTGCCCACCGCTTTTTTTTTAATTTTAAACAAAGGGGAGCCCTCAGATGGGAAACCCTTTTCTCAAACATTTAAATTTATTTTTAATTTTTTCCGTTTTTTTTGCTTGAGAACACCTTTTTCGTTTGGTTTAAAAAAAATTTTAGTGCTGATGTGTTGTTTTCCCGGGCAAGATTCTTGGGATTTTAATGCGTGCCCTATAGGGCAAAAAGGCAAACCCCCTTTCCAAATTTTCTTTCTGTGTGACAACTGTTAAAAGGCTCCTCTCATCGACATTGAAATTTTACTGTGTATCCTACAAAAAACGTTGGTATATTTAATGGAAGGGTTAGTTTGGCTGTACCACAAGAAATTTTTTCTAAAAATGGTTTAAAATTTAAACTTTAATTTTTTACATTTTTTTCCCCATGACACTACCTTTAATTTTTAAAGGGGGGTGGACGGAAAGCCACGGAAGGCCTCTTTCAGATAAACCAAAAAGCTCCAACGGGCGGGTCATCATCGAAGACCCGCGCCCGGAAAACTCTTGTTTTGTTTCCTGACAAACCCCAAACCTAACCAAACCCTTGACACGGTGGGGGGTTCTTAACCCAAAGGGACTCGCCCTTACTTTTTTGATTAAAATTTAAATGCCAAATATTCCAAGGGGGTTTAAAAGCATTTTTTCTTGACTTACATGAAAAAAATTTGGGAAAGGCATCATAAAATTTTCAGGGGCCCGATTTTTTAAATTTTTTAGTCCTGATTTGTTTTCCTCAATGAAGCAATTTTTTGAGGTGGGTTTTAGTAAAAATGGGGTTTAAGGTTAGAAAAGGGTTTCCCGTTTTTTATTAATAAAATTATTTTTGTGAGATAATTTACTTTTTGGGTTCCCCCCTAATTTAAATTAATTTTATGTCCCCTTTTATATATGGCTAAAACAGCCGTGGGGACGAAAAAATGTCTTTAAAAATCCCGTAAACTAGCGTATAAATTAGGGAAAAATACATATAATGTGTATGTTTGTGCGCTTGTTTTGTCTTTCAATGTCAAAATAAAACAACCCAAAAAATAAATAAAATGAAAAACAGTGAAAAATTTAATTTCATTTTTGGGTGGAGGGGGGAAAAAGTTCTTTTAAAACTTGGACATTCATCACAAAAAAAAAAAACACTTACAAAAAAACTTTTTTAAAATGTTTTAAAAAAGCAAAAAATTTTCGTACTTTGGGGCTTAAATTTTAAAGTGTAATATAAAAGGAAATTTTCCAAAAAATTTTCGTTAAATTTCCTCTCCCGGGGGTGGCGGAACTTTTGAGGCCGCTTGGTGGGGGTTTTAGCAGACCTACGGTCGCGGCGGGCTTTGGGGGGTGTAATTTTCTGGGCGCCCGTTTTCCCGGTTTTTGTCACCTCCAGTAAATTTCCCCCCCCTGGGGCAGTCTCTACGTTTGAACCAGCTAGAAAGACCCCCTTTCCATGCAGCGAGGTCACTGGGAAGGGGGCCCAACCCCCCGATCCCGGGGGAAATGGGGGAAAGGGGGTTTTCCCCCGGGGGTGACTTAAAAGGGGCTCCTGGGACCCTGTTTCCGGGGGAAAGGGACCGCTGGCTCTGGGGAAAGTGGGGGAAAGGGGTCCCCCCCTCAGGTGGGCACAAATAGACTCCTGGAGACAACTGATCCGGGGGAAAAAGGCCCCCCCCCCGCCGACCTTTGGGAAGGGGGGGGAACGGGAAAACTCCGGAGCGAGCGGATGGATTCCTGGGTTCATAAACTTTGGGGGGGAAAGGGTTTTGGTTGTGGGGTGACCTGTGTAAATGGGGAAGGGGGGGCATCCGGGAGGCGAGGGATGGATTCCGGTTTCTTTAACCGGGGGAAGGGATGAATAAATGCAGTTGAGGCTGACCTTGGGAAAGTGGGGGGAAGGGGGGACATTCCCCGGGGTAGCAGATTTGGGTTCCTGGATACATGATCCTAAGGAAAACAAAATACCGCGACTTGAGGAAGTGGGGAAAGGGGGTCCATCAGGTGACCAAGTAGACTCCTGGAGAAACTTTATTTCCCGGGGAAAGGGACCCCCCGACCCTTAAAGGGAAGTGGGGGGAAAAGGGAAAAACATCCGGGGAAACGAAGGGGGTGGATTCCTGGTATTAAAAAAAAATTGGGGAAGGTTGTGGTTGAGGCCCGACCTTGTGTAAAATGGGGGAGGGGAGAATCCGGGGCGAGCGGATGGATTTTTCCCGGATACATGAACCCCGGGGGAAAGGGAGAAAACATGCAGTTGAGGGGTGACCCTTGGGGTTTTAAAAGGGGGGAAAAAGGGGACTTTCCGGGGGCGGGGCGGTTTGGGTTCCTGGATAACCCTGAACCTGGGGAAGGCATGAATACATGCGTTGAGGCCCGACCTTGTGTAAGTGGGGAAGGGGACATCCGGGGCGAGGGAGGGGTTCCCGGATACATGAACCTGGGGGGGGCTTTAATACATGATTTTAGGCTGACCCCTTGGGGGAAATGGGGAAGGGGAGGGCCCTCCCGGGGGTAGACGGATGGATTTTCCCGGATAATGATTTCCCAAGGAAAGCAAGAAAAACCCCTGACTCTGAGGAAGTGGGGAAGGGAATCCACTCAGGTGACACAAGCAGACTCCTGGAGACACTGATCCGGGGAAAAATTCCCCCGACCTTTGGTAAGTGGGGAAAGGGGAAAAATCCGGGGGGCGAACCCGGTTTGGGTTCCTGGGAAAAACATTTAACTTGGGGAAGGTAGTGGTTGAGGCTGACCTTGGGTAAATGGGGGAAAGGGGGGGGCATCCGGGGGGCAACGGATGGATTCCTGGACACAAAGAACCTGGGGAAGGCCCAGGCTGGAAGGCAAGAGAGAGAGAGAGAGAGAGGCAGGCTGACCTTAGGGAACGAGAAAGGGAGGCATCCCGGGGGGGGCCCCCGGATGGATTCCCGGCACATGAAACCCCGGGGGAAACGGGGGGGGGGGGACCTTTTAAAGGGCGAAACCCCTGGCCTCCACGGGCCCAAAGGGCTGGTTTAAATCAGAGATAACTCTGGGCTGACCCGTGGGCGCAAAAAATTTTATTGGGTTTTTAAATTTTTAAATTTCTATTCAAAAATTCAAATTTGGATTCAAAGGGGCGACCTCAAAATGTAGCTATTGTGGTCTTATTCCCCCTCCACCTCCCTGAAAAGTAGCCACGGTGAAAGTTATTTCCCCCCTCCCGCGTTTCCCTGACAGTAGCCACGGTGATTTATTCCCCCTCCCGCCTCCCCCGGGCGTAGCCCCCCGGGTTTTTTTTTTTATTCCCCCCCCCCAGCCCCCCCTGACAGTAGCCACGGGGATTTTTATTCCCCCTCCCCTCCCCGCCCCCAAAATAGCCACGGGGATGTTATTTTCCCCCTCCAGCCCCCTTGACAGTAGCCACGGTGATGTTTTCCCAAAACCCCCCCTCCTTGCATTTGCCAGGTGATGTTATTCCCCCCTCCCCCCTCCTTGACAGTAGCCCCCGGGGAAAGTTTCTTCCCCCCCTCAAACCCCCCGTGACAGTTTTCCATGGTTGGGGTTTTTCCCCCTCCAAACCCCCTTACAGTAGCCCACGGTGTTTTTATTCCCACTCCTCCCTCCCCGAAAAGGGAAACCCCCGGTGGTGTTATTTCCCCCTCCGTTTCCCTGCAGTAAACCCCGGTGATGTTTTTTCCCCCTCCTCCCTCCCGACAGTAGCCACTGTGATGTTTTCCAAATTCCCTCTCCCTGACAGTTTGCCCGGGGGAGTTTTTCCCCTCAAAACCTCCTGACGTAGCCCGGTGGGGGTTTCTAATTGTACTCTTTTGTGGTTTTCGTACTGTACTCTTCTGTTTTCTTTGCTTTCTCTTCTGTTATTGTACTTTCTTGGGACTGTTCTGTTTCTGATCTTCTGTGTTACTGTACTTTATCTTGTGTTAAAACTGTACTGATCTTTTGTGCTACTATTTGTATGATCTTCTATGTTACTGTTTTCTTTACTGATTTCTGGGGTTACTGGGACTGGTTTCTGGTCTTTTGTGTTACTGTATGATCTTCTTTTGTTACTACTGTAAAATTTATTTTTCCTGTGGTTCTGGGGACGTACTGATCTTTTTTGTTACTTTTTTCGAAACTTTTTTGTTACTGTACTGATTTTTGTTACTGTGCGTACTGTTCTTTTTTGTTTTTTGTACGATTTTTGTTTCTTTATGTGACAAGTGTTTAAGGGCTGAGCACCTCTGTTTCTAACCTCAGGGCAGTTAGTATTTATTTTTTATAAAAATTACCGACATTATGTAAAATAAAGGGAAAACAAGTTTCAAAATTAATGTGACATTTTATTGGGCAACGTTTTTGCTTCCCGGAGCTTTGTCCCAAACCGTTTTCAAAAAGTACATGGGCACAGATGGTTTTATATGGTTAAGTGGGGTGGTGATTTTCAGGTTTGGGAGTATTTTAGTTGTAATATAAAATTTGGTGGTAGTAGTAGTAGTAAGTAGTAATATTAAAATTGCAGGGGGTAGAGAGTAGTAATATAATATGGTTTGAACAATTAACTTGCAATTAGCTTTTAAAATTCATTTTCTATTTTCAATTTAATTGTTCTTTCCACTAGTATTGCACCTCACTCTTTAAAACCAAAATTTTATCCTCTGGTCTATGTACTGTTTGTAACGGCTCGAAAAAAGCTCCTGGGAGCGAAAAATTGCCCCCAAATAAAATGTCCCCTAAGTTGAAATTGTTCTTTTTTACTTTACCCCATCGTTAACCTGGGGCCCAAATTTTAAGTGGGTCTGTCTTGGGCCATAATCTTTCTTTTATTTACATGAAAGGGTTTCCCTTTAGTTATTCCTTGGTTTCATTGCGACTTTAAAAATTTAAAAGTCTTTTGACTTTTCTTATTCCGTTTTTTAAAAATTTCTCTTTTTAAAATTGGGAATTTTACGATTTTTAAGTGCCCCTTTTGCCTTAATTTTTCTTTTGAAAATGTCTCTCTTTTTACCCAACCCGAATGTTAATTTTGTTGTTTTTCCATATACCCTAATTGTTTTTTTTAAACTAATTTCCCTAAACTGGGAAAACCCTTTGGGACCTTTGAGTGGGTTTTCCCGGTTCCTTTTTCTATTTCAAGCTTTTTGAAATTTTAAAGGATTTCAATTTTTTAACGCTCGTGGGCGGTAAACCCGGAAAAAAATTTTGTTTAATTATTTTCCTTTTGCAAGTTCCCCCTGTGTTCCCCCAAAAAATATCCACAACATCCCAGTGTTTCCCGTACAAAAAATCCCAACATCCACAGTGTTCCAGTCAAAAAATTTCCCCAACATCCACATGTTTCCCACTACAAACATCCCAAAAAAATCCCCCAGTTTTTCCCTACAAACATCCCAACATCCACAATTTTTCCACAAAAACATCCCCCAAACCCTCCCCAGTGTTCCAACCCACAAACATCCACCAAAATAACAGTGTTCCACTAAAAAAAATTTTACAAAAATCCCCATGTTTCGCTAGAAACATTCACAAAAACCGCGGGTTCAAATCCCCCCCCGGGGGTATGGTTTCCTCGTGATTCACTGATCACTGTATCCTCTTCCAAATCCTTTCCCCTTGAAGGGTTTTGTTTTTGATTGGATTACAGAAGTTAGCAATTTCTGGGACCATCAAAATGTCTGGAACACTTTGGTGATAATGTCTAAAAGGGAGATTGTCGTCTAACCCAACCCTAGTAAAAAGTTTATTTTTAATTACATTTCATACTTTCCCTTTTCTTCATATCTCCCAATTAAAATTTTTTTTCAGTTGGTAATCTTTTATTAAATTTTTGCAATGATTAATCATGAAAAGGTTTAAAACCGAACAGAAACTTTTAATCTTAAGTTTTGGGGGAAACAGTGTTAAAAAGGGGTTTCCCAAAAATTGCTTTTCTGAGTTTTTTAAGTAGTGTTAGGGGCTGCAGGAGAAGTTTTGGGGTTTCAATATTTTTCTCAAAACAGTTATGATAACACAAATTTTTACTAAACGATAAGTTATTATAAAAAAGGTAATTAACCTTTACACAAACTATAAAAAAAAAATAAAACTTTAATTAGGGAAAGGGAGAAAAGCCCAAAACTGAGATCCAGCCCCCTGGGGCCCTGATCCAGTCTGGGGGGCCCCGATCCAGCTCGGGGGCCTTTTATCCGCTCTGGGGGCCTGATCCCTCTGGGGCCCCATTTCCCCCTTTGGGGGCCCCGATTTCCCGCTCTGGGGGCCCCGATCCCTTTTGGGGCCCGATCCAGCTTGAAAGGGCCCCTTTTCCCCTCTGGGGCCCTGTCCAAGGATATATTTAGTTTAAGAAAACTGAGGACTTTTTATTTTTTATACTTCTGATATGAAGCCAAGAAATTTTGTTGCTTTTTTGCGAAAAACTAACGGGGGAAAAAAAAATAATACCACGGGGGGGGAGTTTTTAGCTCTCAGATCGCGGGGTTTTATCCCCCCCCTGGTATGGTTTTTTGCAAACGTGGAAATTTCCCCTTTCGTGTCACTTAAGCACTGTTTCTTTGGTTTTAAATTACTATTATGGGAAATTTTGGGGAACCCTTGCAAATCTTTGGGGATCTTTTTTGTGCAAAATTCGCCACACAGTGGCTTCATCAGTCCGTACGTAGGAGAAACTTGAAGAACAGGAGGGGAATGAGGTAATCAGTCCCTCAACCTTGAGTCGATGTGTTCAGTCCATCAATCTTGAATAGATTGATGGACTAAAGATTGATGGACTGAACACATCGACTCAAGGTTGAGGGACTGATTACCTCATTCTCCTCCTGTTCTTCAAGTTTCTCCTACGTACGGACTGATGAAGCCACTGTGTGGCGAAACGTTTGCACAATAAAGATACCCAAGAGTTGCACATGTGTCTAATTCATCAACATGTCGGTTCTCTGAATCATTCATCTACAAGATTACTACTAACCAGAACTCCTAAATCCTTTTCGCAATGAGTAGTATTAAGACCTACATTATTTAGTTTATATGTGGCATGGTTATTTACCTGTCTAACGTTTAGAACTTTGCATTTGTCAATATTAAACTGCATCTGCCACTTCTCCGACCATTGCATCAGTCTATTCAAATAATCCTGGAGTGCTCTAGTGTCCTCATTAGAATGAACTGGACGGCCTATTTTGTAGTCATCAGCAAATTTGCTTATGTCGCTATTTATTCCCTCATCTATATCGTTTATGTAAATTGTGAACAACAACGCTCCCAACACTGACCCCTGAGGAACACCGCTTGTGACGTGCCCCCATTCTGATTTCTCCCCATTTATGCACACTCTCTGCTGCCTATTTGTCAGCCATGCCTCTACCAAGGAAAAAATTTCTCCTCCTATTCCGTGTGCCTTAGGTTTCCTCAATAGCCTCTGGTGTGGAAGTCTATCGAGAGCCTTACTGAAGTCCATATACACAATATCACATTCATTACCATGATCTACCTTCTCAAACACCTTAGTGAAAAAAGTTAGTAAATTCGTAAGACAGGAACGTCCCTTTGTAAAACAATGTTGGGATTCATTAATCAATCTGTACCTATCAAAATGGCTACGAATTGCTTCGAATTGTTATTGATTCCATAAATTTTCCCACTTATTGGTCTATATATACATATATATATATATATAGTTCGAAGCCATGGACCTGTCACCTGCCTTGTAAATAGGTATTACATTTGCCCTTTTCCACTTGTCAGGCACTATGCCAGTTCGTAGTGATATGTTAAAAAGATTAGCCAAAGGTATGCTAAGTTCCTCTTTACATTCCTATAACACCCTTGCAAACAGTTCATCAGGACCTGGGGGTTTGTTAGGTTTTAGTTTCTCTATATGTCTGAGGACCATGTCACTAGTTACCGCAATCGTGCATAGTTTATTATCATCCTGTCCTACATAATCTATTATTTCAGGAATATCGCTAGTATTTTCCTGGGTGAAAACTGAGAGGAAGTAGGCATTGAGAATTTCACACATATCCTTATCACTGTCAGTGATCTGACCAGAGTTACTCTTAAGGTACACCCCCCCCTCGCCTTCCCCAGGTTCATGTGTCCAGGAATCCATCCGTGGGCCCCCGGATGTCTCCCCTTCCTCACTTCCCTAAGGTCAGCCTCGCCTCTCTCTCTCTCTCTCTCTCTTCTCTCTCTCTCTCTCTCTGCCTTCCAGCCTCAGCCTTTCCCAGGTTCATGTATCCAGGAATCCATCCGTCCGCCGCCGGATGTTTTCCCTTCCTCACTTCCCCAAGGTCAGCCTCACCAACCTGTATTCTTGCTTTCCCCAGGTTCATGTATCCAGGAATCCATCCGTTCGCTCCCAGATGTCTCCCCTTCCTCACATCCCTAAGATCAGCCTCAACAACAACCATCCCCAAGCTCATGTATCCAGGAATCCATCCGTTCGCTCCCGGATGTCTTCCTTTCCCCACTTACCTAAGGTCAGAGAGTTAGGTCAGTGCCTTCCCCGGATCAGTGTCTCCAGGAGTCCACTTGAGTCACCTGAGTGGACTCCCTCCCCCACTTTCTCGAAGTCAGCTGTATGCTTGCCTTCCCCAGGATCATGTATCCAGGAATCCATCCGTCCGCCGCCGGATGTCTCCCCTTCCCCACTTACCTAAGGTCAGCCTCAACTGCTAGTATTCATGCCTTCCCCAGGTTCATGAATCCAGGAATCCATCCGTCTACCGCCGGATGTCTCCCCTTCCCCACTTACACAGGGTTAGCCTCAACTGCTAGTATTCATGCCTTCCCTAAGTTCATGTATCCAGGAATTCATCCGTTCACTCCCGGATGTTTCCCCTTCCCCACTTACCTAAGGTCGGCGGTGCCTTCCCCGGATCAGTGTCTCCAGGAGTCCACTTGTGTCACCTGAGGTGGAGTCCCTTCCCCACTTCCCCAGAGTCAGCGGTTGCCACCCACAGTGACTTTGCAGGGTGCAAACTTGGTCTTGTCCAGCTGGTCTACTGCCGAGACTGTCCGGGTTGGTGGAATTACTGGAGGTGACACACAGTAAACTGTGTCCAGTAATTACACCCACCAAGACAGCCTGGAACAGTAGGCCTGGTAGACGAGACGAAGCTCGCACACAGCTCGGCCACCGAGAAGAGGCTAATTAAGAACAATTTTGAAAATCCTTTTATATTACACAATGAATTTATACTTAGTACGAAATTTTCTTGCTTATTTAGTAGTTTAAAAGTATTTGTGATTGTTTTATTTTATGTGGATGAATAGCCAAGCGTTGAAGAACTTTTCCACCTCCATCGAAACTGTATTAAATATTACACAGGTTACATTTTTATTTATTTATTGGTCTTTTTTATTTGACACAGAAAGGCTAACGAACAAACATACACATATATCAGTATTTTCACATACATTTATATGCTGGTTTACGGTATTTCGACGACATTCTTTGTGAAATATGTAAATATATAAAGTTGAGACATGTTTGTGACACTAGTGGAAGACTGTGTCATGTGTGTATATTCTTATATATGGGTGCTGCGTTTTATCTTATTTCTTCACCTGTATTGTTTCTTCACCTGTTGTGTTCGTTTAATTGCGTTTTATCTTTTATCTTCACCTGATTGTTTCTTCACCTGTTGTTTTCGTTTAGTTGCGTTTTATCTTATTCCTTCACTTTTAATTAATTAATCGCTAA